>CM019165.1:1888022-2304361 GCA_009733165.1 Naja naja
AAGACCTCTGGAGGGCAGGAAACCGTCAGGATGCGGCTGCCTTGTGGCTCTGCTGGGTTGCTATGGCCACTTCTCTGGCCGCACAAGCTTCCTGGGACTGGGCTGAGTGTAGATGACCGCACCAGGGCCCTGCGGTCCCACCGGGACGGACCAGCTCAGTGCCCTGGATTGGAGCCCCCCGAGCTTACAATGGCCGGTCCAAGGTGGGCCTCTATTTACATGGTTACCTTTATTTATTTCTTTGTGGCCTTTTTTAATTTATTTATTGACTTTGTTTGTCAATAGCTTACAAGATAACAAAGATAAGTTTAATACAGGAAATGAGTGCAAATAATTGGGGGCAATAAGGCAGGGATGGGAGGCACTGCTGGTTCTTTCCTCCCTCCCTTCTTTTCTCTCCTTCCTTCCTTCCTTCCCCCTCCCTTCCTTCTTTCCTTCCTTCCTCCCGCTCCATCCTTTTCTTTCCTCCCTCCATTTTCTCCTTCCTTCCCCCTTCCTTCCTTCTTTCCTTCCTTCTTTTATTTTTTACTGTTTGATTTGTCAATCGCTTACAAGGTAAGTATGAACATGAGTAAGAATATAGGAAATAGGTACGAATAAATGGAGACAATAGGACAGGGACGGTAGCCACGATGGTGCGCTTATGCACGCCCCTTAGGCCTCTTAGGAATGGGGTGAGGTCTGTAGTGGAGAGTAGAGGTCATTCAGGGGTTCCTGAGGTTGTGAGCCGTCCCAAGAGCCTGGAAGAAAGCCATGGAAAGGGGATGAAGGATGGGCTGAGGGGTCTACCTGGCTGGGCTCCCTCCCCGCGAGAGGGAGAGTCCCAGGAGAGGTGGGCTCCATCAGTAACATCCATCCAGGTGGGTTGGAACTGGAAGATGCGGCGGGCAGGGCTGGCCGCAGATCTCCTGGGAGATCAGTGCCTCATCATAAGGGCAGCCTCTTGATGTCGTGATGACCTCAGGGGCCTGGCCAAGAGCCCTCAGCCCTGCTCCACGGGAGGGCCACACCAGCAGGGCTGCTTTGGAACGGTGGTTGACAAGGGACGAGGAACAGAAGGAACATCCCCTCGGAATCACCTCCGGTCCCAGGTGTCAAGAACAGAAACAGGAGCCTGGGACAGGTAGCTCAGTTGGGGGTGGGTGGGGTGGGGGGCTGAGATGCCAGTCTCCAGCCAGAGTCACCGATGGTGGCAAGCGATCAAGAGGTTGGGCTCAATGGGTTGGCCCATACCTGGGCATTGCGGCTGATGAACCCAGGCTGATGAGGGCGCGGTGCCCATCCAGCCAAAGGGGCCTCATTTCGGGCCCCATGGCGGAAGAGCCGAGAGCGCAGAGCACGTGAGAATCGGGGCAGGGGGCACCATTAAAAGTTCCTCGGAATTGAAGTTGGCCCAATCCCACCAGGGGCCTGTGGGAACCCCCTTTCCCACCGGTGGTGTGGCGGCTGCCTATGGGTCATTGAAAAGAACTCTGCACAGGTTCAGAGGCAGTCTTGTCCCCCTCTGATCAGAGAACTGTGGAATAAGCTGCTCCATATGCGAAGCCTGTTTTTCCAACAATGCCTTTTTCCTCATTAAGACTGTAATAACTTTTTTTACTTTCCTTCCTTCCTTCCTTCCTTTTCTTCGTTCCTTACTTCCTTTTTTTCCCTTCCTTCCTTCCTCTCCCTTTCTTTTATTCTTTCCTTCCTTCCTCCTGTTTTTCTTTCTCTTTTTTCTTTGAATCTCCTTTCCCATTTCGACTCCAATCGGATTGCCAGCCCCTCATTACCTGTCCTCTTTCTTTTTTCTTAGTCTTTATGCCACCTTTCTTATGTTTTAATGGTTTCGTATTCCGTTTTTATTATGCTGTAAGCCGCCCAGAGTGGCTTACAGCGGTGGGCAGCACAGAAATTTATTATTCAATTTGTTAAAAATTGAATAAAACTTGTTTGAAAAAAAAGAAATTTAATAAATAAATAATGCATAAATTCAGGGCTGGGCCCACCACCTCTGGGCTCCAGGCGATGGCTGTCTCTGTCTCTGTCTCTCCCCTCCTTTCTTGGCTCCAGACGAGATGCCCATTGTCAAATACCCCCGAAGAGTCGACCCTCTTTGGCACGAATGGGATCGGAAGGCGCAGAAGTGCGGGTTGAGGCACACGGTTTACGCCGTCAACGGAGACCGTTATATCGGGGAATGGCTGGACAACGTCAAACACGGTAAGAGGAGAAGGGAGGGCAGCTGCACCTGTTGGACCTTTGGCTGCCACCCACAACTCACCTGCAAAGTTGTTTAACTACGCCATATATATATATTTTTTTGCCTTGTGAACTTTGGCAGGCAAAGGAACACAAATATGGAAAAAATCCGGAGCGATCTACAGCGGAGACTGGAAATTCGGAAAACGGGACGGCTTCGGGACTTACAGCATTCCGGACCCCGTGACAAAAGATTATAAGAAAGTATATTCCGGCTGGTGGAAAAATGATAAAATGTGGGTGAGTTTCTTTGCTTTTTAATTGGGCCAGGATTTTGCTTTGGGTGTGTGTGTGTGTATGGTGTGACGGGAGAGTGGAATTATTTCACTAGACATCCACAAATGTTTTAGAGTTACCATGTGGAGGAAACCATGGTTTGTTATTTATAAAATGGGATTTTATAGATGGTTTGTTTGATGTTCTAGCTTGGTTTATTTCTGGCTTCTTTGGATGGCCGCTGCAAATATCAGGAGAAGCAGGACAAACTATGAATGCCCTTCCTCATTTGCAAGACTGACAAATCATGGTTTAAATAAACTATGGTATAACACATGAAGCAAACTTATTAGAAAGTCTGGACTTCAACTCCCAGAATTCCCTAGACAGCGTGACTGGCTCTAACACAGGATGTCCAACTTTGGGAACTTGAAGGCTTGTGGACTTCAACTCCCAGAATTCCCCGGTTAGCCATGCCTAACTGGGGAATTCTGGGAGTTTGAAACCCACAAGTTTGGACACCCCAGGGTAAATATTTTGCATGCAGCGTTTTAAGAGTTTGAACTGAAGAACTGGTGGAGAGCGTGGCCTTTTTTGAATCGGATTTAACACAATTGCTCCCCTCCCATGTCATTCCACGCGGCTGTTCCTCACATCCTGACTCTTTCACACTTCCAGGGCTATGGAGTGAAGTTCTACTCGGAGGGAGAGTATTTTGAGGGCGAATGGGCCTGGGGGAAGCGACACGGTTGGGGACGGATGTACTACAAAGACGGGGCCATCTATGAAGGCCAGTGGTCCGAAGACAAACCCGGCGGCCAAGGGATGTTCCGCTGTAGTAAGTGTCCGTCTTGGCTGGATTTTAAATAGTATGTGAGAAGGACTTTGGGAGCAAAAGAGAGGCTGGCAAAAGGATGGTTAGATTAAGAGACTGCACAGCAATGGTCGTAAGCGTGGACCAGGTTGTCGAGCATCCAAATTTTGATCATCTGACCATGGGGGGGTGGGATGCCGGAAAGGTTGTAAGCGTGAAAAACGGTCCTAAGTCCCATTTTTCAATACCGTTGCAACGTTGAGCAGTTCACCAAATGGGCGAGAACTGCCTGCACTTCACGGGGTTGTGGCGCAGGTAAAGAGATGGCTGGAAGAAGAGGGGGATTGCTGCTTTGGAACGAGGAGAAGGCTGCAGCCCGAGTTTTAAAAGATCATTTTACATTATATAATAATGGGGATAGCAGTATCTGGAGCTTAATGGGATCAGGGAAGGGTATATTACGGGGGGTGAATCCCATCGGCCTCTCAGTTCTTGGCACCTCGATGGAAACCAGAGTTTAATTTCTGAAGGAAGAATCATCACCTTTGCCAAGTTCTGTGGAATTCTGGACAGGAGCCCTTTGCTAAATCTGAAGCGTTTCAACCTTTTTCAAGGTTTTGCAAAGTGTTTCCAAAATGGAGCCTCTCTTATCGCCTGGATTTTTCCTTAGGCTAAAATTAGCCCACCGGGTTTAATTATAATGGCCTTGGCAGTTGCCAATGTCCTCCAGGCTGCCGGTGGTGGGAGTCACGGGGTTGGCAACTCTCCCGTTCGGGATTACGATGGAAGTTCTGTCCAAGGCCATCTTGGCTACATGCTCGCAACCGACCCTGGCCATTAATGCAGGTTTGAGTTACTCCACTGTTACAGAAAGGCCAGAGAAGGGGAGAGGCGGCACCCCAGGCTGCCCTGCGATCCGATTTTCTCGCAGTAAAAAACATTCCCCTGGCTCCAAATTTGGGCAAATCTGTTTTACTTCCTTCCCAGGGCAGCTGATTAATCCGTTGTTCTCTTTGGCATTGTGTTTTGGGTTCTTAAACAACTTTATCTCAGGCTGATAAGACCCTCCGTGAGCAAGAGGAAAGGGAACGGATTATTTTTGAATTCAGCATTGACAAGTTTGCCATCGGTCAATTGCAACAGGCAGCTTGACTCGGAACAGCTTAATTCCTGCGATGAGAACCACTCACGCTTCTGAAAGTCAACATCTGCCTATCTGCCTTGGGAAGGACTTGAAAAGTAGATAAACATGCCAATCCCAGCCTGAACATGTGCAATGAGCCACAACAATAACGAGTTACATTTATTCTACATTTTAAAAACGGGGGAGTCTCAACCAAGGCTACTTTGCCTTCCGTACTAAGTTTGGGGCATCTGAGCGAAACTTTCTGGCGTTTCTCAGTCCACAATGTAAATTAAAAGAGGGAGATTTGTGGGGCAACCACAAAAACCATTTTTCTTTCTCCTTTTTCAAATGAAAACACGTGCCTCTCTCTCTCTCTCCGTCACAGAAAATGAAAACCGCTACGAAGGCTCATGGAAAGATGGAAAGAAGCACGGGCCGGGAAAATTCATCTACCTAGATACCGGTCAAGTCTACGATGGCTACTGGGTGGCAGACATACCGAAGTGTGGCACCATGATTGATTTTGGCCGGGACGAAGCTCCAATGCCCACTCAATATCCCATCCCCAAGGTAAGTTGCAGTCTGTGGGGGTCCAGTTTCCAGACATGCTTCTTCCTATGAATGTTGGTGTTAAGGTTAAAGCAATGTTTCTCAAACCTTGGCAGCTTTCAGATGGGTGGACTTCAATTCCCAGAATCCCCCAGCCGGCCGTGCTTAGAACTTGGCTAACAAACCCTTGCCAATAAATTAATTCATGAACAGCTTAGCTCGTAAGTCATCAGATAAAGCTGAAACTCCCAACAGAAGAAACTCAGGGTTGAACTGTGGGGCCCTTGGTGCTCTCTGAGCTTGATGGTTTTCTTGAAGACGTTTCATGACCCAACAAGGTAACGTCATCAGTGCTAGCAGGGAGTGGGGTTTGCTCCCTGTTTATATACAGGCAGCCGTTGACCTACAAGCACTGTTTAGCGACTGTTCAAAGTTTACAGCGCACGGCGTTTTCTTGCCACATTTGTGAAGCGAATCAGTGCCGTTGTTAAATTAGTAACACGGTTATTAAGTTAATCTGGGCTGCAAATGGATCAAATTAAAAAAACAACAATAAATATAATTGCTCGACAGCAAACTTGTCTTTTAAGTTGGTCAACTAAAGGCTTTGGTTTTCTTTCCAGGTTGAACTGGCCGATCCAGACGGAGTCTTAGAAGAAGCTGTCCTGATATTACAGAATGCCGAACTATTCACTTCTCAGCCCCAGAAAGAACGGGGGTGACTCAAATCCTGCAGATATTTCTCTGGTCAAGATTGCTTTTTAACAGAAACGTCTCTGATGGATGCTATTCCTTGGAATATATTATCCTGGCTGTCTTTTGGCATTTTCCTTGTTTTTCCCCTTCTTCTTTCCTTAAGAGGGGTAGTTTAGCAGCTGAAACGGAGGGATGGATAGGAGACCAAGCGGAGATTCTCGGCTAATTGAACCCCAAAGGATCCTGGATCGATTATGACTGTAAAGGAGTGCAGACAGTTCTGCACTTACGACAATTGGAACTAGAATTTCCACGGCTAAGCAAAGCGATGGTTAAGAGATTTGCGCCTGATTTTCTGGCCTCTTTTGCCACGGTTGTGGAATGAACCACGGCAGCCATTAACTGAATCATGCAGTCGTTAAGCAAATCTGGATTTCCCCATCGACGTTGCTTGTTGGAAGCCGGCTGGGAAGGTCCCAAATGGGGATTACAACCGTTCGGATGGTACAACCGTTCTAAATACCTGTTGGTTGCGAAACCGCTAAATTTTGATTATATGGAGATGCTACAATGGTCATAACTGTGAGGATCGGTCGTAAGTCACTTTTTTCAGCAGCACTGTAAAATTTAACCTATACTCCAAGCCACAATTCCAAGAGCCTTTAAAAAAATGTTGGGACTTGTATTATTATTATTATTATTATTATTATTATTATTATTATTTTTACGTCAACCAACCTCAAACTTATCACTATTAGAAAATCACAGTCTGTGTGGGTGCCAAAAAAAACCCCTGAGATCAAAATCCATCCGGCCAAAATTTGAAGTTCTGCCTAAGTGAAACCGGTTAGCAACCTCTACAGCGATGCTAAATATTTTGCCTTTTTTTTTTTCCTTTTTCCCCTGGGGGTTCAAAATCAGCAGTGGAAAAGGGAAAATAAAAAACCCGACACGCTTTCCCAAAAACAGAGGAAAAAGTTCACCGACAGGCAGGTAAACTCCACAGAAGTGGAAAAATGATTTTAATTTTCCTATTTTCATTTGCAGTCATCCAGGCAATGGCTGAGCTCATGGCCTTCAATGAAATGCGATTAAAGAGATGCAGGCCGCCTCACCTTCCCCTCCAGTTCAAACTATGTGCATGGCAGAAATCCTCTACTTCCTGTATTAGTTTTTGCAAAATGCAGGAGGGTGGGCTGAAAAGACCGATCGACACCGTCCCAGCAAATGTTGCTAAGGGGACAATAATAATAATAATGAAGTTATTATTAAAGCAGTCTAGAGAAAAGAAGGACTGGGGGTGACACCATAGCATCATTCCAACATTTGAGGGGCTGCCACTTAGTCTCCACAACATCTGAAGGACAAGGAGCAATGGATATGAGAAACAACCTAGAACTAAGGAGAAATTTCCTAACAATTAACCAGCGGAACGACTTGCCTTCAGAAGTTGGGGGGCGGCCCTTCATCACTGGAGGTCTTCCAGAAGAAATTGGACCATCGTTTGTCTTATAGGGTCCCCTGCTTGATGGATTAGAAGACCTTCAAGGTCTTAACCAGTGGCATGGCTTTCAACACTGGAGGTTTTTAAGAAGAGGGCCACTTGTCTGAAAGGGTATAGGGCAGAGGTCTTCAAACTTGACAGCTTTTAAGACTTGTGGGCTTCAACTCCCAGAATTCCCCAGCCAGACTATGGGAGTTGAAGTCCACAAGTCTTAAAGTTGCCAAGTTTGAAGACCCTTGAAATAGATGATAGATACATACATACATACAGACAGGCAGGCAGGCAGGTAGGTCCGGAGAGAGAGAGATGATAGATAGGTGATAGATCAGGAGTCTTCAAACTTGGCAGCTTTAAGACTTGTGGACAACTCCCAGAATTCCTCCTCCTCCAGTCATATCAGCTCAGGAATTCTGGGAGTTGAAGTCCACAAAGTCTTAAAGCTGCCAAGTTTGAAGACCTTTGATCTATATTCTATTCTATTCTATTCTATTCTATCCTATCTTTCTCTCTCTCTCCCTCTATCCATCTATCTCTCTTTATCTATTCTACCTCTCTTTCTATCTATTCCAGGGGTCTTCAAACGTGACAGCTTTAAGACTTGTGGGCTTCAACTCCCAGAATTCTCCAGCCAGACTATGGGAGTTGAAGTCCACAAGTCTTAAAGTTGCCAAGTTTGAAGACCCTTGTAATAGATGATAGATACATACATACATAGACAGGCAGGCAGGCAGGCAGGTCCGGAGAGAGAGAGATGATAGATAGGTGATAGATCAGGAGTCTTCAAACTTGGCAGCTTTAAGACTTGTGGACTTCAACTCTCAGAATTCCTCCTCCAGTCATATCAGCTCAGGAATTCTGGGAGTTGGAAGTCCACACATCTTAAACTTGCCATGTTTGAAGGCCCTTGGTATAGGGCAGTGATGGCGAACCTTTTCAGCACCAAGTGCCCAACTGGAACACATGTGCATGCGTGGGTGCCGGAGCACCATGTGCATGCCTGTTTTGGGGCCATTTTCAAACCCTTTTTGGGCCATTTTTCAGGGCGGTTTTGGGCTGTATTTCAGGGCGTTTTTCGGGTTGTGTTTGGCCTAGAAAATGGCCTGAAAAACGTTCTGAAAAACAATCTGAAAACAGCCCCAAAATGGCCTGATTTTTGGGTCATTTTCTGGCACTCCGGCACCCACAAAGACCAGTTGGCTGGCATGCCAGAAACCAGAAGACCAGCTGGCAATGGCGTGGGTGCCCACAGAGAGGGTTCTGCGTGGTATAGGGCAGGGGGTTGGACTAGAAGACCCCCAAAGTCCCTTCCAGCTCTATTCTGATTAACTAATTGATGAGGGGTCCTTGGTGCTCTCTGAGCTTGGTTGTTTTCAACAGACATTTCATTCCCCAGCTAGGTAACACCATCAGTGCTAGTCCAAATAATCGCTGCCAAAAGCAATGTTTCTCAACCTTGGCCACTTTTAGAAGGGTGGACTTCAACTCCCAGAATTCCCCAGACAGCACCTCTCCTTTCCTGGCCCTCATCCTGGCTCGCAAAGATTTTCCTCTTTCTCAGCCACTGTGTGGGTTAAGCGTTTGACTTTTTTGTTCTTGTTGCTGTTAAAAAGTTTGTATCATTGGGAAGTCAGGAAAGTGTTTTCCTTTGTAAAACCATTTTGGAGGATGCCCCGTTAAGAATAAGAAAGGTGGCCAGAGTATTTAATAAAGGCAACAAGGACTTCAAAGAACACAATTGTGAACACACACAGAGGAGTACAAATGTGTTTTCCTATGGGAACACACCCCAAAATAGCTCTCTCCCATTCAAACACGCCCGCATTCCAGGTTTCCAGAGGCTCATAAGGAGCCTGCAGGAAAATTTTTGAAACCTACCATCTTTTGACACCAGGAGTCACTGAAGTAAAAAATGGAGCAAGGAAACAAATCAAAATAATAAGAAGATGTTTCTTAGAAGCTGGTTAAGGGCTGGCCAGTGATTGGGGGTGGCTCTGTGTGTCCCTGTCTTGCCCTGTTTTGCTTCAGCCGGTCAGCAAAACCAAACTCAGACCCTGGATGTTCTCAAGAACTTAGGCCTTCAGGCAGGGCACGACTCCAGCCAACCTGTTATTTGACCCAAAAGAGTCCAAGGTACAATACTTCCTTCCAAATCTCTAATTTCCTCACCCACCCACCTTCCATTCCTCTCCTCCCTATTTTCTCTGTTCATGAAGGCCAATTCCTTGTGTGTCCAATCACACTTGGCCAATAAAAAAAATCCTAATTCTAATGAACTGCCATTTCAAAGGGAAACAACCCCGGTTCACGGCAAGGGAAGGCAGGGCCAGGAGAACGATGGGCGATGGATGCGCAGGGCTCCCAGAAGCTGGCATTCCACAACGTGACGAGAACCACTCTTTTGCCTTTTATTGGTTTAATTATTATTTCTGTAAGGCTCTAAGAAGTTCTGCTCCTGTAACTCCTCTCCTTACACAGAGGTTACAGCTCAGACAAATTTGGGAAGGTTGGGAGAAGCTGGTGGGCTCCACCACCTCGGATCTCCCCAACCCTTTCTAGGCGTAATGGACCCCGGGAGAGGGTAAGGAGTCCCCTCTGTGGTCCAGCTGGTCCTGCAAGCGGGCAAACTCAGCCAGCTCGTTCAGCTCCTGGAACTGCCGATCCGTCTTGTGAGTCACCAGCGAGCGGTAAAAGTGGACCGCAAAAATGATGAAGACCACGCCGAAGGGGACCATGATGGTGGTAGAGGTGATGGCAGCCGCCTCGCCGGCCGTGATGGTGCCGTTGCTCGCCTGCGCGTCGGCGCCCGTGTTCTTCTTCAGTGGGTGGAACTTGACCCAACAGAGAAGGACCACTTCGGCCAAGAACAGCAGGGTCCCAATGACGGTGGAGAAGGCCCAGGCCAGCTCGATGTGGCGGTGCATGCGCTCGTGGGGCGACTCCTTGACCGAGTTGAGGTTGTGGACGTTGCTGACAGCCTCGATGTTGGGCAAGATGCAGGTGCTGATCATCAAGGCGAAGAGGTGGACGGCCACCAGGACGGTCGTGCAAGCGCTGAAGGCTATCAAGAGTCCCGGAGGGTAGTCGTGTTCCTGCATCTAGCTGGACTTCCACCATGGCCACCTGGAATGGAGCAGACAACGAAGAAAAAGGTTCTGAAATTGCTTTGGAGGCTGAACAGTGGGGCCTTATTGGTGGTGTCCCCTTTATCTCTCTATATAAAAGCGAAATACCCCTCACGCATCATCACAAAATCTCCAGAACCGTAAAGCCTACAAACTTGAAAATTGGCACGTAGGTTCCTCTTGGCTTCTAGGGGCTCACTAAGAAAGGATTGTTTGAAATGACCATCAGAGCATTTAGTATTTCCTATATTAGTATTATTAACACACTCTGATGCTAAAGAGTCCTACTCCCCCTCCCCACCTGGAAAAAAGAAATCTCTTCCAAATGCAAAGCACAAGCAGAGGAGTTTCAGTTTCAGAGCAGAAGCAGCTTTAGTACAGAACAGTTGAGCTAAGCCATGCCCAGACTCCTTGCTGTCTCTTCCTTTCCAAACAGCCCTCAACTCCCTCACACACTGACAGGACACTAGCCAGATGAATACCGATGGATGCTGGTAGGCAGAGGCAGAATTCCTCCCCCCTTACTTTCCTCCCCCAAAATTAAGCCCGACCACATAGTTTCGTAGCAGAGCACGGGTATCGAACTAGTTCATGGACAAAGTGAGCAGTCCCATTGGTCTGAGGTCTACTGCAGTTGACGTTCTCCAGGCTGAGAGCCTTCCAAGCTGGCCTTAAAGTCTGAGGAAGGAACCTCATGGCTTCTTTCTCGGAAGGCCTTGCTTGGAAGGCTCCTGCCCTGAAGGCGTCCTACAGACGGCATTATCTGGACTAGATAGTTAAATCTTTTTTGTTGCTGCTGTTGTTGTTATCTAGGGTTGGTCTTTCACGAGAATGTCATCCTACAGCTTTTGTGGGCCCTCAACATTACGCCCTGAAGGGCATCGCCTTGTTCAGAAAAGAGCAACTGGTAGAAACAAGAGTATTAGGATGCTTAAGAACTGGGATCAAAGGGAAACGCCTGCTAACCCAAAGCTTGAGGAAACGTCTTCTTTGAGCTCATCTACATGGTTTACTTAGGGTTCAGGCTGAGCAATCGCTGGGATTTTGTGAACTTCAGAAAAAGGTCACAGCGTGAAACTCTGGTCCTCAAAACAAGCTTCTTCAGAAGTGCCACTTTACTGGGAAACAAGAAAAGATGAACCTCGTCATTGCTTACCCAGAGTTGAAACTGCATGGGCAATTCTTGAGAAGGATTTCAGATGAGTGGCTGTTTTCCAGTAATTGTATGTGGGTATTGCTTTAGTTCCTTACACCAAGGAGAACAAAAGGTGAAAAGAAACTTACCCAAATGTGTTTATACTACACAGGAAATCCCTTAACCGTGATCGAACCCTACTCACCTTGGTGTGGAAAGCAAACAAATCAACCAAAAAACCCCCCAGTATAACTCTGGTTAGCATGCAGCATTCAGAGCAGTCCATCAATAAAATTAACGGCTCACGTCCTCTTTTGCATCTCATGCAAAATCCAGCTTTATCTAACCACGATCAATCAAGCGCACCATCATTTGCAAAAGGCAAGGGCCTAGATTCACACAACCCATCAAATCCCAAATCAACGTCGCTGGAGAACCCAAGCGAAGACCCCAAAACTACAGGGAAGAAAGGTAAGTTTTCAAATATCCGGGTCAACAGAGCAAAACCGGCTTTGGAGAAAGAGGAAGGAAACAGATGCCTGCCAAAGGAAGGAGAAAAACAGAAATTTAAATGTCGAGCTAAGTTTAAAAACTCCATTGGGGAGGGTGGTTGAGATATTCACACACACACCTAAACTTTGAATTTCCACCTTGCCAAAAACTGGGTTCTCATAAAGTAGGTAGCATCAAAGGGCTACAAAGCACCAAAATTACTATCTATGTCACCAATGTTTACTGCTCAGGAATTTTTTTTGAATTCTGAAAGGTGAATGCAGTGGTAAAAACTTTCAATTGGCTTCACAAGCCACTGTGGAGCTGGGGGACTTCTTGGTGATGGCTCCCCCTCAGTTTCATGTCCAAGACAATCCATTTTTATGTCATCTCTCAGGTGCTGCAGAAGCCACAAGTGTACAGTATTCAAAGGTTTTTAAAGAACAGGCCTTGTTTGCATCTGCTGTTCTTTGTCCCCATTAAGGCTTCCAAACAGTGGGGAAAAAAGTCAATTTTGCTTTATGGAGAAAGACCAACCACTGCCAAAAGGCCTCCCTCTTTTTTTTTAGCATTATACAATTCCAGCCTCCGATTCACACCCTGGGAGCCTCCTTTTCCTCTTCCAGCTAAGAAGAAGAAAAAAAAGAATTGCTCTCAGATCGATTTGAGTTTTGGGTGGCAGCCAGTGTTGGTTTTCCCAGCAACGCTAAGAGAATCGGCTCTGACGCATTTATCTATCGAATGGTGAGCTCAATTTAGACAGGAACGGAGGGAAAAAAACACACACCTTTCAGTCTGGCCTGAAGAGGTACAAAGGAAATTAAAAAGCTGCCTGAAACCAAACATTAGCTGTGCCAATTAAAAAGAAAAAAAACGACAACAGAAAAAAAAACCACTTCCGGCTTTTATTCCGCTGCCAATATAAAAACACTCCCCCAGTTTTGCAGGGGAACTGAGATAGGACAAATAGATTACACATCAGCAGAATACAAGGTAGTTTCTTCCCCCAGATGGAAAACTTTTTTTAAAAAAAAAAAAACAACAAAACAAAACTCAAGAGTTAAAACGCTCTGCCACCAGCATTAGTGGCATACCAAAATACAACCTGGCCAATTGGGGGGGGGGAATTCAATGCCAAGATTGCTGGACAATCAGGTGATTTCAAGTTTTGACTTGAAAAGAACAAACTTGCAAGCTTGAACTGATTAAAGCTGGACCTCAGCCCTTTTGCAAAGCTGGTGTGTTGTTTTTCGAGGATTTCTTGGGAGAGAAACGGGTCAGAGATTTTAACGGGGAAGGATGGTCTCGGTTTTTATTCTGCACAAATTGTTCCTACAAAATGCAGGAAGGCTTAGAGAAGGTGAGGGACAGGGGTCTCCAACCCTGGCCACTTGAAGACCGGTGGACTTCAACTCCCAGAATTCTCCAGCCAGAATCACCTTGCGGGTGAGATGGGCAAGCAAATCAATTTAATAAAGAAATAAAAAGTACCGTTTAGATTGATGGGACTTGATAGAAATGGCTTGTTCCTATTATTATGAAAAAGCAAAAAAGTTGTGATTTGTTGTCAATGCCTTATTCTACTGCAGAGGTCTCCAAACCTGGACACTTTCAAGACTTGTGGCTGGAGAATTCTAGGAGTTGAAGTTCACAAGTCTTAAAGTGGCCAAGTTTGGGGACCCCTGTAATAAGGTCACAAATAGTGATCTCGTGACCCCAGGACTCTGTGTCCATCCTAAGGGCAGCCAGTTGCCAAATGCCCGGATTGCAATCACTTGGGGCAATGGTCACAAGAGTGAGGACCAAGCCCGAAGTCCCTCTTCTTCAGCACCATCATAACTTTGAATGATGGCTAAACAAATGGACGCAAGTCAAGGCCTACCTGAAAGGAAATTCGTGCTATGTTTCACACTTTGTGTTAAGGCTTCATAACGCCTTTTTGGTTGGGGTGGGGGTAGGGGTGTTACCGCATAAGGAAATTGACGCACTCAATCAACGGTGTCTTATTCCACCGCCTTATTTAACCGAGT
The DNA here is from genome assembly GCA_009733165.1 of Naja naja. Classification (NCBI taxonomy): domain Eukaryota; kingdom Metazoa; phylum Chordata; class Lepidosauria; order Squamata; family Elapidae; genus Naja; species Naja naja. The sequence goes on from CM019165.1 coordinate 1,901,948, forward strand.
TAAGATCAACCTTCTCTCTCTTTGAAGCCAAGAGTCTCTTTATAAGCCAAGTAAGCTGCAAGTTTTTACAACAGAGAGGCCTTTTTCTCCTTAGCACCTTCCGAGGTCAAAACACTTGTTGGAACAAACTGTCCTAAAATATACAATAAGGAAGAGAACTTTTTTTTGGCAGTATAGTTTCTTCTCCTTTCTGCCGAAAGGCTAAGGCCCTCATTCAGAATGCATATCCTGTCCTGCTCGGCTGAAACTTGGCAAATCGTATCCAGGAATCACAACAACTTAAAAAAAAAAAAAGGAAATTAAACCTCTAACAACAAGTCATCTGCCTTAAGAACAAAATAAATACAGCTGCAAAAGAAAGCAAGTTTATTTCTTTGAACGCTTGAGAAAACCCGCCCGAAAGGACTGCATTTTCAAACACTGGCTGCTCTGAAGATAGACAGATGGGCTTCTCCAGGGCAGGCTGGAATTTATCCTCCGTCATGTGAGAACCATACCGAATCAAATCGGATGTAAACGGGCTGAGCTGCTCCGCAACTGAATAGTTTTGGCTGCGCCGCGTTGCCTTTGGGCTCAGCCTGGCTTAAACCAAACCGGCCTCTTCCCGGAAGTATTAGCAGCAAGCCAACATCACTCTGAAAATATCCGATTCACCCTGAATCAATGCAGACAAACAACACCTGGGTCCCCTTCGTGTCCCGATCAGAGTACAGGTAGTCCTTGGTTTACGACTGAGCCCAACATTTCTGTTGCTGAGTTAGACATGCGTTGGTCTCATTTTATGGCCTTGCTTGCCAACCGTTGTTAAGGGAATCACTGCAGTTCTTAGGCTGGTGACACGGTCCTTAAATGAATCTGCTTTCCCCGTTAACTTTGCTTGTCAGAAGGTCGTTTTTTTCCAGGGCTGTTTTAACTTCCAACGGACACTAAATGAACCACTGCAAGTCAAAGGACTATCTGTACACCTGAGGACCATCACAACACAACCGAACACAATTAATGTTGCTAGTTTCTGGGCAAGATCTGTTTAACTTGTGGGTATTTTAATCCTGCATTTTATATTTTATGTCATATAGCAGAGGTCTCCAAACTTGGCCACTTTCAAGACTTGTGGACTTCAACTCCCAGAATTCTCCAGCCAGCTATGCTCCAATTCTGGGAGTCCACAAGTCCACAAGTCCAAGTCCACAAGTCTTGAAAGTGACCAAGTTTGGAGACCTCTGCAGTTGACATCAAATCACAACTTTTTTGCTTTTTCATAATAATAGGAACAAGCCATTTCTATAAAAGTCTATCAATCTAATCGGTACTTTTATTTCTTTATTAAATTGATTTGCTGCCCATGACATCTGGCTAGAGAATTCTGGGAATTGAAGTCCACAAGTCTTAAAGTGGCCAAGTTTGGGGACCCCTGTCATATAGCATGCTTCCATTTTAATTGTGATGCTTCTGACATGAATAAACAAACCCTGAATCTACAATGCAAAAGTTTTGCAAAGAGACACATTCGTCACCTATTATTTTAAAGCCCCTTGCCAGAAAGCAGGTTTGCCAAATTGATTTTTGTGGACATGAATGCCACATTTTTAATTTGGGGGTATGGACAGTCAATGCCTTCAAGCACAGGTCGGACGTTTGCTCAGAGGGTCTTGTGGTTTTGTTTCTGCAAGAAACCACTTGGCCTGGAGTGGGGAAAATCATTGAATGTAGCATTTAAAAAAACAAAATAAACCACCTCTGGGCCCAGATTAAACCACCTCTGGGTCCAAACACTTTGCAATGGGTTAGGGGGAAGGTAGTGATTTCGCCTACTCCCACCCAAAGAGTCTTCTGCATCTGGAAACTCCAACTCCCAGAATTCCCTAGTGAAGCATCCCTTCTGCCAAGCATGCTGGGGAATGATACCGCCACATCCCCTCCTAAAGATTTCCAGCTTGATGGGAAGAGCCAGAAAGCCCATTTAGTGGGATGGGGGCCAGTTTGGCAGTCCCTCATTGCTATGTAACCTTTGATCCTGTAAGTGAGGATTCACACATACACAGAACCAGTTGGGTGTCATGTTGGCCTAGAAACCAGGAGATGGTGAATTCTAGTCCTGGCATAGACATGAAAGCCAACTGGGTGACTTTGGACCAATGTCTCTCTCTCTCTCTCCCTACCCCTCTCCTTCCTTCTCCTCTCCCTCCCTCAGCCCAACCCACCTCACAGGACTGTTGTTGAAGGGGGAAGAATGGAAGGAGGGATTATTCTATATTTGCCACCTTCTGTATCTTATTTTATCTGATAACCCAATAAAAAGGTCAAACGGAGGAAACAAAATAAATGCAAGTAAAAAAGCAGGGATATCAAACCTAAATGGGATAATAAAACCCTCCAGGGCGGATTGCGGGGAAGCAGAAAGATCCAAGAGGGAAAAGTTTGCAACCCAGCTCAACGTTTAGCCAGACCGGCTCTGGAAACCCCCGCAGAGCGCGAGCCCTCTTTGCAAGCGCCGGAGACGCGGGCCTCCTTCTGCACGTGCGAAAGGGCAACCCGCGGGGAGGGGGCGAAGGGGCCCACCCCGGGACCAGAGGGTGCCTGCCAGGGGAACCAGGGCCCAAATGGGCAATCGGGCCCCGCGGAGTTCCCGGTTCTGACGCCTGCTGGAGCGGGCTAAGCCTAGACGCCTCCCCTTAACTTTGCACGCGTTCACAGCCCGCCCTCTCCGGAGGCGCTAGGCGGACCCCCTTTGCAGCCCCCCCCCCCGCACTCTGGCCCATCATCCCCGGCCCAGGCGCTTCTGCAACCGGCCCCCCTCGCACTCCCCGGCGGCCCCTACCCGCTCACCATGGCGAAGCCGGAGAGGAGCGCCGAGGTGCGGCTGGAGGCTTTGAGCTTGGCCCGGCTGAGGTAGAGCTTCCGCCAGGACAGCGCCTGCATGGAGTGCTCGTTGAGGCTCATCGGGCGCCCTCAGCCCCGCCGGGCCGTCGCCCTCGCCTCAGCTCCCGGCTGCCGCTCCGGCCGCTCAGCTCCGCCGCCCGCCTGCCTGCCTGCCTGCCAGCCGCCCGCCCCCCCTCCGCGCCGCCCCCGGGGCCGGGCCAGAGACGGATATGGGACGCCCGCCCCTCCGCGGGACGCCCGCCCAGGACGACCCCCGCACGGAGAGCCCTGGGCCGGCAGGAAGGAGCGGGGAGTCCCGGCGCCCCTTCCTCCCCCTCCTCCTGCTCCTGCCAGCTGTGCGGACCCCTAACTCCCAGGAGGCTCGCCCGGGGATTCTGGGAGTTGGAGCCCAGCCACCTGGGAGACCCCCCCCCTTACCCAGCTAACCGGCTGGCTTGGCCCAGATTGAAATGCGGGGTCCTCGGTGGTCTCTTAGCTTGGGGTGGTGGTGGTGGTCGTGCAGACGTTTGATGACCCAATTGGGTGCCAGAAGGGAAGGGGGGTTTGAGGAGGAGGGGAAGAAGAGGTCGTCTATCCGGTCCTTGGTTCTGTGTGAGCCTGGTGGGTTTCATACAGAGGTTTGATGGCCCTACTACTGTTAGTAGAAGGGGGTTGAGGAAGGGATGACTGGGCGGGTCCTGGGTGCTCTCTGATCCGGCCAGCCGGTTAACTGGACAAGGGGAGGGCTCTTCCAGGTGGCTGGACTTCAACTCCCAGATGTTTTCTTGTGGACGTTTCATGACCCAACTGAGCAACATCATCAGTGCTACGAGGTGGAAAAACCCACTCCCCACCCACACTGAGGATGCCACCCAGTTGGGTCATGAAACGTCTGCAATAAAGACCCCCGAAGCTCAGACAGAACCAAGGACCCAAGTCCATCCCTTGAGCTGCCAATCTTTAGTGGTAGAAGAATGAAACGTCCACGGTGGGCTACAAGGTTTCTTCCGTGTCAACTTTGTGGCCGCCCAATGCAACTTAGTTTGTGCCAAGCTGGAAATCATGGTTTATATGGAAGGGATCTCTCACAGCTTGGGTTTTGTGTTCAACCAACCCTTGTCTCCATCGCCTGGTGGTTATTACTGTTATTATTATTATTATATTTTGATGTCCATCTCATTCCAAAGCTACGGCATCTGGGCTCTTTTAACGATGGTGAAGGAAGGAATGCAAAGGTTTGGGCAGAGGGGCATGAGGTCCAGGAACGGGGGGTCTCCAGGGAAGGTGTCGGGGCCACTCGGGTGGGGAAACTTCCGTGGGACCCCCGATCCACACGCTGGGGAAGCTCTCCACTCCCAAGCCAGCCGTCCCCCCGCGCTTCTGAGCACCCGGGGGACGGGCCCAGAGTTTGCCGCGCTCCATTGCCTCCCCCAACGCATCAAACCCCCCCCCGAAGATGCAGGTCACAACTCGGGTGGACAAAGGGTTCCCACGTGCGCTTGGCCCCTTCCGCGTCTGCACTGGCTGCGGGCAGGAGGAGGAGGAGAAAGGCGAGGATCGCCAACCCAGGAAGAGGCGGCGACGTTTGCCCCCCCAGCCTCCGGCTTCCTCTTCCTGCGGCCTGCAGGCTCTCTCTCTCTCTGCCAGCCCACCCCCCCCCATCAGCCCCCTCCCCACTCCACGCGGGGCAAGGCAAAGGCGAGCTGCAAAGAAGAGCCGCTGCTGCAACGCTCCGCGGCGCAGCGACCCAGCCATTCCTTCCACCAAACCTTTCCTCCCCCCCGCAAAAGGAGCCACGCCCCCAGCCGTGCGTGCATGCACGCGCGTGCACCCAATCCCCCATCTTTTTGCAAGGCCAGTTGCAGCGCCTGCGCGCTAGGGGAGACTCGTGATTCGACCACAACACCCGATCTCTTCTCTCTCTCTCTCTCCCCCGCCCGTCCGGCGATCCCCTCGCGCGCTTTCCCAGCCTGCGTGCGCCCCCCGAGGAGGCAGCGATCCTGAGCGCCCAGATCCAGGGTTTCCCTTTTGCTCTCCCACCAACCCACCCACCCACCCCATTCCCTCCCTCCCTCCCAGAGGCCCGCTCCCCCCGCCCCACTGTTTATGTTCCGGGGACTCGCGTGACGCCTCTGCGCGCCCCCTCCTCTCCTTTTGCCGCCCCCCCCCGCGCCCTCCTTGCAACGCCGAAGCCTGGGAGAGGGGAAACCAAAATAATAATAAAAGGATTCTTTGCGGGACTTTTTGCATAAGAAAACCGAGCCCACCCTCCGCCCCCCCCGGGGGGGGAGGGGAAAGCCAAAAGCAAAAGGAACAAACAAACCACCACAAAAAAGCAGAAAAACACACACACACACATACACACACATAAAGCATCGGCCACCCCTTCCCCTCCTCCTCCTCCACTCTTCCCCCCGCTGAGCGATCCTTTGCTTTCGGAGCTGCTTGGCCCCCCCCCTCCCTGTCTCTCCCTCCCTGGCCTTCACGCCCCCCCTTCCCCCCTCCCAGCCTCTAAAAGAAAGTGCTCATTGCCCGCGGGGGGGGCCGAGAGCAAAACTTTAGAGAGAGAGAGGGACCCGGATGGCCTTTTGCAACCCTCGCGGGGGGGCGAGAGGCGGCTTTTTCTGTCGGGAATTGGATTATTTGGGAAGCCTCTAAATTGGAGCGGAGGGAGGGAGGAAGGGGAGGGGGAGGCGGGGGAATTTTCCGGGGGTTTCCTCTCTCTCTCTCGGTCTCTCTCTCTCTCTCTCGCGGTTCCCCCCCCCGCCCCAGTTTTGGGGCCCAGCCCGGCAGGAACCCCCCCACCCCGCCCCCCCGACCTCTGCAAGCAGGGCCCAAAGGAGGAACTGTTGACTCTCTCGAAGAGATGAAAGTGTTCAGATCATGGAGGCAGAAAGAGGCTCGCCCAGGAGACTGGTGTGTACTTTCTCGGCTCGGCTGGGTTGCTTAGGGGAGGGGGGGGAGAGAAGGAGGCGAGATCCAGGAGAGGAAAGAGCCCCCCCCCGTTTGGTGGGGGGTGGGCGAGATCGGGGCTGCCCTGCGCGCCGGCTGGGCATTTAAACCAGCCGCGGGGAGATCCTGGGGTTTGCTACCGGCTGGGGTGGGTGGAAAGGGGGGGGGAGAGGGAGAGAGAGAGAGAGAGGAAGAGAGGCTCGTGCGTGGACCCCGCTCCCTCTTCTCCCCTCCTGCCGCTGCGCCGGAGCAAGCCCGATCCTAACGGCGGAGGGGCGCAAGTCGCGTCCTCGCATGCGATGCTTTTTCCGCCTTGTTTTGGGTGGGGGGGGAGAGGAATCTGGGCCTCCCCTCTTGCCGCTTTGGGGGTGGGTGGTTGGGAGGGGGCGAGCAGACTTAACTCTTTCCTAACCCCCCTTCTCTCCCCCCCGCCGCCCCCACCCACCCACCCACCTTTCCCATCCCCAGGTCGGTGCCAGTGCGCAGAAAAGACCCCCCCTCCCACCCCAAAACTTCCGCGTTCGGCAACTGGGGAAGCCCAGCCCGGCTTGGATAGCATCGACGCGCGTCTTTGGGGACGGGGGTGGAGGACGGGGAAAGGGGACCCCGGGGGGTTGCGTTTTGGGGAGGGGGCACTGCGGGCGGGGACCCCCGTGTTACATAACGCCGTATGCTTTTATAAAAGGCCGGCTTCCGGTATGACTCGGGCAGCCTGCGCGGCTTCCTACGTAAAAAGGCTGTTTTGGCTGCTTTGGACTCGCCCGGCGTGTGTTTGGGGCGAGCCCGTTGCTAAGGGAAGCGGGTGGGGAAGAGTGGTCGTGGGAACGGGTGGAGTGGGGGAGGCAGAGGGGTCTCCCGGGCCCAATGCAAGAAGCCCACCCTACAGGGTAGTGTGCAATAAGTGGGGTTGGTGTGTTCCCCCGCTTCTCCCCGAGTCGAGAAACACCCGAGTCAAAGCCGGGCCACCTTCACACGCACGCCCCCCTCCCCCCGAGACACGGGTTTGGGATCGCAGGGGGAGAGAGAGCAGGGCTCGGGCTACCCCATTGCAAGGAGTGGGGTGGAGGAGGAGTGGGGGGAGGAATGGCGGTGCCCCCCTTTCCCACGGCCGCGCGGGGCTTCCCCGCTCCCTCCCTCCCTTCCCCAGCGCGGCGCCCGCGGGCCCCTTCCCGGGCTCCCCCAGCGATGCGCCCCTGGCCTTGTCTGCCCTTCCCGTGCAGCGCTGCATCGGCCGGCGGCTCTACGACGAGAACGAGGACCTGTCCGACGTGGAGGAGATCGTCAGCGTGCGCGGCTTCAACCTGGACGAGAAGCTGAGGAGCCGCAGCTACCGCGGGGACTTCGTGCGGCCCATGGACGGGCAAGGTGAGCGCAGAGGCCGCCCCCACGTGCAGCCTGGCCCGGCTTCGTATTTCCCGCCGCCCACCCCCGGGCCGCGGCGGGTGGGGGGATCCGGTGACGCCGCCGCCGAAGCTGGCCGGGGAAGTGGCTGAGGCGCGCTCCAAGGCCGGGAAGGCGGAGCGGCTCCCCACCCACTCTCCCTCTCCCCCCCCTGCCGCCCCTCCCCACTTGGGCCTGGGCTTCTCCTCTTGGGGTCGTCTGATGCCCCCCCCTTGACCCTGGCTTTCCCCCACTGCTGACCCCCCAACCCCAAAAGGGGATCCCCCTCAGGTCTGAGCCCTTGAGGGGGGGAGACAGTGAGGGTCTCTGGGCAAAAGACAAAATTGGGGACCCCCCCCTTCAAGTACCCACCTCAGAAAGCGCTGAGGACTCCGCAGCCTGGAATATTTTCCCTCAGACTTGAGGGTTAGCCGTCACCCAGGGAGAGTGATGGGCTTTGTAGTCTGGGTTCTGGTGGCTTTTAATGCTCCGGAGGGTTTCTGAGGGCTGAGGTTCCAGATGGGCTGGCTTGGGCCTGGCTGGGGAGGATGGGCTTTTAACTTTGGGCTCACTGGGGATGGTGGGCTTGGTCTTTGGGCCTGGCTGGGGAGGATGGGCCCAGCTGGGAATGGTAGGCTTGGGCCTGTCTGGGGATGGTGGGCCCAGCTGGGGATGGTGGGCTTTAGCCTTGAGCCTGGCTGGAGATGATGGGAGTTGTAGTGCCAAATAACAGGAGAGGCTAGAACTGGGATGGTTAATTTGTTCTCTGGGGTCTCTTAGCTTACGGAAACTGTTTTTCAATGGGCATTTTAAGTACATTTCCCCAGAAAATAGTCCTCAGTTCTTTTATCTGGTCTAGCTCCCTGCTGAATTTTCTTAGGATTTTTTTTTCTAAAGGAAATCAGCCTTTTAAAACGTTTAACTTGGGTTTCCATCAGTTGAAACTTCATTTAACTTTTGAGCGATTGCCGATTAAAATGTAATTCAGGGAGAGACGGTCAAGAGCTTAGTGGCATCTTGAACTCAAGTCTCCTTGAGAGGAAACTTAGATGGTTAATCTCGAATCTGTCCCCTTTGCTGGTAGCATCCTAGCCTACCTTGCAGGGTTGTTGTGAGGAGGAAAAACCAGAGGCATAGCGTTATTAGGACGAGGACACAGCTAGTCCACGCTGGACATCTTTTGGAGGGAGAGGATACAATGTGATACATGAATATAATTCTCAAAATGAAGCCGGAAAGAAATGTAAAATTGCAGAGCCAGCACTAAAAAAACCCTGTTTTAAATCATACATGTATCATTTTGTTAACTCTGCTGAAGGACATAGGATGAGGAAGGTGGTTAGAAGAATTTTGCTTTGCAAAACTAAGCTCTTGTGTCCCAAGTTCAAACTTGCTAAGCTAAAAGCAAAGAACATTATGGCTACAACTCAACACCTACTCTGAACCAATGTTGATTTCTTCCACGGGTAGTCCTTGACTTAACAACCATTTGTTCAGGGGTTGTTTAAAGCTGCAAGGCGCCCCAAAGAGATAACATGCGACCAGTTCTCACACTTAACGACCATTGCACCATTTCCCACAGTCAGGTGGTCAAAATTCACACCCGGAGGTCACGTGATCGTCATTTGTGACCTTCCCAGCAGCAAAGTCAATGGGGAAGCTGGGATTGGCTTAATGGCTGCTTGATTCATTTAACAACTGCTCTGCTTAGCAGCCATGGCGAAAAGCTCAGAAAATCGGGTGCGCAACACCCTTAAAAACCGCCTTGCTTAGCAACGGAAATTTTGATGAGCCTGAATATGGTCGTAAGTCAAAGGCTTTTCTTGTTTTTAACGGCTGCAGTCTTACAACTGATCTGTTCCTGATCTTCTCTGCTTTTTCTTCTCCCCAGATTTCACTTTTGAATACGTGCAGCAGGAAGCGTTAAAAGTCCCTCTCATCTTCCGAAGTAAGACTGGACTGGGAATTAAGTAAGACCACTCTACTCTTAATCTATATCATCCTGTGTCTTTTATCTCAGGGGTCTCCAACCTGGGTAGCTTTAAGCCTGGAGGACTTCAACTCCCAGAATTCCCCAGCCAGTTTTGCTGGGGGATTCTGGGAGTTGCTGAGGAATTTTTTGCTGGGGAATTCTGGGAGTTGAAGTCTGCCAGGCTTAAAGTTGCCAGAGTTAGAGACCCCTGTTTTATCTAGTCTTATAACCAAGTTGGGATAAATAATAGGATTATTATTATTATTTTTTAATTCACATTTATATGCCGCCCTTCTCCGAAGACTCAGGGTGGCTTACAATTTTTTGGGATACAACCCAGTGTGCTCAGCAATAGCCTTCCTTCCATTGTATATGCCTGCCTATTACTAAGCGGCATTTTTACAAAGTCAGCTTATTGCCCCCAACAATCTTGGGTCCTCAGTTTACCTACCCCAAGAGGATGGAAGGCTGAGTCAACCTTGAGCCTGGTGGGATTCGAGCCTGCACTAATTGCAGGCAGCTGGAACTAAGGGCTAGGCATTTAACAGCCTGCACCACCAAGGCTAAATGATAGGCATGGTGGGTTTTCAACTGTGGCAAAGCCCCTTTCTCTTAACTTGAAGAAAAATGCTACAGAAGAAAACATTATTATTTATTATATAGCTGCCCAAGTCATACATAGGTGACTTTTATTCTTCCTACGAAGAGAAAGGGCTACCTTGAGGTTTGCAGTCTGGCTAGGAATTGGGGACCTTGGAAAACTTCTAATTCTATGCACGGAACTGGTACTGAGCTCTTGGATAGCTATGCAAAATAAAATAAAAACAAAACAAAAAAACCTCACCCCTATCCTTTTAAAGATGATCCTTGGGATAATTCAAGATCTCTGATCTTTTTTGTATCTTCAGATTGTCCTGTAAGAACCCTGAGATTGGCTTACAGGTCAAAGCTGTGATAAGGAGAATTGTTCTAACAGGAAAGTTTAATCATCCATATCGAAAAGGCCCATCCATCCATCAACTTTTTTTTTTTAAATGGCACTGAGGGGGTCAAAAAAAGCAGAAGGAAGTTTGGATGCTCCTGGTAATGGAGTGCCTTGTGAATTCATCACTTTAGCATAAAAGGGTTTTTTTTTTAAGAAGGAAGGAAAAAAGGAGGGGAAGATAGATAAGATGGTGGCTGCCAGCTTTAGAGGCAGAAGGAAAACCTCCAAATTCGGAGGAGATATTCCCAAGAACTACAGTTTGCAAGCGAGTGAGGGTTTCAAATTCTGTCCTTGTGACTGCTGCTTAACCAGGGACAGTCAGTTGTTGTTGTGATTGCAACTCTTTTGTTTTGCATTTGATTTTAATCCCTCTGCCTTTGATCATTTCAGGATGCCCGACCCCAACTTCACCGTCCAAGATGCTAAGATGCTTGTGGGTAAGTTTCTATGCCTCTTTCCATAATGCAGAAATGATGTTCTGATTTGAGGTGTTTGTTTTTTACATAAAAGAACAAACAGGGTATTATGCATAAACTAGGCAAGGGAAAGGCTAAACTAAGAATACATAACCGAGGTTGCAGGCTGCAGTTGCACCCAAATCTGTATTTTGCAGAATTGAGTCATGTCTGAGAATTGAAAATTGGTGGAAATTTTGGTAGCTGAAGTCTCTCTGCGTCTGCTTCCTTCTTGTTTAGGGGAAAATACTGATTAAAAGTTAAATTTGAATATGGAATCTTGCTGTTATTCCAAAGTTAAAGCCAGTATAATAACCAATTATCAAACTTATCCTGGGTTAACCTGTGGGATGTTCTAGATAACCAGAAATATCAGCCAGTTTGAGTAGCTCTGATTCTCACCGTAGTTGGAATTTTCTCATGTTTATTTTGAACGTCTTGATTAGCAATGAAAACCTGTGCTGTATTTTCTCACCTTTTCCAAACTCTCCCAGGGAGTCGCCGAATTGTGGATGTGGTGGATGTGAACACCCAAAAAGGCATTGAAATGAGCATGGCTCAATTTGTGCGCTACTACGAAACCCCCGAGGCGGAGCGCGAGAAGCTGTACAACATGATCAGCCTGGAATTCAGCCACACCAAACTAGCCAACATAGTCAAGCGTCCCAATGTGGTAAGTGGAGTTTCTAGCTGAGGGGTGAAACCTTTGGGTCAATGAGAGCTTCCTGGTTGAGCTTGGAGTCATTGGGTGCATCCTAGTTGAGCTTGGAATCAATGGGTGCATCCCAGTTGAGTTTGGAGGTCAATGGGAGCATCTAGTTTTTTTTTTCATTACATTTATATCCGCCCTTCTCCGAAGACTCAGGGGCTTACAATTTTGGGATACAACCCAATGTGCTCAGCAATAGCCTTCATTCCATTGTATATGCCTGTTTATTACTAAGCGGCATTTTTACAAAGTCAGCTTATTGCCCCCAACAATCTTGGGTCCTCAGTTTACCTACCCCAAGAGGATGGAAGGCTGAGTCAACCTTGAGCCTGGTGGGATTCGAGCCTGCACTAATTGCAGGCAGCTGGCACTTAAATGCTAGGCGTTTAACAGCCTGCACCACCAAGGCTCCAAGTTGAGCTTAGCAGTCAATGGGAGCACCCTAGTTGAGCTTGGAGTCAATGGGTGCATCCCAGTTGAGCTTGGGGGTCAATGAGAGCTTCCTACTTGAGCTTGGCAGTCAATGGGAGCATCCTAATTGAGCCTGGGGATCAGTGAGAGCATTTTTGTTGAGCTTGGGGTGACCTAGACTATCCTTAGCCAAGGGAGCTGGTCTTTCTCTACCATTTCCTACCTTAACTCTGCTTTGGGTCTTTTCCAGGTGGATTTGGTAGACTGGGTGGACAACATGTGGCCGCGGCATTTAAAGGAAAGACAGACGGAGTCCACAAATGCCATTTTGGAGATGAAATATCCCAAAGTGAAAAAGTAAGTCCAGATTTCCTGGCTAAATTATGATTAAAGCTGGGTGGGGGGGTGGAGTGCTGAGCCTAAATTCAGAGGAGCTTTGTGCGTCTCTTGTTGAAAGTTGGGACGCTGCAGATTTGTGTGGTCCTGACAATGGTTGTTCTTTTGGAACTCTGATTCGGTGGCAAGCTGGGGCACTGCAATAGGGAAGGACATGGCTGCTTCTATGTCACAGAGACACGGACCAATAGGAAGGGACCTTGGCTGCGATTGGCTGAATTGCTGTGATGTCAGCAGGGCAAGCCAAAGATCTGTGTGTATTGTCCTGCCTTGCTTGTTTGGTGTTTCTGTTGCGGTAAGCATGTTGCTTACACAACGTCTGTCCACCGCAAAAAGGTATCTGCTATTTTAATTGCCCTGTTGTGGATTTGTTGTGTTCCTTCTTGCAAGACCATTTTTCCTTCTTACAAACTCTTTTCCTCTGGCTTTGTGGGTTTTCTGTTTTCTTTTGAATGGCTACTGCCATGGGGATAAAGACATTTCTTTTATTGCTTGCTTGTGTTTAACGTGCCTTGCCAAGTAGATCGCTCGATCCTTTCTTAAACCTTGCAACAAAAATGCCCGCACGTCAGGATGAGCTGTGAGTTAGAGGTTCGTAGATAACAGTGTTAAAGGAACTGTGCTGCTGTTCTTACTTGCTTATGTGTGGCTCTGTTTTTCGGAGGAGTAAAATGTTCAGGAATAGGGAACAGGACAGAATAACAGAGCTGGAAGGGTCCCTCACACACCCACCCTCTTCCAAGGCAGCCACATTGCTTCACTAACCTGCTTTTCAGCTCCGTTCCCTGGGGGGGAGGGGAGAGAGGGGGGGTATCCTGCGATCCCAAATAAAGAACGGTCAATTGGTAGGAAAATGGGTGTGGGATTTTCCTGCAGACTGTTTCTGGGATTTTCCCAGGGTCTCTGTCCTGGGACCACCAAAATTTTCTCATGGAGCACCAGTGGGCCACGGCCCCACCGGTTGGCGACCACTGTTCTAGTCCAGCCCAAGCAGGAAAGGCTATACCATTTCAAACCAATTAGCATTAGAATTAGAATAGAATTAGGGTAACAGAGTTGGAAGGGACCTTGGAGGTCTTCTAGTCCAGCCCCCTGCTTAAGCAGGAAACACTGTACCATTTCAGACAAATAGCTGTCCATCTCTTCTTAAAACCCTCCAGTGTTGGAGACTTAACAACCATTCATTTGGCGACTGTTGGAAGTTACAATGGCCCTGAAAAAAGTGACTCACCACCATTTTTTCACACTTACGAGCATTGCAGCATCCCTGTGGTCACGTGATCAAAATACAAACTCTTGGCCACTGGCTCGTATTTATGACAGTTGCAGTGTCCACTTTTGCAACCTTCTGACAAGCAAAGTCAATGGGGAAACCCGCTTCACTTAATACCCATGTCGCTATCTTAACCACTGCAGGGATTTACTTAACCGTGGCGAGAAAGGTTGTAAAAAACTCACGTAACAACTGTCTTGCTTAGCAACATAAATTTTGGGTTCAGTCGTAGTTGCAAGTTGAAGGCTACCTGTATTCAGATATCCTTCCAAGTACAGAAGCGCAAAGCAGCTTTCCAAGCAGAAGTTCTAGGAAAGATTCTTCGCTGCTCTTTTTTTAAACCACTTGCAATTTTCCTTTCACTAATTCTGTGTCCCAACAAATACTTCTCAAGCAGTAACCCTTCCACCAATGTTGTTTTTGACTGTTTCCCCCCTCCCAAAAAGTAACTTTGTGTTTACAGCAGGGGTCTTCCAACTTGGCAGCTTTAAGACTTGTGGGCTTCATCTCCCAGAATTCCTCCTCCAGTCATGTCAGCTCAGGAATTCTGGGAGTTGAAGCCCACAAGTCTTAAACTTGCCAAGTTGGAAGACCCTTGAGATAAATGGTTGGAAGGGACCTTGTAGGTCATCTAGTCAACTCCAGCACCCAAGCAGGAGACCCTACCCCAGGGGTCTGACAGCTTTAAGACTTGTGGACTTCAACTCCCAGAATTCCTCCTCCAGTCATGTTAGCTCAGGAATTCTGGGAATTGAAGTCCACAAGTCTTAAAGTTGCCAAGTTGGAAGACTCTTGAGATAAATGGTTGGAAGGGACCTTGTAGGTCATCTAGTCAACTCCAGCACCCAAGCAGGAGACCCTACCCCAGGGGTCTTCAAACTTGACAGCTTTAAGACTTGTGGACTTCAACTTCCAGAATTCCTCCTCCAGTCATGTTAGCTCAGGAATTCTGGGAATTGAAGTCCACAAGTCTTAAAGTTGCCAAGTTGGAAGACTCTTGAGATAAATGGTTGGAAGGGACCTTGTAGGTTATCTAGTCAACTCCAGCACCCAAGCAGGAGACCCTACCCCAGGGGTCTTCAAACTTGACAGCTTTAAGACTTGTGGACTTCCAGAATTCCTCTTCCAGTCATGTTAGCTCAGGAATTCTGGGAATTGAAGTCCACAAGTCTTAAACTTGCCAAGTTGGAAGACCGTTGTGATAGATGATATATAGATAGATACATAGATAGATGATAGATCGATCGATAGGTAAATAGGTAGGTAGGTACGGAGAGAGAGAGAGAGATGATTGATAGGTGATAGATCAAGGGTCTTCAAACTTGGCAGCTTTAAGACTTGTGGGCTTCAACTCCCAGAATTCCTCCTCCAGTCATGTTAGCTCAGGAATTCTGGGAGTTGAAGTCCACAAGTCTTAAACTTGCCAAGTTGGAAGACCCTTGCTTTATAGTGTCTGAGGATGTTATTTGTCCATATGAGGAAAGCTGGCTAGCCCAGATGATGTTACCTAGTTTGAATAATGGAATAACCACCAGAGACCCCGCAGTCCTCCCCCCCACATCTCCTCCTCCTCTTCCACTCCACAAATCATACTCCCTTCTAGCACTGATCATATTACATGGTTGGGTAATGAAGGGCCTGCCTAAAAACAGCCAAGCTCAGAGACCAGCAAAGGACCCCTTCATCGCTCTTATTCACTTGTAAGTCAGGTGAAAGGAAATGAATTAAAAATAAAACAAGCAAACCAGTCAGGATGGTTTAATTTGAAAAAAAAAACAACAACACAGATGTAGATATTTAGCTGCACTTCGTTACACTAATGAAGGTCTCTGATTAATTTATTGAGAAACAATCCCTGGAAAGTTACATACATATACATATACATATATATATATATATATATATATATATATATATATATATATATTGCAAACCCCAGTCCTGCGTTCTGGTTTGTAAGCTACCTTGATGGTACCAAACTGGGGGGAGATGCTCAGTGTTTAGCCGTTCAATCAAGGCTGGAATAGGTACAGCTTTTTTTTTTCCTCCAATGTGCGATGGAGGCTGTAGCCAAAGCAGAAGGAAATTACGTGAGGATGTCCAGCTCAGAGCAAAACTGAGTGGGAGAGAGAGAGGGAGAAGGAAGGGTGGGCAGAGAGAAAGCAGCCACTGTGATTTCTCTCTCCCTGCCTCCTCCGATAGGAAATGAATTTCCCACTAAAAGTCCATCCGTGCAGTTTTTTTTTAGCAAAAAGTGGGGCTCCTACCTCCTGACCCCAAACACCCCTTACAAATCCACCTGTGTTCATGCACACAGCCAATTTTAGGGCAGATCTGCGGTGTTTTTCCTCTTGGTTGTTTTTCTCTCCTGGCCCACCATTTTATCCTATGGATTCTGTAGGGGTCTTTCCAAGCTTCTGGCTAGGAGAGGAGATTGTTTGCTTTTTCTCTGCTCAGCTTGGCCAACTGCCCTCCTGCTGTCTCCCCCCCCCCCCACTTCTCAAAACAAAGCCAGAAGATAAGGTTGGGAAGCCAGAAGATAAGGAAGCAGATTATTTTTCCCTGTGGGTAGCAGGTTGTGTGTGTGTTTGTGTGTGTGTGTGTGTAGGAGAATCTCTGCCCTGTGTTTTTTTTTGTAGCCTTAATTGTTTGGAATGCTTGGTGGATGATGGGCATCCTTTGGCCAGCATTGTCTTATTTTTGAGGCAGCCCTTTGAGTCCTTAAATCCTAACGATTAGAGGACTTAAACTGAAGGAAACCTCTGCAAAAGATGTTTGACCTTGAAAGCATTCACCATTGCCTCTTTTTTTATTTATTTCTGGGAGTTTTGAATGAACAGGTGTGGCTCTTGGCTGCAGGTGATTTATGAACACAACTTTGTAGCTGGCAGAATAGAACGGAGGGTTATTTGGTGGTCTGCATTCACGCAGCGACATCTTTGCAAGGGTGTGTGCCGGTGTGTGCCGTGTTGGTGAGAACAACTTGTGCTAGTTGAATCTCCATCGGAACGATGCGGCCAATGGAGGCTGTAGCTGACTTTTGAGGGGTTCCTTCTAAAAACAGCTTGACATCTGCATTCAGAAGAGGCTGCTGTAGAAGAGAAAGGTGTTTTTTTCTCTTTGAAAATCTAAAATTCTACTGTTGTGGTTGGACAAAAGGAGCAAGGAATTCTCTTGTTATCCTCTGTTGTTGCCTCTCTGTTATTTCATCTCCTCGTTTTGGCGTAAAATTCTGCGCTCTTACACACACACACACACACACACGCCTGTCTTTTGCATTTTTTGCACCGTTGTGCAAATGTTTGCTGTACAGTGACATCCGAATGAAAACAAATGCGTGTAGTAGCTTTGGAGGAAATTTAAAAGAAAAAAGAAAGGCAAAGGGCAGTTTTTAGCAGAAGATCCAGCTGGGAATTTCCTCCCCCCTCCTATGCCATCAGAAAAAGAACACACACACACACCCCCACAAAAAAAATGTGACAAGCCCTCCCTTAAGCTATGCAAAGTGGCCTTTCATTGCCTTCTAATCCGGGAGCAATTAAAGGACAGAAAATGCAAGGTTCCCCCCCAAACAAGTTCAGTGCTGTCTCCGACAGGCAGCATCTTCTAAAAGGCCACCATCTCTCTCTCTGTTCACAGCTCCTCCTTCCATTTCTCTTATGGTTTTTCCCCCATTTTTTCCCCTCTACCATTTTCAGCATCTACTATCATCGTTTTTTTTTGGAGGGGGAAACCCCCCCAAAACAGAACACAGTCCAGATGCTGCAATAGTTCCCCCTCTCGTTTAATATGAATTAAATGCAGGTCCCTTAGCAAGCTCAGAGGGCTTCCCTCCCAAGCAAACCCCATTTTTTTTTGTTTATTCCAAAGGTTGTGTCTACTACAAGGGTGATGGTGTTTGGGGGCTTCAGGAAGCTGGAGATGAAATCTCTCTTTAAGTTTTATCTGCTGTCCCCTTTTCTCCCTGGTATTTTACACATCAGAAGGGTGGACAGTGGGCTGCTGGGGCTGGGAAAGAAAGGGGTCGGAAGGGGCCTCTTCCTTTCAAGATGGAGGCCTGAGTGCATTTCAGGAGCCAGTAGTCCCTTAGAAAAGTTAGGCATTCTGGGCTGTGCTGAAGAAACCAGCCCACCCACCCACTTTCTGTCTGCCGAAGAAGAAACAGGGATTATCCATGCAGGAGAAGTGGGGGCTGAATTCCTCCCTCACGTGACTCCAGCCTTACAGAGGAAGCCTTAGAGGTCAACACAAAGGCATCTCTCCAGAGTCTGCTTTGCGGAGGGGAAAGCCTTCCTCTGTGCCCCCTCCCCAATTTCCAAAGCCTTGGGCTTGGAAGAGACAACAGAATATCCTCCTCCTGCGATAATTTCCAAAGACTCTTTCCGAAGGTTTTTTTTAAAAACTCCTCCTGTCTAAGGACTCTTGGAAGCGGAGGTTGACTTTTAGGGGTTTATGTGTGTGAAGGAAAAGAGGCCCCTTGGTCTTCTCCGTCTTCCTGGTGGGCTTTGAAAAACTTGCTTTTTGGGGGTCGGCAAGGATGGGAAAATGAGGTTTGATGCCTGGAAGAAGAGAGGTTTGCAAGTAGGAAGCAGCTGAGCTCCCTTTCAAGCTAGAGAGCCAAAAGGCTCAAGCAAAAAGCAACCGCCGGAAACCACAAATTTTCAGCAACTGGTTTTTTTTGCTGTGTGCCGAATGCTTCATACCGGAACAATAATGCTTCGTGTTTGAGAGATTGGAATAGGGGTGTGCGTGCTTTTTGGGATAACACGGTTTAGCATCTCCGTGCTGCAGGAGGAAAACCCTTTTAATGCATCAATTTGTCCATTTAAAGGACATTCAGCTCAGGCAAAGAACGAGGCGGGCGGGCGGGGGGGGGGTGCGTTCAAGTCCCAGTTTTAAGACTACAGTATAGGCAGATTGTTCATTTGTTTCCAGGCATGTCCTCAGGATAAACCCCACTGTATTCTCACCCCATCCCCACCTTCCAGTCTGTACACCATCCTTACTAGCATTTTATTTTAAAGAAAAATAATCCATATAATCCCAAACCGCAAGAGGATCTTTCAGATATTCCACTGGCTGCTCACATTCCAAGTTTGCTTTCTGCTTCCAAGTTTCTGGGGGGGGGGTTTGAAGCTGCCCAAACCAGCCCCCTCCCCCCAGCGGGTGTCCCTTTCGGCTGGACCTAGAGGAAAGGGGGGAGGGAAGGGGAGGGAAGGGGGAGAGGGCTTCGGGGAGCTGAGGAGAAGGAGGGAAGGAGGACTTGTATTTTGAAAAGGGGCTTCTGCAGGATGTCTAGGGCTCCTCTGTCTGGAAGCTTTCTTGTGTGCTCCTTGGATATTGGAAACCGCTTTTTAATGGCGTGCCAAGCGCCAGGAAATTCCCGTGCCCAAAACCCAGACAAGGTAGGCTGTTTTGCAAGACAGATGTTGAGTTGCAAAGCTGAAAGCAGTTGAGTTTCCTTTCCTTTCCTTTCCTTTCCTTTCCTTTCTGTCCTCCTTCCTTTCCTCTCCTCTTTCCTTTCCTTTCCCTTTCTCTTCCTTTCCTTTCCTTTCCTTTCCTTTCCTTCCTTCCTTCCTTCCTTCCTTCCTTCCTTCCTTTCCTTCCTTCCCTCCTTTCCTTTTCCTTCCTTCCTTCCTTCCTTCCCTTCCCTTCCCTTCCCTTCCCTTCCTTCCCTTCCTTCTGCCTCTATCCCCTTCTCTCCCTCTCCCTCCCCATCTCCTCTCCTTTCCCACTCCTCCGTCCTCCCCCTCCCCACGCATTTCCCCCATGACAGAAGCACTGCGTATCCCTGTCAAGTCAACAGAGGTTGCTAGGCAGCTTCCCTTTTCCCTAACCCGAGACTTTCGGATCGCCAAGGGAAGCCTCGGGGAGGGCAAACCCCCTTTCTCTCCCCAGCCTGTGGAGGATGCGGGCGTCCACCTGGACGGTGTCAGAGGGGAGGGGAAACGGGCGGTTGATTGGCGGGAGAAGGGAACTGGGCCAGCGGGGATGGCTCTGGAGTGCAGTCAGGGCACACGCGGTCTGGTAGGGAAGGCGAAGGACACGCAGGGACAAACACACACACACACACTCACACGTTCCGATTGGGATAGCCAGCAACCGGAA
The DNA here is from genome assembly GCA_009733165.1 of Naja naja. Classification (NCBI taxonomy): domain Eukaryota; kingdom Metazoa; phylum Chordata; class Lepidosauria; order Squamata; family Elapidae; genus Naja; species Naja naja. The sequence goes on from CM019165.1 coordinate 1,921,448, forward strand.
CCAGGAAAAGAGGTTTGTGTGTTGAGCCGTGGACGTTTTCCTGCGTCTCTTTTAAGGCGCCCGCGGCGGGCAGGAGGATGGGTCGTGGGCGCTGGGTAGGAATGAGCGCATGCAGCCGCCGCCGAGGAATGGTGCAGAACTGATTGTAAAGTCTTCCCAATCAGAGTTTTCGAAGGGAGAGCCGGGAGGGTGGGCGGTGAGTGGAGCACTTTCGCCTCCTCTGCCCAGAGGAGCTTTGCAAAACGTCGACCCACGAAGAGTGTGAGATTCAAGCAGTACTGTTTGTAAACTTTGCCCGTGCAAGGATTGGGAAGAAAAAGCATCTCGTCTTGGGGTTTCAGAGCTCATTTTGGGGAGCCTTGGCTGAGGACAGAGAAACGGGGGCAGCCCGCGTCGAATTTAATTCGGGCGGCCTCTCGGTGGTGTCCTCCCTTCAAGAAGGAGGGGGAGGGGTGCATTGCCTGGTTCAATGTCTTTTCCTTCTTTCTTCCCCTCCCCTGCAGTAGAAATCCTTCGGCTGCTCCTAAAAACCCCACCCGGATAAACAAACAGGGAAGCCTTCATTGGGGCCCCCCGTTTGCTGACGATATGCCCATCAGGCGCGCCTCCTTCTCGGCAGGTTTTAAAGCGGGGGTCTCTCTTGCAGGTACTGCCTGATGAGCGTGAAAGGATGCTTCACCGATTTTCACATTGATTTCGGAGGCACTTCGGTGTGGTACCACGTTTTCCGGGGAGGAAAGGTAAGCGGAGTCTCTGCGGAAGGGCTTCCTTTATTTAAAAATAATAATCCTTGTTAAGAGCTTGAGGCTCAGGTTTTTCCCACCCCCCTTTTCTTTTCTCAAAATAGGCTTGAGCAAAAGGAAATCACCAAGCTAGGGAAGGCCGCCTGGCTGCGTGCTGAATTTAAAATAGAATATTGGACGTGCTCGTTTGCTTCTTTTAAAACGTTTGTGCCTTGTAAATGTGACGTAGGATGCCTTCCGGTTGTCTCCCTCTGGTTCTAGATCTTTTGGCTGATTCCTCCAACGTTGCAGAACCTAGAACTCTACGAGGAATGGGTTGTCTCTGGGAAGCAGAGTGACATTTTCCTGGGGGACCGTGTGGAGCTGTGCCAGAGAATCGAACTGAAACAAGGACACACTTTCTTCATTCCTTCAGGTGAATTCCCTTTCAGAGCAGGAGCTGGTTTTTCAAGATCAACCCTTACTGGTGGGCCTTCATCGTTAGATCCAGAATAAGGAAGAGAGATGGGCTGGATAATGCACCTTAACATTCTCACTGGGAGAAAACGATTGCATAAAAGCTGCAACCCCATTCCCTTGGTTCTGGACATCTGCTTGCAATGTCCCCTTTTCTGCTGACTGTGGAGATGACGTGACCCAGAAGTGCCCAACCTTAGAAACTTGAATAAGACTTGTAGACTTCAACTCCCAGAATTCCACAAAATGGCTGCCTGGGGAATTCTGGGAGTTGAAGTCCACAAGTTTTGAAGTTGCCAAGGTTGGGCATCCCTGATCCTAGCGTTTTCTACCTATTTTGATAGTTTAATGATTTATACCCTGTTCTCAATTCAGGGTTTGTGCTGCCTCAGTGGCTGAAGCTGAACAGAAAGACTTTTGAGGCAGATCCTGAAGAAAAGCACAGTTTTGTAGGAGGGACAAGAGCTGGACTTCATCCCCAACATTTTGTGTCATCTTTTGTGAAGTGAATCCTTTCCTCTCTGTCTTTCTAGGCTGGATACATGCGGTTTACACCCCTGTGGATTCCTTGGTGTTTGGTGGAAATATCCTGCATAGCTTTAATGTTCCCATGCAGCTTCGCATTTATGAAATTGAGGACAGAACAAGGGTAAGGATTCCATAGATTTTTGACTTAAGGTATTGGATCATAGTTTGTTCTGCAGAAGGTAGTATTCCAGGCACCCTGGTAGTTCAAAGGAAACTTGGCTTGGTCTGTAAACTTTTGGGTTTAGGCGCTCAGGCATTTGGACTGTAATGCTGCAATTTTAAAACCCAGAAGAGTAAAGGCTGAGGTTCAAAACAAAGCAAGCTGGTGGAGAACTGGTCTTCCCTGGCTAACTGGTCACCAGTTTGGATAAACTTAATGGTTGGGTTCACCCACGGTTTGTTGTGTGATCACAACTGACCACATTCTTGAACCTTCTGAGCCATGCATTATAGTAGAATCAACCAGAATGGCTTAACATATCCTGCTAAGCCATAAATTATGATTTACAAACCACCTGAGAACACACCGTTGTCAGGGTGTAGAGGTTTGTTGCTTTAATGGGTTCTGCAATCTCAGCTTGTTCCATCTTATTAGCCAACCAGGTTTAACACAACTATGGCTTACCGCAGCACATGGGAATCTAATTCTCTTTGAAGTTAATAAGTGCAACCTTTCACGGCCTGGCTTCTGTTCTTGTGGGGGGGAAAAATCGCAGTTTTGACCAATTTCCAGATTTTCAGGGGAATATTGGTGTTTATGGGGTGGGCTTTTGACAACACGCTCTTATTCCCCAGCAGAATGGCTGCTTTGGGCATCACGCTGTAGAGCTAAAGAATGCTCTTGAAGAAGCTTTAGCGGTTTGCTTTGAGATGATGTCGGATAAAGATTTGATTGGGGGATGTGTCCCCCCATCTGGAATTCTGGAGGGTCTCTACTCCTAGGGTTGCAAGACCTTGTCAGTGGCTCATTTTCCCCAATGCAGTCATAAATGTAACGTGTGTTTACTTTCAGCCTCTACTTGCATGCCTATGATGAGAACCTGGTTAAGTCAACCAGATTTATTCAAGTCAAGTTTTTTTTTGAATTTTCACAACACACTGAGCTTTATCGATGGTGGTTTGATCTGGGTTTCTGTAATGGATATTTGCTATAGTGGGCTTTGAGTCATTGAGTTACAGGAAGATGGCCTTTTCATCGGTGGGTGATTTAGCAATGGTGGTTCGCTATTCAGGAGCATCCTTGGTACAGGAGCCCAAAAAAGTCAAGGCAGTGGCCACAACAGGTGGGTGCTAGGAGTGAGGAACTGTAGCTCCACCCCTTGTTTCTGATTGGTTCCCTCCTGAGTTTAGAATGTTGGGTTTTGTCATGGAAACTGTTTGATTGGCTCTCTAAAAGCTGGTAAGCCACCAAATTAAACTCTGATCAGCTGTTTCTAGGAAATTCTGGGAATTCCGCCCCCCCCATGCATCATCTCTATCCCTGTTCCTGCTGTGGGGCACATCTGTATCTTGCTGTTCCAGGTGTGTTGGGCCTTTCCAACCCATCATCAACATTGATGCCAATGCCCTCATGACCTTTGTGTGGGACCAAACCTCTTTTAGAAGAAGATCGGAAGAAATGCCTTGATTTTCGAACGGCGTAGGGCCATCTCTACTTGACAGGATCAGGCTTCTAATTCCCAACAGAGTGTAGTAGGTTTCCGCTGCAGCGCAGAGGGCAGTTAAGAAAATAAGTTAGGGCGGTTGGAATATCTACAGCCTATGTTGATTTTGAAAGGGCAAGTTGAGGACCATTGAAAAAAATCTTGAGGTAATGAGACGCATGTGGGAAAAAGGAGGTCCTGTCTGAAAAATGTCTGAGGCTCATCATTACTGATAGCCTTCAATCATAACTATGGTCAAGTTTAGTCTGAACAGAAGAGACCAACAGCAGAAGGCTGGTGTGAAAATGTACGTGAGATGGAGCGAGGTCTGCTGATGAGCCTGGATGTGATGTTTGTCCTTTGGGTCTTCTTCTCAAACATTGTCCACTGAAGCAGGGGTCTCCAACCTTGGGAATTTTAAGACTTATGGACTTCAACTCCCAGAATTCTGGGAGTTGAAGTCCACAAGTCTTAAATTTGCCAAAGCTGTAGACCCCTGCACTAAAGGGCCTATAAGGTGACTACCCAAGGGAGGCAACCTTAAGATCCTTTGGGCCTTACTTCTGCTCTGCTTGTCTTTCCAGGTGAACAGTTGTTAACCTGTATCCCCTCCTTGTCTAAATTCCTTTCCCAAGAACCTGTCTTCTCCACGCCGGGCATGTACTGGCATGCCAACCCCAAGCCAAAGTTGGATTCTTGCAGGAATCCCAGATTTCGTCTTCCTTGGGGCATGGAATGATGGCTGAATAATCTCATGATTTGACCCACAATGAATGTGTACCTCGGTGTGAGACTGCTTGGGAATATGCAGATTGTGGCTAGTTGTTGAGGGACCTACTCTGAGACATCTCTAAGCTTCTCACGAGAGCAGCCACCTTCCCGGATCAGTGGAGAAGGCTACTCTGAACAGAAAGTCCTTTCCAACTATCGTAATTCAAAAACGGGCAAGAGAAAGTGCTGACCTGTTTCTAGCTCCCTGCAACATTTGGCTTGCAAGGGGGAAGTCCTTGTTTTTTTGGGGTGTGCAAATGTCTGCCTCACACCTGCGACTTTGCAGATGTGCAAAAGTGAAATGTAGAGACAGCTAGCCATGGGATGGAGTCCAGAGAGGCAAAATTATTAGGAACTCAAATTGATGCTTAGAGTTTGATCCCCTCCACAGCAGGGGAGCACTGCATGCTTTTTTCATTGTCTTCAGCATTTATTTATTTTTCTTCTTTTTAAAAAAACAAAACACTGGCCCCCACCCCAAAAAAAGAAGCAGAACTAAATTTGGTGAATTGCAAAAAAAAAAAAAAGACAAATGTCAGGAAAGCATTGAGCAAATGATGTCTTTAATATATTCCCCAGGCATGTGGCTGAAAACCTTTTGAAGGCCGAGGGGTGGAAAGAGGCATCTTCCTATTTGTAAGTCAAATTCTTTGCAAATTTTTGTTTCCCCGCAGTGCTCTCTTGGTCGTGAAATTAAACGGGAGGGAGAAAATGCATGATTTGAGTTCCTTTTATGAACGTCGCTCTTTTTTTTTTGACCTTGGTGAGGCCCATCCTTCCCAAATTGTGGACATCCCGTCTGAATAGACAAGGAGTGAGAGAATTCCTGGGAAGCCTGAGACTTTGTAACTCTTGCTCCAGGTTAGGGATACCCCAAATTTGAGTGGCAGTTACAGATATTTGGGAATGGACAGTTGGAGAAGGTAGAATGTTCCAGGGTCTCTTCTGACCAGGGTGCAGGACCCTGCCTTCCCAGCAAAGGCTGTGAGTCCCTCAAGTCTCCAGAGAAACAAGTGATGGACCAGCAGGTGATCTAGACTTTCTGCTCCAGAATTTGAACCATCATCACCAATGCCATAAATTATGCCAACCCGGAGAGAAGAGTGAGTCGAAAGATGGGAAAGAAACAGATGTTTGCCAGGGCTCAGAGTTCTGCAGAGGGCTGTCCTTTAGCCATGAAGAAGCAGGTGTTGAACTTATTCCGTGGTTGCCCAGATCCAAAGCTAAGGTCAACCCTCTAAGATAATTGGCAGCACATGCAGAGATCTCTGCTGAGGTGCATGATTGTGTGTGTCTGTCAAAAAGCAATATGCATACCTTGACTTTCTTGAACCTGAGTATGAATGCTCCTGAGGGCAATATTTAGACCTCTGCTGGCCTCTTGGTCACTCAGCTCTGATCAGGGAGTGCTTTTAGATGTCCGAAGAATGAAAACATCAGGCAGAACGAATCACACAACTGAAACGGAAAGTGTCATTGGTTGGTTGGTTGGTGTTTTTGTTGTGTGAGCCAGTCACTCCAGTTTGGAAACCACAGTTAATGGCTTGGCCCAGCCTATGGATCCAACTGGTGTGGTGATTTCTTCGACAAATGATGGTTCACGAGAACCGTGGCTAACGGTGATTGTGAAGTCAACTCGGGCAAAGATAAAGCGTCTCTGTTAAATTGAATCCGTCTTATCTGATAAATTACCTCACAAGAAGGTGTAGATTGTTGGTTGGTTGGCTGAGAAAGAAAAGGCTCTTTTTTTTTTTTGGAAGATACCTTCTCTACTTTTCTGCCTCCATCTGAGCAAATTGTGGCCCACATTCAGACATGTCCCTATGTTTTTTTCCCCTCCGCAGGTACAAGCCAAGTTCCGCTACCCGTTTTACTATGAGATGTGTTGGTATGTTTTGGAGAGATACGTATTCTGTCTAACGCAGCGCTCTCATTTCAGCAGGGAGTATCTACAGGAATCAATGTTAATTGGTAAGTAATTCTCCTGGACCTCAGTGTGTTATTTGGAGTAGCAGGGACGAGAGAGGGAAAGCTACGGTTGATTGCAAAAACTTTTTCAAGTAGGGGCTGGGCTGCATAACTCAGTCATTCCAAAGGCATGCGTGAAGACTCTAAAGAGCAGAGATTTGGGGGAATAAAGCAGCTTTTTAAAAGACAGAAATAATTGAGGTTGGAGTTGAACTAGAGCGTTGGTGGTTGATACTAGAGGCCTCGATTTTCTAGAAGGTCTTGATTTGTCTTCTTCCCAGATACCTCGAGGAAACGTAGCTTGGATAGCTTTTCGTCCGATTCCTGGGGAGACATGGATGAGGACTCGTGCGATGTTCGTGCTCAGGAAGACAAGGATAACAGTCCCGACAAAGTCCCCAAAATCTCGTCCGACGTCCCCTCTTCTCCTAACAGCACGCACTCGGAAGGGAAGGAGACGTTGGGGAAGAAGCCAAAATCGCGCTTCTTCAAGAGGACGCTGTCCAACGAGTCGGAGGAAAGTCTAAAGTCAGCCACGGTGGACTATTCCAAAACTCCCACCGGGTCTCCGGCCACGGAGGGGCCCGCCAAGTGGACTCACTTGACCGAATTTGAGCTGAAAGGTTTGAAGGCCCTGGTGGAAAAACTGGAATCCCTTCCAGAGAACAAGAAATGCGTCCCCGAAGGCATTGGAGATCCCCAAGCTCTTCTGGAAGATATGAAGGTGTGTGTAACAGGAAAGCGTGTCCTTATGTAGACCTGAGACGTGGTTGGTTGGTTGGTGGCTCAGCCTGTAGCCCAATTGGTGTCATTTGTAAGCTGTGGCTCATGGTTTAGTCAGGGGTCTCCAATCTTGGCAACTTTTAAGTGCAGGGCTTCTTCCCAAGGTATTCCTCAGCCAGCTTTGCTTTGCTGGCTGAGGAACTCTGGGAGTTGAAGTCCACATGAGGAACTCTGGGAGTTGAGGTCCACATGAGGAACTCTGGGAGTCGAGGTCCACATGAGGAACTCTGGGAGTCGAGGTCCACATGAGGAACTCTGGGAGTTGAGGTCCACATGAGGAACTCTAGGAGTTGAGGTCCACATGAGGAACTCTGGGAGTTGAGGTCCACATGAGGAACTCTGGGAATTGGGGTCCACATGAGGAACTCTGGGAGTTGGGGGTCCACATGAGGAACTCTTGGAGTTGAAGTCCACATGAGGAACTCTGGGAGTTGAGGTCCAAATGAGGAACTCTGGGGTGGAAGTCCACATGAGGAACTCTGGGAGTTGAGAGTCACATGAGGAACTCTGGGAGTTGGGTCACATGAGGAACTCTGGGGAGGGATTGAAGTCCACATGAGGAACTCTGGGAGTTGAGGTCCACATGAGGAACTCTGGGGTGAGATCCATGAGGAACTCTGGGAGTTGAGGTCCACATGAGGAACTCTGGGAGTTGAAGTCCACATGAGGAACTCTGGGAGTTGAGGTCCACATGAGGAGAACTCTGAGCCGAGGTCCACATGAGGAACTTCTGAGTTCGGGGTGTCACATGAGGACTCTGGGGGTGAGGTCCATGAGGAACTCCTAGGAGTTGAGGTCCACATGAGGAACTCCTGGGAGTTGAGGTTTGCTTTGCTGGCTGAGGAACTCAGGGGAGTTGAGGTCCACATGAGAACTCTGGGAGTTGAGGTCCACATGAGGAACTCTGGGAGTTGAGGTCCACATGAGGAACTCTGGGAGTTGAAGTCCACATGAGGAACTCTGGGAGTTGAAGTCCACATGAGGAACTCTGGGAGTTGAGGTCCACATGAGGAACTCTGGGAGTTGAGGTCCACATGAGGAACTCTGGGAGTTGAGGTCCACATGAGGAACTCTGGGAGTTGAAGTCCACATGAGGAACTCTGGGAGTTGAAGTCCACATGTCTTAAATTTGCCAAGGTTGGAGCCCCCTGGTGTAGTGCATGTTCTTGTGCTTTTGGCTTGGGGTTGAGGTCTCATGGCATCTAGAAGGCACCAAGTTCAGGGGCACACGTGTAATGGATTAAAAACAACCACAGTGATTAAACCATGGCTTAGGTAGTGCTGTGGGGACAGGCTTTAACCATGCCCATTCAAGTAGGTTGCAGGATTGTGTTGTGTTGAGCAATTTGAGAACAAACCCTATTTATGGTTGGTGTCAGATGGTGGGTTTTGGAGATTGTAGGAGAAAATAAATTTTCCATTTCCTTCCGGCAAGTGGTACAGTCCTCTCATAGGTTTTACATTTTAACTGTGATGTTTCAGACTTAAGCGGGAATTAGCAACCCTCATTCATGTTTGATGTGCAGGAACAGATCAGATATCCAGCCCTTGCCATGGAGACCGAGTGGGGCAAGTGGCCAGTTTTAAGTTTCTGGGTGTTCTAAAAGAGGGCCTGACCTGGGGTGCCCACATTGCAGCCCTGGTCAAAGGGGCCCAACAGAGATTACACTACCTGAGACTTCTCAGGAAACAACAACAGAATGAAAAGCTGCTGGTGACCTTCTACCACTGCACCATAGAGAACATTTTAACATACTGCACCTCTGGATGGTTTGCCAGTTGCACAGGGGCAGATAACCACTCCAGAGGGTGAATGTCATTGCCCAGAAGATCATGGGTTGCCCTCTCCCCTCTTTGGAAGAGCTTTATCGCTCCCACTGCCTTAAGAAAGTTCAAAACATTCTCAAAGATCCATCTTATCCTGGGCGCCCTTTTTTTGAACTATTACTATCTGGCACCGGATAATAAAAACAAGGACAAATAGGCTGAAAAACAGCGTCTATCTCTTTTGAATTCTGCTGTATAATGCAGTGTTGGTGTGGTGTCGGGAGTTTCCGGTTCAATGTGTGAAGGACGTGCGTTTTGTGCTTATTTTCATGGTCACGGTCATGATGTGCACTGAAGATGGTGTTTGATTTTGTTGTACGAGGTGCAAGGACAATAAAGTGAAGGAAAGGTTAAAAACTTATGGGTAGGAGCTGCACACAGAAGAGGCTCTGTCGCCCAAAAGTTTTACTCCTGTTTTTACTAAGCAGTTTTAAAACCTGTTTCCTTCCTTTTTTGTTTCTTTTCGTTCCTTACCTTCTTTTGCATTTCAATTTTTTTTTCCTAAAAGAAGGGATTATATGGTACAATAGCCCACTCAAGGGTTTAAATTTAATAATTTGGAAAATCAAAATCTGTAAGGCCCTTTCTTATTTTTCTTTCAGGAACAAATGAGGGCTATAAATTTAATAATTTGGAAAATCAAAATCTGTAAGGCCCTTTCTTATTTTTCTTTCAGGAACAAATGAGGGCTATGCTTTTCTCCCTCTGGAAAACGCAGAGAATCCTTAATTAATTTTTAGGGTGCGGGGGTACCATTCCACAAGGCTGTTGAAGCGTTTTGAGAGAGGAGCCCCAATTCTCTGGCTTTGCAATTATTTTTAATTTATGGGGGAAGCCTCGGGGCCATCTCTTCATGCAATAGCCTCTACCCCAAGCCAGAATGAATGGTTTTTGCAGGAATTCGCGCAACATGCCAAGCCCAAGTCCAATTAAATCCCCTTGCTTTGCTTTATGTGGAACGGCCAGCCAAAATAGGCTTTGTTATGGTTTATGCAATCAGTCAACATGGCTGGGTCCACCCACGTGCAAACTTAACAAGCCATGGTTTGTGAAGCCCGACGATTTTTAAACGAAGCCTAAAAGGGCCTTGGTGGCTCAGGCTGTTAATTGCCTGCCCTTAAGTTCCAGCTGCCTACAACTGCTGTAGGCTCGAATCCCACCAGGCTCAAGGTTGACTCAGCCTTCCATCCTCTCGGGGGAGGTAAATTGAGGACCCAAGATTGTTGGGGGCAATAAGCTGACTTTGTAAAAATGCCGCTTAGTAATAAGCAGGCATATACAATGGAAGGAAGGCTATTGCTGAGCACACTGGGTTGTATCCCAAAAACTGTAAGCCGCCCTGAGTCTTCGGAGAAGGGCGGCATATAAATGTAATTAAAAAATAATAATTTATTTATTTATTTATTTATTTAATTGGATTTAAATAAAATGCAGGAGATTGTGTGAAATCAGCCCTTGCAAAAGCCAAGTATTTCCTTTTTTCCCCCCCTCCCCTCTGCTTTGGAAACAGAACATCCTGAAGGAACATGCAGAGGATGACCAGAATTTGGCCATAACTGGGATTCCCGTGGTATCCTGGCCTAAGAAAAACGCAAAGGTAGGCCATCATGGTTTCTTTCGGTTACAGGCCTCAATCCTTCAGTCACGACTGTTTTTGCCCTGCAAAGAGATTTCCAACCCTACTCCCCCAAAAAGAGAGGGTTTCTTTTTCTTCCTTCCAAAGTATGTTTTGGCATAATTTCATATTTTGTGTGTGTGTGTGTGTTTAGCCTTCTTTGTGGTTCGTGGTGCACCACACAGCGCTATTTTCCCTGAACCGCTTGCTGTTCCACCTAGAGAAATGTCATGGCTTTAAGCGCGGCTGTTGCTTTAAAACGCTGCGCCTTTAAGCGCGCCTAATAATAAAGGCCAGCCGGGCGGCTTCAAGGTTTAGTGCCTCCCCAAAGCGGGAGATTGTGAGCTATTTGCGTGGCTGCTGGTTGGGTTTGATGGTGGGGGAGGAGGAGGGAAGGGGCCTCCTGGCATCCGTAGGACTCCAAGCTGGAGAACCAAAGCATGTTTTTGGTTTTTTTGGGCATGCATGCAAAAACATTTCATTTAAAAACAAAAACAAAACCCATCTTTCTCATTTCCCCATTGCTTCTGCAGCCACCGTTCCCCGAAAGGAACCCGCTTCCGCTGCCCTTCGGTGGGTGGGCACAAAGCAGAGCCGGTCCCTTTGCAAAACCTCCCTCTGCAAGGACTTCAGCCCCCTGCTGCTGCACCAGGAAGGAAGGAAGGAAGGAAGGGTGCTGTGCGATGCCCCCCTCCTCCTCTTCCTCCTCCAAAGACCCTCCCCCTCCCACCCCTCCCCCTCTGCTGGCTTGGGCAGCCAATGGAGAGCCTGTCTTTTGTTCCACTCCAGTGTAGCTTGCCATTGGCAGCCGAGCAAGCTCAGCCTCTTCCTGGTTCCTCGGGCCCTCATGCATATGGATGAGGGCCTTCTTGGCTCTTCCTCCTCCTCCTCCTCCTCCCACTGGGGGTAAGGAGAGGGAAGGAACGCTGCTGAAGGCCGGACAGCCAGGTCAGAGTCCCCCACCCGCTGCCAGCCATGCCAGCCCGGCCCTTGCTGGGCTCCCCGTGATGAGAGATGGCCATGTCAGCCAGTCCCGATGAGGAGGACTACGACTCGGAGCAGGACCAGGTGGTGTGTGTGTGTGTGTGTGTGTGTGTGTGCGTGTGCACGGGCTGCACACACGGGATGGGTGTGCAGGCTGGCTTGCATGCATGACGGGTGGGTCTGGCTGCCTTTTAATAGCAAGCAAAGTTTGCACCTGGGTGTCTCTCTTTTTTTCCTGCCTTGCAGGGGTTGCAAGAAGGCAGGAGAGAGGGGTGGGGGTCCTCTCTCCAAGGGGGAGGGGAGGAAGGCCAAGGAAATTGGGGGGGGGGGCGGGATGGCAGAGACCTTCCAAAGCCACCATCCGGCCTGGGCTGGAGGCTGGGCAGGGTATTTGGGCTGGAATAAAGGAAGGGAGGAAGGGGAGAAAGAAAAAACGAAGGAGAAAGAAAGAATGAGGTGGGGGGGAGAAAGGGAGGGAAGGAAGGAAAGGGAGAAAGGAAGAAAAAGAAAGAGAAAGAAAGAAATGAGGAGAAAAGAAAGAAAAGAATGAGGGTGGGAGGAAGTGGGGAAGGGTGGGTGGGGGAGGTCCAAAGGGGGAGGGGGTCTTCCAAAGCCAACTACACTGTCCTTTTCCTATTTTTTTCTTTCTTTATTGTTTTCGAAGAAAGATGTTGCTTTGACTTGACAGGAGATTTTTAACTAAACAATCTTGTGGGGTTTTTTTTCCGCTTTCATCAGAGGAGGCAGGAAGTTAGACCTCGGGTGTGCTTTGGCCATCTGAAATACCTAGCAGTGAATGGAGGGGTTGTGCTTGTTGCCTGTGTGACAGCTTCTGGGGGCCCCCACCCCATGGAAGACTTAATCCCATCAAGATAGGGAATTGATCCTGTGTCAATACAGTAAATACAAGAAAATCATTGCAGTAAATACAAGAAAATACCTGGGGCATCTTAAAGGGCTTACATAATGTGGGCAGGGGGCAAAAAGAAACACCACCACCCCAACTGAGAGCGGAGCCAATTGTTTGGAAGCTGCTAGGATTTCCCAATTTAAATTTGCACTAGTATTTAGAAGTGAAAAAGCAACCTTTTTTAAAAAAAATATTCTTACCATGATTCACTCAGAACAAAGGTGTAATTTTTTTTTAACCTGGCCCTCTTGATGTATCTCAGATTCGTTTCCAGTATCCAACTGAAAATATATTTCTTAATTCCTTAATTTGCTGTTGGACTGGTCATCTATATTTCCTTATTCTGCCTTTTAACATTTATCCAGGGCCATGAATTCAGTGTAGGTGTATTATTTTTGTAGTTGGGTTTAAAAACACCAAACAGTCTTAATTTTTTTTTTAAATGAACATTTAAAAATGTTCTCATTGTTTTAGGATTGTTTCACCACCTGGGGTCAGTGGGTTGAGATGGGTGATTGTAGAAATTAATATTATTTTTAAATGTGGATCTAATTTTAGGGATCTACCTTACATGAGCTTCTTCGAAGGGGAATTTCTGTAGCTCCTAGAATGTATTTTTTTTAAATAATTATTTGCTGTGGCTATTGATTTAAATTAAGAGCTGCATGTGAAGCCAATCTCAGTTCTGAGATTAAATGTTGGGCCTTGTCAAATATTTTAAATTATTTTTTTAATTGATCCATTTAGTGTCTTCACTTAGTACTGGAAAACCATCAAAGGATCTGATAAAAGAATCTGTAAGTCTGTAAAAATGGCTGCTGAAAAACTTCTTACTATTTCTTACTATTGGTTTTCTGCAGCTGATCCATAGATGAAATTTCCAGGCAAATTTTCCAGTTATATTTATTTTATTTGTCTCTTAAATTCAATGACGCCCAACTCCAGCAATCCTGGGTGATTCACAACACACCAAACAGCATAGAAAAATGGAAACAACAGACAGCAAAACCAAATATTAGTTCTTTTTTAGAAAGGGTTATAAAAATTCTCAATCTGCTGAAAACAAAAGATTTTACCAGAGTGGAAGTTTGCTGATGTGTGTTACATCTCACTGAGGTCCATCACCATGATTTGGCACCAGCAAACACTTCCTCCAAATAGAACACAATAAATCAAATGTACAAAGTGTTTATATATTTATAATAATTATATATGTTTATTGGTTTGTCAGCTGGAATTTAGGAATGCATTCACACATAATACGGTTTGCCTAATTCTCACCTATGGAATAAACTGCAATGCTAAGCATAAACTCTTGGTTGCAAACCACAACCAACGGTGGATGGCTTTGCATGTTATGTAAAGGAAGCCCATCATGGCTAATTTGAGGAATCATTTCTAGCACTGGAACATTATTATTATTATAAGGCAGCAAACGAACCTAATACTCCTTCCTTCTCCTATCTTCCTTACAACACTGTGGGAGGGGAGAACTGGCTCAAAGTCACCTTCATCCCTAAGGCAACACTAGAACTCACCGTCACCTGGGGATTGGCCCAAAATCATCAAGCCAACTTTCACGGCTAAGGTGGAACTAGGAACTCCCCGTCTCCTAGTGATTGGCCCAGAGTCACCCAGCTGGCTTCCATGCCTAAGATGGAACTAGAATTTCCCATCTCCTAGTTTCTAGCCTGATGTGTCAACCATTAACAGGATTTCTCTTGTTAACAACCAATTTGTGAGGTGTTTTTAATCCTTCCTTGTGTGTTAATACTTTCCAAGTTGACTCACCATGAATTCTTTATGGCTACGCCCGCTGCGTCTTCCGTGGTGTTAGACCAAGGTCCATCTGGCTGGGTTTGTACAACGGCGAAGCCGAAAACCTCTTATTACTGACCGGCCTCTGTCGCCTGCATCTCTTTAATTGCATTTTGTGGTTTACCATACCATCCCAGCTCAGAAGAGCTGCCACGTTAGGTCTGCAGAAAGAGGAACTGGTCACCAAAGTTTATCATACGCCGTAATGTCTGCTTCGTTCCCTACAAGGGTATCGACCCCCAACGGGAGCGACTTCACAACAGCTAGCGGTATGGTAGGTGGTCAGTCTTTAAAACCCCCACCCTCTCTCTTCCTTTCCCAGAACCGGGCAGTTGGGCGTCCAAAGGGGAAGCTGGGCCCTTCCTCGGCTGTGAAGCTTGCGGCAAACCGGACGACTGCAGGCGCGCGTCGGAGAAGGACGCGATGTCGCAAGTGCGAGGCCTGCCTGCGGACAGAGTGCGGCGAATGTCATTTCTGCAAGGACATGAAGAAGTTTGGGGGGCCTGGCCGCATGAAACAGTCCTGCATTATGAGGCAGTGCATCGCGGTAAGCGCCATCGATGTTCGCCGGGGTGGGAAAACCAGGTTCGCCTCCAGGCCAGGGGAGGAACGGGCTTGGCAACTTCGACTCCCAGAATTCCTCAGCCAGCCATGATGGCTTGTGGACTTTGACTCCCAGAATTCCTCAGCCAGCCATGATGGCTTGTGGACTTCGACTCCCAGAATTCCTCAGCCAGCCATGATGGCTTGTGGACTTGACTCCCAGAATTCCTCAGCCAGCCATGATGGCTTGTGGACTTCGACTCCCAGAATTCCTCAGCCAGCCATGATGGCTTGTGGACTTCGACTCCCAGAATTCCTCAGCCAGCCATGATGGCTTGTGGACTTCGACTCCCAGAATTCCTCAGCCAGCCATGATGGCTTGTGGACTTCGACTCCCAGAATTCCTCAGCCAGCCATGATGGCTTGTGGACTTCGACTCCCAGAATTCCTCAGCCAGCCATGATGGCTTGTGGACTTTGACTCCCAGAATTCCTCAGCCAGCCATGATGGCTTTTGGACTGGATGAGGAATTCTGGGAGTTGAAGTCCACCGATCATAAAGTTGCCACGCTTGCTCCAGGCAGAGGCATTCCTGGTCTGCTCCGATCGCTTTTACTCCCATTTCCGATCCTCTGATCCGTCTCTCTTTTCCTGCCCCCGTAGCCGGTGCTGCCCCACACCGCTGTGTGCTTGGTGTGTGGCGAAGCAGGGAAGGAAGATACAGTGGAGGAAGAAGAGAGCAAATTTAATCTGATGCTTATGGAGTGCTCCATTTGCAACGAAATCATCCACCCCGGGTGCCTTAAGGTAAGGGAAGAAGCCTCTGGGACTTATTTCCAGGAATCCTTGACTTACGACCACAATCAAGCCCAAGATTTCCGTTGCTAAGTAAGACGTGTGTTAACTGAGTGTCGCCCCATTTTACACGGTTGTAAGTCAAGGACTACCTGTAATTGATTTCACTGGGAGGGAGATGGGAAGTTTGTCAATGGGATGAATGGATAGAACAGGAATAGATATAAAGGAGCAGATCTCCACATCCCTCCCTGGGTACACTGGAGGACTCACCAACTCTGTCTTTTCTCTTCCTCTACCTGTCTCTCTCTCTCTCTCCCTCTTTCTCTCCTTTTTCCTCTTTCTCCCCCTCCCTCTCTCTCTCTCTCTTTTCTTTCTCTCTCTCTCAGGTGCGGGAATCGGATGGCGTGGTGAACGAGGAGCTTCCGAATTGTTGGGAATGTCCCAAGTGTAACCATGCTGGGAAAACGGGGAAAGTGAGTTTCACAGCCATGAATGGGTTGCCTGGGAAAAGTGGAGGGAGGGGAGTCATTTTTAGTGCATTTTGCCAACTGAGTCTTTGTCGGCCTCAGAGGGTGACTTTTTTTTACCAATTGGGCGGGTGGAGACACCCCCACCCCACCCCGTGTAACAAAATGTCCCTGAGGTCACTGATGATGCTAGAACTCTGAAATTAAATTACGAAATATTATATTTTTAAAAAAGAAAGGAGTGTTAAACACCACATCTTGAAAGATATTGGGACTTTGAAATCTGATAAAGGAGATTTTGAGAAAGAGGACCAGTCTTATTTTGTTACTATTTAGAGAATTTATATGGCCAGCCACTTACTCTCAGTGTCACGCCCTTGTTAGAGTCAGACTCTGAGGAGAGGAGGAACAGCCAACAGGGAGTGGAGGTGTGGCTCCAGAGGTTGTGGAGGAGGCTGGGGAAGGGCAGAGGCCGGCTGGGCAGTCAGAGGAAGAACCAGGCCCATCCCCTCTTCATCCTAGGGCACACAGGGAGGAATGGAGAAGGAAACAACTTGGCTTACGAGAGAGGAAGTGGCCATGATCCCCCTCATTGATTGCAGCTGGGGAGAATAGTATATAAGAGAGACAGTTAAAACACAGTGTTGCCAGAAGCAGTGCGTGTGTTATTTTGGGCTGAAGTTATCTTGGTTGGTGTCCTTCCCACAGACTGTGCCTTGTTATCTCCTTGAAGTTGGTAATTACTTCTCCTGGTCCGTTGTGGAAATTCCTTCATTGTAGTTTGTTTTGGTTTTTTTTTCACCTTCATCTGCTCATTGAGTTCAGACTGTATTGCTTTCTTTGGAAGACTATTTTTGAATAAATTTAATCTCCAACTAAGAATTCTTGAACAGTGGGGCCAAGTTGGAGGCATTAAAGGACATTTATTTACGTTTTGGATTTTGTTACGTTTGTGTTACACTCTGGGTCATCACATTCAGTGACTCTAGGCACCTTACACAACGTAAAAAAAATACAACAATAATACAGGTAGACCTCAACCAACAATAGTTTGTTTAGTGACCAAAGTTACAGCGCCACTGAAAAAAGTGACTTTTGAACATTTTTTCACACGACCGTTTGGCATCACGGGGTCAAAATTCAGAATTGGCAACCGACTCATATTTACGATGGTTGCAGGGTTTCCCAGGGTCACGTGACCCCCTTTTGAGACACACAAAGTCAGTGGGGAAGCCAGATTCACTTAACGATCGTATTGCTAACTTAACAAATGCAGTGATTCACTTAAAACATTTTTTATGGTCGTTTTAGAGCTGCCAACAGAAAGGGAGGGGGGAAAGAGCAGTGTGGCAGCTAGGAAACCGAAAGCGCATTCCATACATAGTTTTTCAAAGGTAGTAACTAGGTGACTGAAGTTTCTGCTGTGCAAAATTCTAACTGGAGAACATGATTGATGACTCTTGGCTATGGATGTGTCCCATTGGAGAATATGAATTACGATACACCCAGAGGGGTGGGGAAAAACCAGGGTCAAGGGTGACAATGAATTATGTGTCTCAGAGTTGGCTGCACCCAAGCAGTGCTGGACATGTTAACTCCCAATAAATCCTTTTGAGTTTTGGAAGTTTGGCTCGAGACTCATGATTTAATTGGGGTTAAGTGCCGGAATCCTGACAGTTGGTCACTCAATGAACTGTTGTAAGTCGAAGACTACCTGTGCAGAAGAGAGCAAAATCTGCAGGAGGCTGGTTGTTTATTCCCAAGTTTTTCAGAGAATGTAACTAGGTGACTGAAGTTTCTGCTGCGCAAAAATCTAACTGGGGAACATGATGGATGACTGTTAGCTATGGACGTGTCTCATTGGAGAATATGAATTATGATGCACCCAGAGGGTGCTCCCCAATTTAGTGAGAGAATTAGCCCTTTCTGGGAGAGGGTAAAAAAAGGCATAAGATATAAAGTTTGCTTGTGTGTTTTGTCTCTTTCTGGCGTACAAGCAAAAGCGGGGCCCTGGGTTCAAATACGCCTCCAACCTGCCCGGCTCTTTGCTCAAGGAGCAAAAGATCAACCGAGAGAACAAGGAAATCGTCCCCGAGATCCCCAAGAGGAAAGTCGAGTGCGAGGAATCGCCCCGCAAGAAATCCGACGAGCGCCCCCCGAAGCCCCCCCTGGATCCTCTCTTGAGGAGGAAGTCTTCGGAAGAAGCCCACCTGCGCCGCAAGCGGAAATTGGATAAGCCCCAAGAACCGGTGTTGAGGAAGCGGGTAAGACCGGGAAATCCTTCCCCCTTGGGTGTTTTGGGTGAAAAGGCAGGAGAAGAAGCATACTTACAAGGGGGATCAGGAGCTGGGGACCCACCCACCCCTAGTAAGAACGGTCACTGTCCTGCCCTTCCCTATAAGCCGCGATCGGACCATGTCCTCCAATCTGGTACAAATCCACATTTGCAGAGATGGATGAATGTAAAAATTCCTAGCCGCCTGTCAGTCCTGCCTCAGCTTGAACCTTTAAGCAAGAAAGATCCTGGATTCCATTTGTTGAGAAAGGTATAGATTACTAAAGGTCAAGTGGGATACAGTAAAGCAGAACCAGAACTGAAATTTGCACGCCAGATCTCCCCCTCTTAGGCACTTCCTATTGCTGGTTCCCCCGTTGTCCCATCAATTTTAGAGAAAATGCTTTTTGAAATGGTCACTCTTGAAGATAAGCTGTCATGGGGCTGCATTCTTACCGGCAAGCGACCTTGAAACACTGTCTCTTGAGAGACAAGGTTACCTCCATTACTTTCACTTTACCCCAAGTGTTCCCTGTCCCTTTCACCCACCACCAATTCTAGCACACCTGGAAGGGACCAGGTAGGAGAGGTGTAAAGTGTGTGTTTCTAAACTAACCAGCCATCTAGGGCAGTGTTTTGAAACCTCTGGAGCTTTTTGCAAACTTTTAATTCCCAGAATTGCCCCAGGCGGCCTGGGAAGAGTGACTTCCAATAAATAATATTCACGTTTTCCCTCCCTCCCTTCCTTCCCTGACCGTAGCTAAAACTGGGGAAAGAAGAGAAGCTGTTTAGGAAAAAGGTAAGTTCTTCATCTGTGTGCATATCTTCCCCCTCCCCTCCAAATCTTCCCCATGGGACACCAGTCATTATACAGGTAGTTCTTGACTTAACAACTGTTTAGTGACTCTTCGCTAAACGATGGCAATGAAAAATGTGACTTACGAATGTTTTTCACACGACCGTTCCAACATCTCTTGTCAGGTTTCCAAGGGATGAAATCCATTCAAAAAGAAAACAACATAGTCCATCTTCCATAATAATTTCTTTTATTTAGAATAGCATCAAATTGGCAGAGTCTGTTGTAATTCTGGATCTGACTCAACCCGGAATTTCACCACATAAGATTGGAAGTTAGAAACAACCTCTAAAAGTCACATTCCCCAATAGAGGTAAATGAAGGTTTGCCTGGTGTCATCAGTCTCCACCTCCAGGTCTCAGCAGGGTCAGCTTTCATTCCCACGGGAAGAAACACCACCTAGCCTAAACAACTCTGACTATCTCCACACCTCCCACCTTAGGAATGTGACAAGCCCGAAACCCTTCCCCCCCAGTTTAATTTCAGTTTAGTTTAATTTCTTTTTAAATAGTTTATTGTTCTGTGTTTTTATCTGTGAGCCGCCCTGAGTCCTTTTTGGAGAGTGGCGGCATACAAGTCAAAATAAAATAAATAAATAAATAAATAAATAACCAGCAAAGAAAAAGAAAGAAAAGGAATATATAAGGCTTAAGTAAAATGGCTACGCATAGATCAATTTCGGGCTTGACATTTCTAGGATCACATGATTAAAATTTGGACTCTTGGAAACTCATATCAACGTCCAAGGGTGACATGATCCCCTTTTGTGACCCTCTGATAGGGGGAGTCAATGGGAAAGACAGATTCACTGAACAGCCATTGCTAACTGAACATCTGCAGTGATTCACTTAGCGACTGTGGCAAGAAAGGTGATAAAACGGGGCGAAACTCGCTTAACCAGTGTTTCGCTTAGCAACAGAAATTTTTGGGCTCCATTGTGGCCATAAGTCAAGGACTACCTGTGTAGAAGCGTTCCTCAACCGTGGGAAATTCAAGAGGGGTGGGCTTCAACTCCCAGAATTCCCCAGCCCTCCCACGCCGGGTTTCGCACCATGGTTGATCGATTCTCCTTCAATATCGGGGTACCTCCCCCCTTTCTAGAGGCGCTCCTGGAGGACCCCGATGATCGGGTGGCCGCCCTCAAACCCCTGCGGCGCTTCAAGCAAGAAGGCGGGGAGGCCTTTCCGGAGGAAGCTCCCAAAACCAAGGAGAGCGACCAGTCGCGTTCGAGCTCACCCACCGCGGGGCCAAGTTCAGAAGGCGCCGAGCCCCGGGAGAAGAAGAAGTTCAAGATCCGCCGGAAAGCTCGGCTGCCCAATAAGGAGCTGAGCAAAGAGCTGAGCAAGGAGCTCAACCAGGAGATCCAGAAGACCGAGAACAGCCTGGCCAACGAGAACCACCAGCCCATCAAGTCGGAGCCAGAGAGCGAGAGCGAGGAGGCCAAGCACCACCTCAGCCCGGAGCAGCCGCACCCGCTCGCCAAGGGCTTCAACGGGACGCCGCGGGAACTCCGCCACCAGCTCCTCTCCAGCCTCCGCAGCAGCAGGCAGCACCACTCCACCCCAGGGGCCATCGCCGCCCCCTCTTTCCTTTCCCTCTCACCCCCGCGGCAGATGGATGTGCACGGAAAGGCCGCCATCAGTCCCTCCTCACCACTCGCTCTCCTGCTGGACGACGGAGCGGCCCACGTGATGCAGAGGGAGGTGTGGATGGCCGTCTTCAGGTGCCTCCGACCCGGGGAACTCTGCATCTGCATGAGGGTGTGCCGGACCTGGAATCGGTGGTAAGGAATGGGGGGGGATCGTGGGGGGGGGACCCCTTAGGAACTGGAGGGCAGGATTGCAACGGTTGTGACTCTGATCAGGATAAAGAGAGGCGAGAATTCAGTGGCCCTTGGAAAACCTGAGTGTTGTCCCTTTTTGGCTTTTATTAGAATTTATTGTAGTATAAAATACAAATAAAAGTGAGAAAGGACAAAGGGAGAAGAGTCTAAAGTGAAAAGAAAGGGAAGATTATTTTTGGTGCCGTGAAGTACAAAATACAGTTACAACCTCAACATTCAGAGGCTTGGCAACTGGCTCGTATTTATGACGGTTGAAATGTCCCAGGGTCACGTGATTTCTCCTTTTGCAACCTTCTGTTCTGACCCAAACCCTTGTCCAATAAAACAAACGCGAACCTAAGGGAACAGAAATGATTCTTTTAATGATTCTTATGAATCCCCAGTTAAAAGGTTGCTGCAAACTAATTGATAAGCATGAGCCTCACCAAAACTGAGTGAGGCTGCCAAGAATAACAGATAAGGTCACCTAGAGATATTTTACAACACAAGAGTCTTTATTTGAAGACTAAGGTACTGCAATGCCCACGAGGTTGGAGTTTCAAAACGTCTTTGCTTCCTGCAAAGAACGCTGATTCACAGCTGGCTTTATCTTCTTGAAGAGGGGCCATTACCTTGTAGCCTTTCTCCGAGTCGCCTGCTTGCTGCAGCTGCTTTCCTGCAGCAGCCCTGCACCCATGCACATGCACTGGGCACAGGCTCCTCGGGAACCTCCTCATCACTGCTGCCAGCCCCCACAATCTCTGAGGGCAGAAGTCCACTCCCTAATGGTCCTGGCTCCTCATCTGAGTCCTCTCGCCTCCCTCATCCGTCTCAAGACCTGCTGCCGGCTAACCAAAACACCTTCTGACAAGCAGAGCCAATGGGGAAGCTGGATTCCCTTAACAGCCAGGTTATTAACTTATCAGCTGCAGTGATTCACTTAGCAACCGAGGCAAGGACAGTCTTAAAACGGGGTAAAATTCACTTAACAAATGTCTCGCTTCACAACAGAAATTTTGAGCTCCATTGCGGTCGTAAGCTGAGGAATACACTTGTTTCAAGCCTTGTATTTTTTTCCAAGATGTGGGTCAGGCCTCTCTCTCCTCTGCTGTCCTCCAGGTGCTGTGATAAAAGGCTGTGGACCAAAATAGACCTCAACCATTGCAAATCCATCACTCCCTTGATGCTGAGCGGTATCATCAGAAGGCAGCCGGTCACGCTAGATCTGAGCTGGACAAATATCTCGAAAAAGCAGCTGAGCTGGCTTATCACCCGCCTCCCAGGTAGGTCCCACCTTAGCGATTCCTGTGTCAGTCCTAAGCCATCCCCCCCCCAGCACCTTCAGGGCTGCCACAGTGGAGATGAGTCGAGCTATGGAAACGGCAGTGGGGAAGGCAGAGATAGTTGGGGGATTGTAGCCAAAATAACACTCTTTCCTCTGGGAACCAAGGACTTTCCCACCAGGTGCTAAGGAGGTGGGATCTGAGACCAACTGACCCTTGGACTGTGGCCTGATTGGACCACGTGAAGGAGGGCATGGGCAGCGGGAAGAAAACTTTGCTTTTAACTTGGGGGGAAACCTGAAGGGTGGGGGTTAGAGCCAGGTTTCCCCAGACGTGCCAATATGACATGCCTAATCTATATATAGAAAAGCGAAATGCCCCTCATGCATCATCAGAAAATCTCCAGAACTGTAAAGCCTACAAACTTGAAATTTGGCACATATGTTCCTCTTGGCTTCTAGGTGCTCACTAAGAAAGGATTTTTCAAAACGACCATCAGAGCATTTAGAATATTTCCTATATTATTATTATTAACACGCTCTGATGCTAAAGAGTTCTACTCCCCCTCCCCACCTGAAAAAAAAGAAATCTCTTCCAAATGCAAAACACAAGCAGGGAATTTCAGTTTCAGAGCAGAAGCAGCTTTAGGACAGAACAGAGCTAAACGGGTGTTGAGCTAGTAAATCTGTACTTTGAGGAATATGCCTGCCTTGGAGTTTTGATTCCATTAGGTATGTTAACTGGAACCCTGACATCCTGCCTTAGATGGGGCAGTGGAGAGAAGGAAGGAGGAGGATTGTCTTGAAGTTAGGACTGCTTTTGAGGGTTGCATCCTTCCTTCCCCGTAGGTCTCCGGGATCTGCTTTTGGCTGGGTGCTCGTGGATCGCCGTGTCTGCACTTTGCAGCTCCAGTTGTCCCCTTCTTCGGACTCTGGACTGCCAGTGGGTGGAAGGCCTGAAGGATGCCCAGATGCGAGACCTTCTGTCCCCACCAACTGACAACCGGCCAGGTGTGTACCCCCAATTTTGGACTCCAGCGAACAAGACTTGGGTATCTTTCCAGGAGAGAAACCAGAGTATAAAACTACCAGGTTTCTCATATTCTCATGGTGGCCTCAAGAATGGGCCACAGGAAGTGGGTAGAGTAGAATCGTGGGTGTGGTGTGAGATTTGTTTTTTTAGAAGAAGAATCCTTTTATTGGCCAAGTGTGATTGGATACACAAAGAATTTTCTTTGGTGCAAATGCTCTATCTTTTCTTCATAAAAGAAAAGATACATTCGTCAAGAATCATCAGGTTCAACACTTAATAATAGTCATAGGTTACAATAAGAATAGAATTAGAATAGAATAGGAATAGGAATGGAATGGAATGGAATTCTTTATTGGCCAAGTGTGGTTGGACACACAAGGAATTTGTTGTTGGTACAAATGCTCTCAGTATACATAAAAAAAAGATACATTCATCAAGAGTCAAGAATCATCAGGTGCAACACTTAATGATAGTCATAGGATACAAATAAGCCATCAAATCATACCAGGAAACAGTCAATATAAATCATAAGGATGCAAGCGACAAAGTTACAGTCATACAGGCACAAATGGGAGGGAATGGGTAATAAGGAGCGATGAGAAGATTAATAGTAATAGTAGTGCAGACTTTGCAAATAGTTGGACAGTGTTGAGGGAGTTTTTTTTTTAAGTATATATATTATACTGTTCAGAGAAGGCTAGGCTACAAGTTAAAAAGGATGGGCTAGAACAGTGGTTTTCAAAGTTGGCCATTTTAAGAGGGGTGGGCTTCAATGCCCAGAATTCCCCCCTGCTGGCTGAGGAATTCTGCTAATTGAAGCCCATCCCTCTTAAAAGGAAAAACATTGGAGGAACTATCCACCCATATCAACTGATGGGGTAAGTTGTTTGCCTTGTGACCAAAATGTCTACTCCTGCATGATATTTTTAGATAGAAAGGATATTTCATTTGACCATCTCCAGGCGTGGCTGAACCTGTCGAATCGCAGCCCCTGTAAATGAAATAACAACTTTTGCTGCCTTTTGTTCCTCGCGCAGGCCAAATCGACAACCGAAGCAAGCTGCGGAACATCACCGATCTCCGCCTGTCGGGCTTGGACATCACGGATGCTTCTCTGCGCCTGATTATCCGGCACATGCCTCTCCTGTCCAAGATTAATCTCAGCTACTGTAATCACATGACAGACCAGTCCATCAACCTCTTGACGGCGGTGGGGACCACCACGCGGGACTCCCTAACCGAGGTTATTTTGAAAGGTAGGCCAGGGGAGATTCCACAGGTAGATGTTCTGACCCAGCTCCGCAAAAACGATAAACCCTTTGATGATTCCTTTATTAGGAGTGCCGGCAGCCCCGGCAATGTTTCTCTCTCTCACCTCAGGCTAACAAGTCCGTCCGGCAGGGAGATGAATAGTTGTCTGCCACATCTATTCATTTCTGCCCCCTGCCTTTTATCCCCAGAGCTAGAGAGGGGCTTTGCTAGCTAGTGGTGGCTCTTCAGTTCCAAGGACCGGCCCATAGATTTCCACCGCTCTCCTCTCCTCTGCCTTCTGTGCATCCGCACGTCAGGCACTAGACCCAGCTGTTCCTCCTCTTCCTCATCAGCCACCTGCAGGCCTGGGGGCTGTTGACTCTCCAACTGGGGGCTAACAGACGCCCAGGCTCTGCCTCTCTCTCTCTTTGCCAGCTCCATTCCTCCTCCCCCTCTGAGCTCTCGGGTTGCCTTGATACTGGCTCTGACTCCCACGCCTCTGATTCGGCTGGTGGAAGGGCCAGCGACCGACAGGCCACAACAGATCTCTGCACATCCTGATTTAGGGGTCCAGCTGCGACTCAAACAATCCCAGAGAAAAACCCTGCTGGATTGGCAAAAGCGGGGACGGAATGAGCTATTCTGATTAATGCCCCCTCGTGAACCTTGCATCCTCCTTTAATACAAGAAAGTCCTTGACTTATAACCGTTCCTTTAGGGACACTCACTAAACAGTGGAATGATCCTGACAAAAAGGGACTTGCACACTCACAAATCCCTGGACGTACAACCGTTGCCGCTTCCCCACAATCCAAGCGGTCGAAATTTGGGCCCTTGGAAACTGGCATGGATTTAACGGCAGTTGCAGCATCCCAGGCCATGTGACTGCTGTGTGCAACCTCCCCAGCCAGTTTCCAACATGGGGGAAGGCGGACTCGCTTAGTTGTGATTCACTTCCCAACTTGAAGGGATTTGCTTAACAACCATGGCCAAAAAAAAAGGTGGTAAAATCAGGCGTGACTCCCTTAACCCCACCAACCGGTTAGCGACAAAAATTCAGCTCCTAATGATAGTCGTAATTGGAGGACTCCTTGAATTTGGCGGCAGATGTTTGGAGGTGCATTGATTGCCTTTGGCCTGGGTCAAACTCACACTCCAGGTATTCCTTGACTTACGGACCACAAGCCACCCCCAAATTTTTCTGTTGCTAGGTGAGACATTTGCTAAGTGAGTTTTGCCCCGTTTTACGACCTTTTGTTAAGTGAATCCGTCCAGCTGATAAGTTGGCAATAAATCTGGCTTCCCCTTGGATTTTGCTTGTCAGGAGGTCACAAAAGGGGATTGTGGGTCCTAAATATGAGCCAAGCATCAAAACTTCGATTACACAGTCAACAGGGGATGCTGCATTGGTTGTAAGCGTGGAAAAAACCAGTCGTTGGTCCCTTTTTGCAGCGCCGTTGTAACTTTGAACGGCCACTAAATGAACCCACCAAATCTACTTGCCTTCCGCAAAGCCGTTAAGACCTGGCTTTGTCGGAGGGCATGGTAGTGAGATCTTGAGATTCTGCTTTTCCCCCGTGTATGTTTTGGATTGGTATGAATGAGTTTCTCGTTTTTATATTGTACAGAAATGGTTTTTATCTTTTTGTACGCCGCTTCAAGTTCCCCTTTGGGGAAAGTGAGGCGGGATATAAATCAAATAATAATAATAACCCTCCCTCCCTTCCGCTCCCAGACTGCAACAAGGTGACGGATCAGTGCCTGTCGTACTTCAAGCGCTGCGGGAGCATCTGCCACATCGACCTCCGTTACTGCAAGCAGGTCAGCCGGGAAGGCTGCGAACAGTTCATCGCCGAGATGTCGGTCAGCGTCCAGTTCAGCCAAACGGAAGAGAAACTGCTGAAGAAGCTGAGTTAGTATTTGCAAGGACAGAGTTGTAAATCGAGGCGAAGGAAAACGGGGTGGGGTGGGGTGGGGGGCAGAAAGGACCCCAAGGAAGATGCTTTCACCCTCCGGACTCGGCGGGAATCTACGGCACCCAGGTTAGCCCTTTGGTGCTCCGGTGGGCCCTGTGCACTTCCTGGGGATTTCCATGTGCCGGGAGAGATACGGACGCGCCGACTCAGAACTGCGGCCGGAGCGCGGGGATGCCCGCAAAGACTTTTGGCAGGCCTCCCAAGCGGAACGTTCCTTCTGCGCTGCTGAAGGTGGGCCCCTCCCGTGCCGTTTTTTCTGCCTACAAGACTGTGGTTGTTGGTTGTTGTTGTTTCCCCGTTACATCTTGACCTTAATACAAAACTATTTTTGTACAAAATCCCTTTAAAAGTTATTTATGCAAAAGTTCTCGAATGCATCTCCAGCGTTTTGACTTGGGTTTGTTTGCGTTGCCAAATGTTTCCGAAGAGAGACGAAGACCGATCGGATGGATATTTCCCCATTTTTGAAGGGGCAGAAGAGAAAATAGGGTAGTACTTTTTAAGATTGAGGGGGAATAGCATGTTTTGTATACCATTTTGTATACTCGAGCAACACGGTAAGGCGTGTGGTGCAAAAAACAAGGGTGTACAGCTGAAGGATGAAAGTATGGTTAAATTCTCCCTGTATAAAGCCCACCTTTTCCTTCATGTTGAAAGCTTTTCAGTTACAACCAATCTCCTGGAGAAAAGTATTAAGACAGGGGTCCCCAAACTTGACAACTTTTAAGACTTGTGGACTTCAACTCCCAGAATTCTCCAGCCAGCATAGCTTACTCTCTTGTAACCCCTTCCTCTGCAATCTCTCCTCTTTGGGGGGGGGGGATGAGAAAAAGAAACACACGATTGGCTGAGCAATTCTGGGAGTTGAAATCCACAAGTCTTAAAAGTTGCCAAGTTTGGAGATCTCTGTGATTAAGATATTGGAGCTTTCAAGTTTTAAAGAGTTTTGGGGTGTTTTTTTTTTTTAAATGAGTTGCTATAATTTAACTTTATTAATGTTATTTTTAAAAAGGGGGGTGGGAATTCAGTATACAGTACATTAAGTGCCAATGTTGTTAAAAGTGCTGTCTCTCCAGTTTCATTTCTTCCTCATGCAGTTTTACCTCTATTCAAACTTGTATAAACAATTGTACAAAAAAATAGAGGCTAGCTTGTATTATACATGTTGAACCTGTGTAAGATTTCCTGGAAAAGTCCCTCCCCCCAACCCAGATTCAACCTTCCCCCAGCCCCGAAGTTGTTTGTCAAGAGCAAACTCGGTCGGTAAAGAGATTCTGCATTCAGTTGTTCTCCGTTAACGGCATTTTTGTGATCCAGGGGAATCCAGTGGCTTTGTCCTTTGGGGCGAAAAGTAAAGAACTTTGCTTACCTGGTGGTGTGTTTTCCCTTTTCACCAGCTGTAGAAATGATGGTTAAAAGAAATGTGCAAGTCACAAAGCTTTCGCGCAAGGCTGCCAAGCTTGTAAGTTTTAATACTTCCCCGCATACGGGGAAATTAAGTGCCTCCTTTTTTGCAGGCTGGGGGAGAGAAAAGCAGACCAAAGCCAATTGATGAAACGTTTATTAAGCCAGCCATTACTCAGAATGTTATGAATATGCTACATTCTCCATTATGCATGTATAGCCCTGAACGACTCGATATTCTACACCGTCCCCTTGTTAAGAGACCATTTTCCAAACACAAAAAAACAAAGCCAAAACCAACCCCAAAGCCACAATGTCTTGCTCCCTTCTGAAAAACGGTCAGCTTCAATTCCACCCCCCTTGTCCAATTTTCACAGCCTTTCTACCAAGCCTGAAATTCCCAATGGGCCCCCTGAAGTGCTTCGTGCTTCCCATACACCCCATGCCGCCCAGGACTTTTGCACGGCCCGATGCAAGTTTGGGGAGTGGGGGGCTGTGTGTGGCTTTTGCTCGTCCCAGTTGTTTGGGGACTGCGAATCTCTTTAAGAAACTCTGGTGGAGCTACTGCAATAGGTGTTGCCGGACAGGGAAGACGGTGGTGGAACAGATCATCTTTTAGGACCCCCATCCTCCCCCAAAGCAGCAGGGCTAAATAAGCGAGATTGCAATTGGTTGCTCTTAGACCTCGCTTTTTTTTAAAAAAAAAATTCCCTGTTAGGTCTGCTGTGGGTTGCTTTTTACTGCTGCTGGATTCATTCCTGAATGTCTGTACTTCTGTGGAAATTGTGGGGTTTGAGGGCTGGCTGGGTGCAGGGGACCTGCAACAGAGAGGCAGGCTACTACAGACCCCCTGCCTCCCACAGAGGCTTCCCCGCTTGCTGGGTGCTACTTTGAATGGACCAATTTCTCCTGGGGGGGGGAGTTGCGTGTGCAAGTGGGGAGGGGCTTCTCCCAGTTGATGTGGGGAAGACTTGGCTTGGGGAACAAGGCTGACGGCTGCGGGCTTCTCTCTCAGGTCAATCCAGAGCCTGGCCTGGAGTGGGATCACACACCAGACCCGGTGTTGCCGTCAGAGCAATCGCTGTGATACGAAACCCAGGGGGAGAGTCCCATGGCTTGTGGTCAGATCCTGGCGTCCACTGGATTGGTCCATCCCCAGCAACCGACGGAGCCAGTTTCAGAAGAGGGTTGGAGTGGTTCCTGTTGGCAGTCTCCAACCCTGGCCGCTTTAAGACTTGGGGACTTTCAACTCCCACAATTCCCCAGCCAGCCATGCCTGTTTTTTTTCTCTCTCTTAATCTCCTAAAGTGGAGATTGCAGCGGAAGGGATGACAAGAGAGCAAGTCTTAAAAGTGGCCAAGGTTGGAGACCCTGGACCTATCCAATGCAGCACCCTCAAACCCCCCCACACACACAAAAGACCTGGTTGTGTCATCGGGTCTGGGGGTCCCAGGGAACTAGACATTCAACACTGTCGTGGATTCTCCGTGTGGTTTGCATATTTTAAATTTTTACAGTGCTTTTAAAATGTTTTTCCACGCCTACGTTGCTCTACGGATTGTTGCACGCAACCCAGCGTTGCTTTTGGCGACACGGGAGGGCCAGATCAGCGTGACAAATCCTGGGAAACGCTCTTGAGCATGTAAACTCAAAACTCTTCCCGTTCGGAATCCGAGGACGTTTTTAGCCTCTCGAACGGCGGGACAAGCTGGCTCTCTCTGATGCAGGCGCTTTCCATTAAGGCTAACTGTCAATCACCAGGTGGGCTGACACTCTGGGTGATTGGCACAAGAACTGCTCCACCAGCCTGCCCACAAAATTTCCCTCCCGGGCCAAGAAACGCCCCCGCCTGCCCCCGGGAGAAGACTCTGCTTCATCCCGTTGCTCTCTGGGAAGGTTAAACACGTCTCTCTCCTCCGTGTTTTCTCGTGTCTCTTGTGCTGTTTTTCAGAAAAGAGCAATCGGAAGCATTGAAATCTCCTGCTGCAAGTTCGACTCTTTAACTCCAGTCTTGCCTTGTTTTTCCTTCTTTTTTTTTTGTTTTGTCATCTTGGAAAAAGAAAAAAATAAAACGAAAAGGAAAAGCCACCCAGTTCACACATCTCTATCTTTAAGAGGCATCTGACTTGCAAAGCAGAAATACAATCGGTCAAAGCTCCTAAGGTCCCGATCAGGATGCTATGAATGGATCGGAATGGAGGCTTTCCAGAGCCTCCCCTCCCTCCCCCCACGTGGCCATCTCGGGAGGAAATGTGCAGCGGGAAACTTCCGGGGGGCGGCTGAGCCCAGCCGCTCAGGACTTGAACACGTGAACGGCCCGGACGACGAACTGGCGGCAGATCGGACACTCGCTCAGGCGCTTGCCGCACTTGGTGCAGGCGACCATGTGGCCGCACTCCAGCAGCACGCAATCGATGACCGCGTCCATGCAGATCCGGCAAAGGTTGTCGTCCTCGTCGGTCAGCGGAGGTTTCTCTCCTTCTGCCAAAGGAGCAAACGGGCACGGTTAGAGGACGCCTCCCATTTACGGACCCAGTTTGTGTCATTAAGGACAGCGGCCCTCAACCTACGGCAACTGGGGATAGGAACTTCTGTCACTAAGTGGGTGTCGGAACTCATAAAATATTTCTATGGTCTTTTTAGAGTTGCCAACAGAAAGGGAGGGGGGAGCAGTGCGGCAGCTTGCAAAACCGAAAGTGCATTCCATAAAAGTTTTCAAAGATAGCAACTAGGTTCTGCCGTGCAAAATTCTAATTGGAGAACATGATTGATGACTCTGGGCTATGGATGTGTCCTATTGGAGACTATGAATTATAATACACCCAGGGGATGGGGGAAAACCAGGGTCAAGGATGACAGTGAATTATATGTCTCAGAGACAGCTACACCCAGGCAGCGCCGGCATGTTTACTCCTAATAAATCTCCTTTAAGCTTTGAAGATCTGGCTAGAGCCTCATGATTTAAATGGGGGTAATTGCCAGAGCCCTGACAGCAGGACATTCAAGGGCCCCGGAAGGGAAATGGAGATCACGCGCCTTCCATCCCGTGAAGAAACGCACGAGACGGGAAAGAGAAAAGCCGGGGACTCACGCAGCCGGTGATTTGTCTGGCTCTCCCTGTAGAGCCGGCTGACTTTTTCTACCAGTTCCCATTTTTCGCAACATCCCGAATAATTGACAAAGTTACAAGCCAGGATTTCTTTCAGCTGCCGGACCGTCAGCCCTTCCACGTCATCCAGGCTGGAGATGTCGGACAGCGAGGCCCTGGCACGCTTCCTGGACTGGCCCGGAGTCTGAAAAAAACAGGTGTTTTCCATGGGCAAAGGAGAGAGTGCTCCGGGTGCAACGAGGCCACCGATCCTGCAAAACTGCAAAGCCAAACCACCAACGATTCCCTTTCCCCACCCTCACAAGGGCATCTACCTTCTGTAGGAGACACCACCTGGCAAGTGCAACAGGCCGGCCACGATTACCGTGCTGGCACTTCCTGCCAACCCCTTTCCTCAAGGCCAGCTGTTACCCAACCCAAGTTGATAAAAAGATCCATTGCTGCATTTAGAGGTAGAGAATACCCAAGCAGGCACCCCGATTATGTTTGGAAATAATTGTCTGGTTTGCTTTCAAACCAGGGGTGTCCAAGCTTGGCAACTTGCGGACTTCCAATTCGCAGAATTCCGGGCTGGGGAGGATTCCATGCTTGCTGGAGGATTCTGGGAGTTGAAGTCCACGGCTCTTAAAAAGTTCCCGAGGGTGCCTTAAACCAGAAGTCTCCAACCTCAGCCACTTTAAGGCTTGTGGACTTCCACTCCCAGAATTCCCCAGCCAGCATAGCTTGCTCTCTTGTAATCCCTTCCTCTGCAATCTCTCTCCACTTTAGGAGGTTAAGAGAAAAAAGAAACTGACACAGCTGGCTGGGGAATTCTGGGAGTTGAAGTCCACAAGTCCTAAAGTGGCCAAGGTTGGAGACCTCTGCCTTAAACTATAGCAGAAAACTGAGAACTTGGGGTCAAATGTAATTCGGTGATTTGTTCCTTACTTCTTGTGCTGCGTGGTCTTCCTCCGCCCTCACATCGGCCGAGAGTCTCTCGCTTGGCCCCTAAATGCACAAGAAGCATTACTGCGAGCTCATCCCCTTTTGGGTCTTTCTAGAAACACCAGCTTCCGCTCCCCATCGGCAGGTAAGAGTGCCTCCCTGCCCACCCCCTTCCAGGAGCCTACCTGTAACTGCGCTTCATTGCCCGCGTTCTCCTGCCGGTTGGCGAGGTCTCCTTGCGAGGAGGACACCGATCCGGAGAGGGAAACGTGCTGGGTGGAAAGGCTGGAGGCCTGCGAACGTGTGGAATACAAACTGCTAGTGTCCGTCTCCTCCTCGGAGGCCAATCCGTGGTGGCTGAGGATGAGGTCGACCAGATCTTCCTTTTCCCGACAGGTCTCCGTGGGGATGTTCCTGAGGAGCAGGTACTGGCGCAGGTCCTTGACTTTCAGCCGCATCAGCTGCGGCCGCTGGAAGCCCGTCTCCTGCAGCAGCTGGCAGGTGCAGCACCGGCGGAGGGTCTCTTGCAAGACGGAGCAGACCGAGCAGAAGTCCTTCTTGCACTCGCAACACACGTGCTGGAGGAGAGGAGGAGGAGGGGGGGGGGAGGAGAAAGGGCGGGGTGTTACACGCCTCGCGGTGCAGGAGGAAAAAAGGGAGGAATAGTGTCAGCTAAAAAAATACTCCTTTGGTCTTTTTAGTTGCCAGCAGAAAGGGACTGAGGGAAGGCAGTGCATTCCTTAAATGCTTCAGATAATCGCCTTGGCGAAAGAATTCTGGGAGTTCAAGTCCACAAGTCTTAAAGTGACCAAGTTTGGGGACCCCTGATCTAGAGAAAGAGAGCAAGCAAAGGTCTCCAAAATTTGGCAAATTTGTGGACTTCAACTCCCAGCATTCCTCAGCCAGCTATGAATCAATGCCAGCTGAGGAATCCTGGGAGTTGAAGTCCACAAATCTTGAAGTCGACAAGCTTAGAGAGAGCCCTGCTGCTCCAGAGAAACCAGATGTTAGAGAATTCTGGGAGTTCAGGTCCACAAAATTTAAGGTTGCCAAGATTGGAGACCCCTGCTCCAATGAAGGCCAGATCCTCAGGAATTCTGAGAGTTGGAAGTCCACAAGTCTTAAAGCTGGCCAGGTTTGGGGATCCCTGCTTACAACGCTCACCTTTTTCCTGAATACAGAGAAGGAAAAGCCGCAAGACTTGCAGAGGGCGGGGTTTGCGCCCGTCGCTGCCGCCGAGGAATAGACGGTGAAGTCCGTGCTCGGGGCAAACCGAAAGGGGTTCGCCCCACTTCCGAATCCGGGCTGCTGGCTGCGAACCGCTCCCGTCCCCATGACCTCATTCAGCAACCCGCAGCAGGAAGCCCACATGGAGGTCGCCCCTGCCTGGAAGAGACCAGCAGAAGCAAATTCAGCCTCTGGAGTCGGGACAGTCTTCCCAGGTTGAAGAAGCATGCAAAGGCACCTCCCTCCCCGCATCCGTCTTCGGGATGTCCTGCCGGTAGCCTGAGAGCCAATCTCTTAACGCCTGAAGCGACGGAGAAGGAAGACCCTCAGCGGCACCCAACAAAGAGATCCGGATTCCTGCCCCTTCTCCATCAACCAGAGAAGTTTATTATTATTATTATTATTTATAAGTTGCAGGGTGCTCCCCTTTTCCACTAAGAATTTTGGAAGAGGGACTCGGTCCTCTGGTTATGACGATCGCTCCAGGCCGTGAGCGGGTAGTTTTCAGGTCTAGGCTATGGGGTGACGATGATGACAAGCACACAAGTTGCTCTACGACAGAGAAGGGCATCAGCAGCAGAGATGTGGCTCTCCTGGTCCAGGAGTCTGTGCCTCTTTTCGTTAAGGGAGCTTGGTTTTTCCCACCTCAGTCCTCTGGGACTCTGGGACCTCTTGCGCGCCTGTCATTGTCTTCTCCGATCTGCCTTGAATCATGTAGCCAAAGTTGGAAAATAAAGGAGAGAGTCCAAGGAGATTCGGAGCAAAGCAACCAGCACCACACTTCCAATATTCCCCATCCAAGCAGGCTGGCTGAGCTTCTTTGGAAGATTTTTTTTCAGGAAGGGACTCTGGCCTCTTACAAAAGCTACCAAAGTTTTTACAAAAGCTACCGGAGTTACACCGAGGGAAAAGCAAAACAGGACAGGAACTGTAGACGTAATGGTCCCAGGATGCAGGTGCCATCTGTTTCAGGGATCAGCCTGATGGACAATCAATCCAGCTTTAGATAATTGTTGATGCCAAAAGAGGCTAAAATCCCCACCACCAGGATTGCAGTTCACAAGCCTTGGCTTTGCCTCCGTGTTTTCTTATCTTTTTTAGCTCGTGTTTGCTCCTTCTTATCTTGTTCCTATTTATCTTATATCTTGTTCTTCTGGAGTTGGATTGAATAGAAAAATACATAAAAGATAACGCCACCCGAAGAGTCTGTCGAGAAACACACCTTTCTCAGATTCTTCGAGATGATGTTGACTTTCAGGGAGTTTTAATCAAAAATGTACACAGACACTTACATCATCACGCTGCTTCTTTGGAGAAGAAAACACAGCAACCAAAACAAGCGTATTTTAACGGAGGGGAAAAAAAAAACTTGTTCCTCTATTCTTCCGGAGGACATTTGGAAATGTATCACTCCAAAATCCTTACGCCCTGAACACATCCTGTAAGAACTGCAGCAAGAGTGCAAAGTAGCTAGGATTAGAATCTCCTTACATGTCTTGGGGGTTGTGCTGACAATTCTATCTATAAATCGTGCCCCAAACTAACCTTAAACCTTTGGGCTGTTGTCCTAACAGGCTGGTTTTATACAGCAACGCTTCAACAGAACGCTGAGTACAGAAACACCAAGAACATGGAATTGTGCCAGTTTTCACACGGCATTTATGCCGGGAGAAGCTATCAAAGTGGCAAAAAAAACCCAGGTCTCCCCCTTCAAAGAGAGGGTCCAACATTTTCATCCTGGAAATGTTGGCATCAAGCAGGCACTTCGGTGGAACTGTTCTTCCAGCTAGTTTATTTTCTGTTTTTAATCGGCCAGTTTCTAGTCACATTCTTCACCTGAGCATTCTGAACAACAGAACTCACTGTAGCCAGAATGACTAAGAAAGCCTTTTGGGGGAATTTAAGAATTCTGCCCTTATCTTTTAGTCCCCAGTGCCCTTCCTCCTGTCTTGAGCCAGTTAAGCTCACGTTTCTCTCACAGCCACTCCTGAACCTCCCATCGCCACCAAAACAGCCAAATTCCTCTTATCAGTTTCAGTTTTGCTGCTCCAATCCTCCTTGGGAGAGCCTGTTTCTTTCAAGGATACTTACTTTAACACTCATAACTTTCAGACGAAGATCACAAGAAATGCCCAAGAAGATTCAATATACAAATCTAGAATCAATCCATAACCATGTATTTTTTTAAAAAACTTAAACCTACATAAAGAACAGCCTAAAGGAATTCTCCAGTTAATCCCTATTGCCCTGAAGAATTTTTTAAAATTACCTGTTTACAAACAGAGACTAGAAGAAATCTATGTAGAATTCCAAGCAAATAATATTCTTTAGATCTGGGGCTACAGCAGAGAAGACCCTGCTGCTGATAAACAAGCATTCAAGATCTTTCAAGATCTTTGAATAGCAAGCAGAACCATCTCAGTTGCTGATCCTTTTTCCTTGCAGGAAGTGACCCTGGGAGGAGATCACATCCAGAGTTGTACCTGTGTAACTGTTAGTCATACCCAATAAACTTAACCTTTTGTGACTATGGAAGACCCATCTGTGTTTATTCAGAAACAGACTTTGGGCATTCAGCAGGGTTTATTCTTATGCAAATGGCAGGATTGCAGCTAAAGATCTATTTAATCAGATCAAGTGTGTCCTTGTACACGTAATTTATAGGTGTATATACGTCCCACATAAAAATGCAAAGCTAACCTTTACCCAAGCATTTTTCTTTTGTCACAGACTTTGAACTGGCCACCCCAAGCATGGGTTTGATAGTCAAATTTCGTGGACCTTTAATTTAAAATCCTGCACTAAGCAGGGAGTAGGATTTGATGTCCTTTCTCATTCTGCCCTTCCCGCTATTTGCTAGGCTGTAGAATTTATCGCCTGCACTTTAGTGAATATTCCAAAGCTCCATTCTACATTTTGGTTGATTACTTATCACCGATAAAACAGCTGACACTAAAGAAAGAAGAAATTGAAATGGGACACATCGCGCTGGTTCACGTTTTCCGGTGGTGGTTATTGCCAAGAAACTGGGCTGGGCTGTCATCTTAGACACTGTTGCTTCCCAAGAAACGAACGGCATTCCTGCACATATTCCTCCAAATAACCCCCCTTAAACCCAGAAGCCTTGTCCCCAAGGAGAGAAAATAGCAGCCCACAATTGTTGCCGTGCAAATTCAGACATGGTCCCATCCTGAAGTTTTGCAGGTGGCCTCAGCACTTGAGAATGCTCTTTCACATCCCTGGCAGTTTTTACAACCTCTCTCCAATGGCTTTCCTTTCATTTCCTTCTGAAGCTCTTTTTCGCCTCCTCCTGTCTTTTCTTGTTGTCTCTTTGCTATTTGCACGGCTCCTTGCAGGGTGCCCCGAGGCCGGTCCTGATGCCAAGCGGTGTCCCTGTGCACTGTGTATTTGCTACACAACCACAAACACACTCCTTTCCCAAGACCAATCCAGCAGATAAACCCGACAAGGGCTGTCGAATTGCTCTTATTTCAGAAAAACTTTCCTCCAACCGGTGCCCCCAAAACCAAGACCAGGGCCGGAGGGTTGTTGCTGCTGAGCCCAGCTCCAGAAGTAATAAACATTTAATAATAATAATAATAATAATAATAATAATAATAACAACAACAACAACAACAGCAACAACAATAACAAAATACAAAGACCTACAAATAGAAATAGAACAACTATGGCAAAGGATAGGACCAATAGTCATAGGTGCCTTGGGTGCAGTCCCAAACCAACTGGAGCACCACTTGAACCACCATCAGTGGCATTGACACATTTGCCACCAGTCAATTGCAGAACGCAATTGGAACAGCTTCCATCCTGCGGCGAGATCTGTAACACCATCAAACACCCAGATTTGCCTAACCCAGGTCCTTGGGAAGGATGCCATAGGTGGACAAAAGTACCAAACCCAGTCTGAACATCTGGTTGACTGTGCAATGAATAACAACAACAACAACCACAGAGTGCATTTTTGAATGTTCAGTTGACCGAGTTTCATGTTTAATGAATAAAGTATATATCATTATCATAATTCTCTGCACTTTGATCCTTCTGGGTCGAGGGAAGTTTGTGGTCCTGCTGGAAGGTCTGTTTTGAAGCCCTGCTGGGATTTATGGGGGGGGGAACCTGAAGGGAAGACCCTGTTTTGGGGGGAGGGGGGGGTCTCCATCCACCTCTCTGGGAGAAACAATAACAGTAGCTAATAATCATAAGAATCACAATGCACAACAATACCGGTTCATTATTGATGGGTTAAAGCCCCGCCCCGGATGTGCAGACCCACCCCTTCATTCAGGGAGCCCAGATACCCCCAGACCCAATTCCGTCCCCCCACCCGTGGGAACCCCCGCAGCCCCTCCCCATTTTAGCCCCCCCTCCTCCTCCTTCCCCCCTCCCCGCTGGTTCACCTTCATGGCCGCTCTGAAGCCTCCTCCTGTCTTCGCCTGGACCGGGATAGGACCGGAAGTGGGGGGAAGGGCCTCCAACGGCTCAACCGTCTCCGGCTCGCGCCCCCGGCCCGCGCGTTCTCGCGCTACGGCCACTCGCCCTATTCCGCGCATGCGCGCAGCCGTTTTTTTATCCTTCGGTGTCCAAAGCAGGTAGGCGGGGCCAGCCGGGGGGGCGGGGACCGGGAAAGAGACCGCTGGCCGCACCAACCCTCCCCCCTCTCTCTGTCTTCCCATTGGCTGTCCCCGAGAGCCAATGACAGCGGCACAATCGGGCGGTTCCATTCTGTGGGAAATGGAGAGGGGGGGAAATTTGGAGTGAATCGCAGATGGGGTGGGTTTATCAGGACGTTCTTGAGAAGGGGGGGGAGTGTGACGTCACAGTATTTTAAGAAAAGATTTGGTGGGCTCTTACGTCATATGTGGCATTCATTCTCTGGGGGTTCATGATTATTATAATGAAAACTATTAGCATGTATTTGATTGGGGTGATTTTATAAATACTTCTAAATAAATATGCCTTTTGGAAATATTTTGGAATAATCTGTACTAGTAGCAATAGTTTTAAAAAAGTTGTATTCTAAGTTGTATTCATTTATTGAGTTTTTCCCCCTCAGTTCCACTTTTTTTTCATCTGCTCCCAAATTATAAATTATGAACTCAATAATAATATTAACTAGTCCTTAAAGTTCCAGCTCTGCAAAAATAGTTTAGAAACACAGCTGTTGTTTGGAAAACAGAAACTGTCTTATGTCAGCAAAACTTTGTGCACGATCACTCAGAAAAGCAGTTTTTAGAATCACGTCATATGGAGAGAAGTGAGCAGGAAGCTTTTCTGGTTAGGAGATTATGCTGGAGAAGTAAGCCATTCTTATTTGCTATTCTTATCATTAAGTCTTCTTAAATTTATGCCAAGGTCATTAGCATAGCAATTGGTAATATGACCTTTGCTTAATTGTGGAATAAACGCTAATACAAACAACTTTTAGTATTGAAATGTAACGTTTATTGACGTGTTGAATGTGCAGGATGATAGCATTATATATACACATACATCCTGGTTTTGTAAACCTAAAGCAAAAGATGAGCAATACGAATGAAGAGTATCCCTTTATTTATTCATTTTGCTTAGCTTCCCAGTTCCAAAATAGGCCCAAAGATTCTTTCTTTTCCTCAGAAGTCGAGTCTACACAACCTAACCTGCTTGCTGAACTAAATTGTATTCTGACTTTGCACGATAAATGAATTACAAAATAAATGGGCAGGATTCACACCACACAGCCATTAAACCAATCCAAGCTTACACTAAGCAAGTGGGGTATGACGTGAGAAGGATTAAAAAGTGAACAGTCTTGTATGAACATATTGGAAAAGGAGGCAAGCTTTCATGTTCTCCAGGAGAAGAGAATATTTGTGGTTTAAAGTAGAACTGTGGGATTCCTGCTGTCTCTGAGCTTGGTAGTTTGTTTGCAAACATTTCATTATTATATTAGGTAGCCCCATCAGTGCTGAGTTATCAGATCATCATCCGATATTTCATACACAGAACTCCTTCTCTAGGGAGACCTACAAAAAAGAGACAATATAGAAGTTAAAAAAAACCTAGATATTTGCAAATCTAGAACACTGAAGTGATTCCTCTGAAATTCCATTTGTCGGGAATGGAATAGGGTCTCCTGCTTGTGCAGGGGGCTGGACTAGAAGTCTTCCAAGATTTTTATTCTTATTCTTCTCCAATTCTAATTATTCTGCTTTTCCCCCCCATTTCTTTTAAGCCCAGCGGAACTCTCAGCACCGCGCTTTTGTTTCCGCTCCTACTCTTGACCGTGACACCCCCTCAAGCTTTGCTCTCATTGGTTCAGGCCAGGCCCCCGCGCGCTTCCTCCGGCCTCGCCAATTGGCTGCTCGGCGACTCAGCGGCGGTTGCCCGGGTGACGGCTGCGGGTACGCTTCCGTATGCGGTCCCCCATCGCGGCGTCGCTGAAGGCGCCATGGCCAGCGTCCACGAGAGCCTCTACTTCAACCCTATGATGACCAACGGCGTGGTTCACGCCAATGTCTTCGGCATCAAGGACTGGGTCACCCCCTACAAGATGGCCCTGCTGGTGCTGATCCGGGAGCTGGGCCGGACCGGGCCGCAACTCAGCCTGCTGGAAAAACGGCGTCTCAACCGGCTGCTGCTGCCCCTCTTGCAGGTTAGGGGGGCGCGGGGGCTGGAGGGGAGACAGAGGAAACCTGCATCCCTTTGGGGCGTTTTTTTTGTGGAGAAGGGGAGACATTATGTGTTAAATTTATTTGCCTCCTGTCCCAAAGGTGCTTTTTTGCAAGAGGCAACTTTTGAAAATGTCCAAAGAAACTGCTTCAGCTCTGACTGGATTGATGGGGAATGGAAGGATTTCATTGCATTCTCTTTGCAGACAGCTGGTCATTTGCATCCTTTGAGAGGGTCGTTGAGGCCACTTGGAGGTTTATCTGTGTCCTCGGGGTCACTTGAGGCTTCTTAAAGAAGCTTCTTGGATGAGAATCGAAATGCCTTTCAAAAGTAAAAACCATGGAAGTCCAGTTTCCTCCTGAAAAAGCACCTTTGGGACAACCATGACTGAGAATCTCTACAGACTTTTATTTGCCACCTATTTCACCTTGGGGGTGCTCTAGGCGGCTTACAACAATAAGAAGGAAGAAATGAAAAGAATGCACAGAAGTGTCATCTCCTGTCAGAAATACAGGAACCAGAAATGGCAAAAATATTAATTTCAATTTAAAAAGGTCAAAAACTTTAATAAAAACAGAAGCAAAATATCAGAACAATAAAATAAAGGGTGAAAAAGACCACAATAAGAATATGGCTTTAACAGTTTTTCCTATGTCATTTGGGGCTTTCGAGGTGAGGCAAGGTTTTGGGGTCAGGTAAGGTTTCATTTATTTCTATTTACTTCAATAAATAAGTTGTACATTTAATTTAATTATGAATTTGTAATTTAGAAGATAGTGTACTCTGGGCAGCTGATGAGAAAAACACACAATCCATAAGAAGAAGAAAAGGAAACTCAACAAGCTAACCATATATATACACTATATATTTATATTGTATATAAATACAAAATATAAAATGGTGACAGGGCCAAAATGAGTGTAGTCTTGCTGGTTATGACAAACAGCCAGAATGGTGTAGCTTGTCCCTGTGAATTGAACACATTCATCCAAAGTTGATTTTATGGTTGCATATGCTGTATGTATCCATCAATGGGATTAATTCAGGAAATCATATTTTGTGAACTGTGGGTTAATGGATTATGTTCTAACTGTTAGTGTTACTTCTTTCTTAGGGTCCTGATATGACACTGTCTCGTTTGATTCAAGCTATTGATGAATGCTGCCGTGAAATAGCAAATTCTGTTCAAACAAGGTAAGTGTGATTTTTTCCCCCCTTTTTGCATATTCCAGTTCATTTCAATGGTGTCCACTCTTGTTTGCTTTGTTCTACAAGTTTGAAAATGTTTCTTTGGATGAAGAAACTTGTTAATCCTTTTTGGTGGGGAGGGTTGGTGCTACAATTTCAATTCTGATTTCAAAATACTTACTTATTAACATTCATCTTTTGGAGGAACTATATATAGTTCATGTGCTTTGTATACAGAACATTGTAGCATCATCTGTTGGCCTCACTTACAGGATCAAGCTGATGGCAGAAGGTGAATTGAAAGATATGGAACAATTCTTCGACGATCTTTCAGACTCATTCAGTGGAACCGAACCAGAAGTTCACAAAACAAGTGTTGTAGGTAAAAAATAAATCTTAGTTACTTCACATCTTGAATCTTCATTCCTTGGTTAAAATATAACTGCCTAAGCTGGTTTGCTTCCATAAAACAAACTCAGCTTGTCAAACTTAATTTTTATGGATTTGCACAATCTTTGTGATGCAAATAATTTTTTTGCCATTTGTTCCATTTGGAGAAATACTCCCTGTTGTGGTGGAAATGGGTATTGCAAAACCTGAGGAAGATAAGAGGAGGTTTGATTGTATCACATTGTCGAGCTGACAATGGCAGGAGAAGGCAGGAGAAGGGCCAAGTCCACAATAACAGCCTCCTTCTTACCTCTGCAGGCTTGTTCCTGCGCCACATGATCCTGGCCTATAATAAGCTCTCATTCAGCCAAGTCTACAAGCTTTACACAGCTCTCCAGCAGTTCTTCCAAAATGAAGAGAAGAAAGGCAGAGGTGATGAGAGTGAAATGGAGCTGACCCGTTGCGGAGAACCGGATGAAGAAATGGAGAAAGAAGAACTTGATGGACCCCTCAGGTTATTATTTATTCATTTCTAGGAAATCCATATTTAGCCTCAATCTGTGAGCACTCTGAACAGCTTATTAAAACAATAAGATGATATTGTACATAATGTTGAAAACGCAGAGAAAACCAACAACCATCGAATCAGGCAAAACACACACAAGGAGTGTCATTCCCTCGAATCCAAAACTGGGGGAACAGCCAGTTTTTGTAGAACTCATTTAAATAAGGGAAGGGTAGAAACTCTGCACACTGCTATAATTAAGTATATCTTGATTGTGGTTGCTGAATAAAAGCTAGGAGTGATCCCAAGATTCCCTGGTTTGTATGTGGCCAATTCAAGCTCTTGGATAAATTTGACTGAAAGTTCTGAAGTTGTTCTGTTGTCTACATTTCAGCAGGTAATATTCATGTAATATGTACAGTTACTGTAGCTTTATCCGTACCTACCAAAATAGCTTGCAAGTTCTCAGAGCACCCTAACTAACAATGAATGTGAAAACTTTCACCCTCTAGTGTGACATTTGAGGGCTTCTGCTCTGGGTTTTTTTTTTTGGCCCTTTTTGAAACGAACTGCTTTTCTTTGCTACTTCTGGCTCTTTAATTTTCTGGAGAAATGTCATGATGGGTTTTCTCTTTGAAGGGAGGAAGAGATACCCTGCAATGGCCCACTCTCACAGAAGCAAGCAGAATACTTCCTCTCCCAACAGGTATGTTAATTGGTAAGCTCAAGACAGACTGAATATTTTGTGTATTCTACTTCCCATCACAGCATACTTAATATATGGGAAGATGAACAGTGGATGTGGAAGTGATTCTGCAGCTTGAGGACTAGAGTGTGGATATATCTGCAATTGCAAAAGGCAAAGTGTTTTATTTAACAAATTTCCTATTATCTCCCTAAATGAATTACTGCAGTTGATTGCATAAGAAGCACATACAATATAAAAAGCTTCTCAACCTTGGCAGCTTGAAGAAGTATGGACTTCAACTCCCAGAATCCCCTCCCCGACGTCCACACACCT
Source organism: Naja naja (assembly GCA_009733165.1). NCBI lineage: Eukaryota > Metazoa > Chordata > Lepidosauria > Squamata > Elapidae > Naja > Naja naja. Next base: position 1,964,233 of record CM019165.1, read on the forward strand.
TCAAGTTGCTAAAGTTGTAGAACGCTGTGAAAGGTTCTTTAGCGGCGTTGATTACAGAAAGGTTCAATTTATAGTGTTCCGGTAAATTTACATCTCTGAACAGAAGCAAGATTTATTTTTTGAAATTTAATTCTAGGCATCTTTGTTGAAAAACGATGAGACAAAAGCACTTTCTCCGGCATCTTTACAAAAGGAGCTGAACAACTTGTTAAAATTTAACCCGGATTTTGCGGAAGCGGTAAGTTAGATTAATTTGTTTTCTTAGGTCCCGCCTTATCGGGTGGATCCTTATCGGGTGGATCAAGCTGCATGAATGTCAGGGAGGCAAGGCAGACTCAAGAGCTGTCAATTGATGGATTTGGTGTTCTGATCCGTGTAATCCTCGATTTAGAACCAAAATTGGGCCCAGAACATCTGTTGTTAAGTGATGCGGTCATTAAGTGAGTCGTGTCAAAATTTACAGCCATTTTTTGCTGTTTTTTTTTTTTATGTCAATCCAGCCATGGTTTGTAAACTATAGTGTGTGACTGAGTGTCATGTGGAAACGCACCCTATCATCCAGTCCACTTGTGATTAAGGACACACTTATTTAATGCAAAGCCAGCATCCTCATATTGTGTCCCTGGTAGTTTACACAAACTTGGTTTGTTTCTACCTAGCATTACCTGAGCTACTTAAACAGCCTTCGAGTGCAAGACGTCTTCAGCTCAACGCATAGCCTCCTTCACTACTTCGACCGCTTGATTCTTACTGGGGCAGAAAGCAAAAGTAATGGGGATGAAGGTTATGGGCGAAGCCTCCGATACGCTGCTCTTAATTTGGCTGCGCTGCACTGCCGCTTTGGTCACTAGTGAGTTGCTCTGAATCTACTTTCAGAAGCCAGCAGAGAACTGTAACCTTTCCTGCCTCCTTGGTTCTCCCATCTTCTCAGCCGTGGGTTGGGATTTGGGCGGGATATATCTAATAACCCCTAACCAAACCCCACCCCCAAAAACCCCAATATAAATGGTAAAATGTTCTTTCTTTTCTCCCCCAAGGAAAATTGAATTTCTACGTCCCCCCTAAGAAAACGAGGTTGACTTGCCTTGTTTCCTTAGTGGCTGGTTCTTTGTATTTGTATTTATTGTATTTATAATATTTATATTATAAATTGTATTTATTGTATTTATAATAACGTATATATTACGAACACAGTTGAGCTCCCCATTTTTGTGGCAAAGTGAGACATTTGTTAAGCGAGCTTTGCCCCATTTTGCCCCAGTGGTTAAGTGAGTCACTGCACTTGTAAAATTAGTAATACAGTTGTTAAATGAATCTGGCTTTCCCATTCCCATTGCAGAAGGGATACTGCAACCATCGTAAATATGACTCGGTTACCAAGCAACTCAATTTTGATCACGTTAACCACAGGGATGCTATAAGGGTTGTATGTGAAAAACGTCCATAAATCACTTTTTTCAGTGAAGTTACAACTTCGAATGGTCACTAAACAAACCATTGTAAGTCAAGGACTACTTGTATATTCTTAAGGGTCTACATACTACTAGATCCTTAACGGCGGCCATCTTTCCCCTCTGATTGCAGCCACCAGGCTGAGCTGGCCCTGCAGGAAGCCATCCGGATTGCCCAGGAGTCTAACGATCACGTCTGCCTGCAGCATTGCTTGGTAAGGCTTACTAGCAGAAGATCTAAGATCCTCCTTGCCCCGTTCTGTTCCAGCGCTTTGAGTCTAGGTGGCAGCTGCTATGAATCTGAGGATCACAGAGGCCAAACGTGCAAGTCTGACCAGTTTTGATCTAGTTTTGAAAAGAAAAATAATAATTGGCAGTGTTGTGGTTCAGATGGCAGCAGAGTTGGACAGTGAGAAAGAAAGGGGACCAGTCAGGGAGTCTGGGGAGGACTTGGACGAGGGTCCTGCATCTGATGCAGAGATGGGGCCAGGACCATCTGGGAGTGGGGTGCTGCCTCCGGAGCCTCCGAAGTCTGGCAGCAACGAGGCCAAGGAACAAGGGGAGCCTGTTCCCAGTGCGTGTGTGTGCAGAACTGCTAGAAGGCGAGAGCAGCCCCTCCCATAAGGGATAAAAGTCAGACCTCAATGACAAAAGTTTTGCAGGAAGCAAGGTAGTTTGATAGATTCCAAGTCCTCTTTGAAGCTCTAGTTGGTTTTTTCTGGTTCTTTGGTTGGTTCTGTACAACTGGAGACTTCTGTTTTTGGCAGCATTCCACAGCACTGAAAGGCATGTGCTTATCTTGGGGAACTGTTTATAATTAGTTCTGGCTGGGAATGAAAGTAATTCCCAGCGTTGCAATAAAATAGGTTTTGCTTCTAAAACAAGTTTGTGTTTAAGTACCTTTGATGGAGCCTGGGTCAGAACAGGCTGCTTGAGCTTCCTTTCCCGGAATCATTTCTTTTTTTAGTGATAGCAAGTCAGGCGGCATGCAAGGATGCTTCTACTGACCCTGAATTTCCTAATCCTGGGGTATCCACGGAGATACCAGACTTCTGAGTGAAGGGACTTCTCAGTAACAATCCTGTTTGTCTCCTGTCTTCTTTTACCAGAGCTGGCTGCACATCTTGGAACAGAAAAGATCGGATAGCTGCATCCTTCTAGAGCACTCTGTGAAGAAAGCTGTATATTTTGGATTACCAGTATGTGTCAATCCCTTGGTCGATTTCTTTTTTCACTTGGTCAATTTCTTTTCTTTTTTAAAGTCACTTTTCCCTACTTGGCCCTTCTCTCTTTCATTTGGGATACTAACAGCTTCCTCTTTTAAAACCCCTTCTCTCCCCCTTTCCTAGTATTTAGCCTCTCTGGGGATCCAGTCTTTGGTCCAGCAAAGAGCTTTGGCAGGAAAGACAGCCAACAAACTAATGGACGCTTTGAAAGACTCCGACCTCTTACACTGGAAACACAGCTTGTCTGAACTGATTGATATTAGCATCGCCCAGAAGACGGCCATTTGGAGGCTGTATGGACGCAGGTACGTCCAGCATCGGGCAGGGCGGAAGGTCTGAGTTGGCGTTAGGGATTTTTGGGAAGCTCAGAAAACCTTCCAGCCTGAAACTGTCAGGAAGCTGCATTCAGGATTATTAATTAGGTTCCTCTAAATTAAAACTAAGAGCACAAAAGTACATCTTTAGTGTTCTGACCCAGCTCCCAAACACAACAAACCCTCTGTTAGTTAAATCAATGATTCCTTTATTAGGAGCACCAGTAACCCCAGCAAAGTTTCTCTCTCAACGCAGGCGGACAAGCCCGCCTGTCCAGAAGATGAATAGTTGTCTGCCACATCTATTCCTCTCCAACTCCTGCCTTTTATCTCCCAGAGCTCGGGTGGGGCTTCGTTAGTAGCGGTGGCTCTTCTGTCCCAAGGACCAGCCTATAGATTTCCACTGCTTTCCTCTCCTCTGCCTTCTGCACATCCGCACGTCAGGCACTGGACCCAGCTGTTCCTCCTCTTCCTCATCAGCCACTCCAGACCTGGGGGCTGTTGACTCTCCATCTGAGGGCTGACGGACGGCCCAGGCTCCGCCTCTGCCCCCCTCTCTCCCTCTCCGTCCCTCCCTCTCTCTCTCCCCTCCATTTCCTCTTCCCCCTCGGAGCTCTCAGGTTGCCTTGATGCTGGCCCTGACACCCACACCATCTCCTGTTCTGATTCAGCTGCTGGAGGGGCCGCTGGCCAGAGGCACAACATTTAGCTTAGCAAATCCCAGGAACTGAATACGACGTCTAGCACACCTGGCGCACCTGCAAATAAGGGGAAGTACACAATACATTGTACTGATTTCCATAATGGCCACCGCAGAATTAAGCTCTTGAATGGAGCTTTTTTCTTCCTTTTAAAGGTACTGAGAGCCTCTTTTCAGAACGGAATAAAAGGAACGGGCCAAATGCCAAGGCTGTTATTCTCCGCCCATCTTCTCTCTCTCTCTCTCCCTAGCACAATGGCGCTCCAGCAGGCCCAGATGCTCTTGAGCATGAACAGCCTGGAGGCCGTGAACGTGGGCGTTCAGCAAAACAACACCGAGTCCTTTGCCGTGGTGCTGTGTCACTTGGCAGAACTGCACGCAGAGCAGGTGGGTGGCGCGTTGCTGTGTGCCGAGATTCCCCGCCATCATTTCGTAGGACCCTTCTGATAGTCCTGGCTGTGCCCTACTTAAGGCTGAAGAAGAGAGTCAGGTCTTGGGGGAATCGTCCTGAGTTCCCAAACCCTGTTCTGACCAGGCTTCTGAGACCGTAATTAAGCACACGCTTAGTCCAAACAAGTCTTGTTTTATTTCAACGCTGGGAATTATGTTCATTCCCAGCCGGTAACGAGTCCCAAACAGTCCCTCGAGATAAGCACCCACCTTTCTCTCCTTTGAATTGCTGCCAGGAACTAGAGTGCCAAATGAACTATAAAAAACCAACCAAAGTACAAAGTCCACACAGAACTTCAAGGTTTAATCCGAACAGAGCGAACGACTTTGCTTCCTGCAAAGGTTTCTCTACCTTTGCCTGATCTTTGTCCCTTATGGGAGGGGCAATCACCTCCCAGCCTTATTCCCGAGTCGCCCTTTTTGTCTCAGCTGCTCTTGCCTTCTAGCAGCTCTGCGCACACACGCACTGGGAACAGGCTCCCCTGGGTCCTCTGCCTCGCTGCTGCCAGACTCCGGAGGCTCTGGAGGCAGCACCCCACTCCCAGATGGCCCTGGCCCCATCTCTGCATCAGATGCAGAACCCTCATCCGAGTCCTCCCCAGATTCCTAGACTGGTCCCCGTTCTTCCCCACTGTCCGCTTCCACTGTTGTCATCACTGTCTGCCGGTGAACCACAACACACCCCATCTGTCTCATCTGGATAGATCCCTGCTGCTTTGCTCTACTCACCACTCAGTCACTATAGAGGAGCATTTTTCAACCTGGACCACTTTAAGATGTGCGGATTTCAGCTCCCAGAATTCCCCCGCCAGCATGTCTGTAGGCATTCGCACAACTTCTACTTGGGAGAATCTGTTTATATGACGCTTCAGCATCTCAACTAAGTGATCCATGGTGCCCTAAAACAAAGCCGAAGAACAAGACTTTTGAGAGGATTTAAAATGGCACAGCTTTATTAAATGTATCTGACCATATATTAAATATTTTTCCCTAGGAAGTATTTTATTGTAAGCTGCATAAAAGTGAGATGGGTGGCCATATAAATGGAATGAATGAATAAATGAAAGCACTTCTTGGCACTGTATTTTTTATTTTATTTTTTGGAACTAAGTGTTTAGCTTGGGCATGAATTTCTGCTTTTCTTTCCAATCTCACTTTTTTTTTTATGCATCAGGGTTATTTCACCGCGGCCTCTGAGATTCTGAAGCATCTTAAGGAGAGATTTCCCACCAACAGCCAGCATGCCCAGGTGAGCTCCAGCAGTAAATCCTGAGAGAAGAATGCTTTCTGACTTTGGTTTATTTATGCGTTTTGCTTACAAAACCCTGTGAGTTGAATTATTAACGTTGCGGTGGCTGTTTGTTTCCAGAAGTCCTTCTCAGTAATGCCAGGTCTGGGTTTTGTCAGGCAAAAATAATGCTCAGCTGAGCTACAAAGGCATCACAAAGATTTTTTAAGTCTAAACCCAAACTATATTAATGCATTAACCAGACGGATGTCACCTGCTACTTTCTGGATGTGTTGGGATTGCAAGTCCCATAGTCCTGAGGCAACAGGGCCCATTGCCAGAACCTGAGGAGGGTGGGAGTCCCAACAAACCTGGGATGTCACATAAATTAAGACTGAACAGACAACAATACATGTGGAGTGTGCAAATTTCACAGAAGAAGTAAAAATCCAGTTCTTTCTAAATCTTTTCCAATCCTCTTTCGCAGCTGTGGATGCTGTTCGATCAGAAAATCCAATTTGATCGAGCCATGAACGATGGCCGGTACCACGTTGCCGACTCACTGGTGTCTGGGATCACCGCGCTGAACAGCTGCGAGGGGGTTTACAGGTGAGAGACCACCAGAGGGCAAAAATAAATCAATGTGAATCCTGTCTGTGTTGCTTACAGGAACTGGGCCTGGCTAGTCTAGGGAAGAGAAGGACCAGGGGAGACAGGAGTGCAGCCTTCCAATATTTGAGGGGCTGCCCCAGAGAGGAGGAAGGGGTCAAGCTATTTTCCAAGGCACCTGAAGGCCAGACAAGGAATAATGGATGGAAACTGATCAAGGAGAGATTCAACCTGGAAATAAGGAGGAATTTTCTGACAGGGAGAACAATCAACCCATGGAACAGAAGTTGCCCTCAGAAGTTGTGGGAGCTTCATCCCTGGAAGCTTTCAAGAAGAGACTGGACTGCCATCTGCCAGAAATGGTGTAGGGTCTCCCGCTTGGGTGTGGGGGGGTTGGACTAGATGACCTACAAGGCCCCTCCCAACTCTGATCATCTGTTATCTGCTTTTGAGTTGTACCTGTGAGCCGGTTCCCAAGCACCTGAAATGCAGTCACGGGGAAGTGGGGGGAAGCTTCTGATGATGGCTGGAAGTGCTTGACAAGCCATAAAATACTTTTTGGCAAGGCTGTCGTAACTCTGGTCACTAAACAAGTCGTAAGTCAACTGTGGAAAGCCGTATCAGTTTCTTGCTCGCCCATACATTGATTTTCTCCGGGGCGGGTGGGCTGGGGTTTACAAGACACCTTTATGCTTGGTCCTGCTGCGAACAAAAGATTGGTTTTTTTTTTAAATTTAAATTTATTTGCCTACTATTTCACCGCGGTGCCATCCTGGGTGGCCTGCATCCATAAAACCAGAGGGATGGGTGAGAAAAATGGGTAAACATAATAATAACCAAGGGATAAATCAATGCAAATAAACAAAGGCACATCGGCTGGGTGTGCTTAGTACCTTTCCTGCCTTTCTGCCCTTGGATTTTTGCCTTTCAGGAAAGCGACTTTGCTTAAAGCCCAGAATCAGGTGTCCAAGGCCCACAGCCTCCTGGAGAAGCTTTTGAGCCACTGCCATAAAATCAAAAACATCGAGATGGTCATCGGGTAAGAGACAAGGTGGCACTCGCTTTGGGTGGTCTTTCTGGGCCGCTGCCAGGGCTTCTCTTCGGCCCCTGAGAGTCCAGGTAGTCCTCAACATATGACCACAGGTGGAGCCCAACATTTCTCTTGTGAAGAGAGAGACCTTCGTTAACGTGAGCTTGGCCCCGTTTTACCACCTTCCTTGCCACGTTTGCCAAAGGGAATTGTTAAGTTAACATTCCGGCCGTTAAGTGAATCTGGCTTCCCCCTTGACTTTGTCTGTCAGGAGGTTGGAAAACGGGATCATGTGACTCCCCAGGACACAGCAAGAGGTCATAAATAGGAGCCAGTTGCCAAGGGCCTGCATTTTGATCACGTGACTGCGGGGAATGCTCTAATGGCCGTGCGAAAAATGATCATGAGTCACTTTTTTCAGTGCCGTTGTAACGTCGGTGTCAACTCATATAATATTTCTATGGTCGTTTTAGAGTTGCCAACAGAAAGGGAGGGCGGAGGGAAGGGGTTTGAAAGAGCAGTGTGGCAGCTTGCAGACCGAAAGCGCAGTCCATACATAGCTTTTCAGAGGTAGTAACTAAGTGAGTGAAGTTTCTGCCGCACAAAATTCTAACTGGAGAACATGATTGATGACTCTGGGCTATGGAGGTGTCCCATTGGAGAATATGAATTGTTTTTAGTTGTAAGCCGCCCCGAGTCTTCGGAGATGGGGCGGCATATAAGTTCAAATAATAAATAAATAAATAAATAAATTACGATACACCCCGGGGGGGGGGAAACCAGGGTCAAGGGTGACAATGAATTATGTGTCTCAAGAGTTGGCTGCACCCAGGCAGTGCCTGACATGTTAACTACCAATAAATCTTTTGGAAGTTTGGCTCGAGACTCATGATTTAAATGGGGTTAAGTGCTGGAATCCTGACAGTTGGTCACTCAGTGAACCATTGTAAGTCGAGGACTACCTGTGCAGAAGAGAGCAAAATCTGCAGCAGGCTCATTGTTTATTCCCAAGTGATAATGTTAAAAGCTTTGCCTAAATCTTTGCCCAAAGCAGGAGAATCAATACCCTTTAATGGTTTGATACCCTTTAGCGTTTTGGGGGCCCTCCCTCACTGCTTTGGGTTGCGTTCCAGGTGTGATCGTACACAAAAGGATGTGCTTGCTCACTCCTTTATTTATAGCTCGTATTCGTAAGGCCGCCCAGCTGCAAACAAAACTGGGTGGCCAATAGGACAGAGGTCTCCAAACTTGGCCGCTTTAAGACTTGTGGACTTCACCTCCCAGCAAAGGTGGCTGAGGAATTCTGGGAGTTGAAGTCCACAAGCCTTAAAGTGGCCAAGCTTGGGGACCCCTGACATAGGGAAACACTCCAGAAACGCACAGTGGTTAATCTGAACCCCCAGAGACGGTGCTTAAAAGCATCTTGGGAATGAACTTCTGGGAGAGTTCTGGACTTCTAATTCCTCATTTCTCTTCCTTCTCTTTCTTGCGTTCAGCGTCCTGCTCTCCGTTGCTGAGCTGTATTGGCAGTCTCTGTGCCACACGGTCGCTTTGCCCATCCTGCTGCAGGCCCTGGCCCTGGCGAGGGAGTACCGCCTGCAGTACCTGGCTTCGGAAACCATCCTCAACTTGGCCTTTGCCCAGGTATCGCTCTGCTCCCTCTTGCGTTTTCTCTTGTCTGCCGGAAGAGGACGGAGCCCTTGCTGCAAAGCCCGCAGCCCCCAGATATCCCCCCCCCGACCCCCAAGTACGGGGTTAAGCTGGTTGTGGATTGAATAAACCACAACCAGCTGCCATTATGAAATACTTAGCCAGGAAGGATCCTTGGTGCTGTCTGAGCTTGCTTGCTTCCTTGGAGAGGTTTCACTACCCAGCTAGGTAACATCATCAGAACTGGAGGGGTTGGGAGAGGGAGGAGGAGGAGCTATGGAGTTTGCATGTTTTCTTGCAAACATTTTGTTTCCTTTTGGGCTGGCTGGCTGTCTCTTTTGCACAGTCTGTAGATGTTAATAAGGGATGCAGGGGCTCAGTGGCTAAGACGCTGAGCTTGTCTATCAGGAAGGTGGGGCAGTTTGGCGGTTCAAATCCCTAGCGCCGCAGAATGGAGTGAGCTCCCGTTACTGCCAATCTAGCAGTTGGAAAGCATGCAAAAAATGCAAGTTAGAAAAATAGGGACTCCTTTGGTGGGAAGGGTAGCAGCGTTCCGTGCGCCTTCGAAGGCGTTGAGTCGTGCCGGCCACATGACCACGGAGACGTCTTCGGGCAGCAGTGGCTCTTCTTGGCTTTGAAATAGAGGTGAACAGAGCCCACTCGAGCCAGGAACGATTGGCACAAATGTGCAAGGAGGGGACCCTATACCTTTACCTTGCAACTCTAAAAGGACCATAGACATATTTTATGAGTTGACCTTCACCTTTATATAGACGTTCTAGTAAACACATTTCTTAGTGCTTTATAAACAGCGTGTTGTCTGGGTGTTTAATTTGTTTAACAGTGCCAATGTAGAGTCTTAATCTCTGTGCGAGAGGAACTGTTACCTTTACCTATAGATCTTAACGCCTGTGTGTCTATGGACGGCTAACTTGTCTGAGTGCCAGGCTTCTAAGAATTCCCCAGTGTGTTTGGGCTTGGCCTGGTCTAGGACGGTGTAGGTTTACTTAGCCATAAGCCATGGTTTTCTGAGCTGCAAATCAACCGCACTCTGGTTTCATGCAGGGGCGTGCTGTCAGTTGCATAGGCATGTCAGACCTTGAGGCCTGTCCGTCTTCCTGCCTCCTGCACGCTCAACTTCTTTGAAGGGAGGTTTGCCCCCCGGGGAGTCGGCTAAGCAAGAGGTGGAAGCAAGGAATTGGCCGCTGTTGTGTTTGCTTCTTTCGCAGCTCATCCTGGGGATTCCTGAGCAGGCCCTCAGCATCCTGCACATGGCCATCGAGCCCGTCCTGGCCCACGGGGCCGTGCTGGACAAAGGAGCCGCGATGTTCTTGGTGGCCAAGTGCCAGGTTGCTTCTGCGGCCTCTTATGACCCCGCCAAGAAGGCAGAAGGTAAGCTCTCCCCCCACCGCCGGCGTCCCCGGGCCAATGTCGTAGTCGCTCTTCGACAAAAAAACACGGACCTAAACGGGCGTTTCTGCCAGCCTGGCTCCCTTGCCTGGGGCGTCGGAAAGAGCCAAAATGAGCTTAACCACTATACCAAACTGCCCCCTGTTATTTGGCTGGTGGGTGGGCATCTGTTGAAAGACCTGTTTGGAAAAGGGGACAGATCTGGTTGAAAATTTCTGACTTTCTCTCTCCCTCTTCTCTCTGTCTTTTCTTTCTTTTTCTCTTCCTCCTGTCTCTTCTTTCTTTCATTTTCTTTCTTCCTTCTTTCCCTCCCTCCTTCTTTCTTTCTCTCCTTTCTCTTTTCTTTCTCCTCTTCTTTCTCTCTTCTTCCTTTCTCTCTTCTTTCCCTCTCTCCCTCCCTCTTTCTTTCTGTCTCTCTTTTTCTCCTTTCTTTCATTCTTTCTCTTCCTTCTTTCCCTCCCTCCCTCCCTCCCTCCCTCCCTCCCTCCCTCCTCCCTCTCTCTCTCTCTCTCTCTCTCAGCCCTGGAAGCAGCTATCCTGAACTTGAACGAAGCCAAAACCTATTTTGCAAAAGTGGATTGCAAAGAACAGCTGCGGGACGTCCTGTATCTCCAAGCCAGGCTCTTCCACAGCCTGGGTAAGACCCAAGAGAGGAACCAGTGCGCCATGCTCTTCCGGCAGCTTCACCTGGAGTTCCCCGCCCGGGGGGTCCCCCTGATCAGCACGTTTAAATGAGGCCTCTGAGCAGAGGAGTCCAGTCCCTGGGTGGGAGGAAGGCCAGCTGGGCCACGAAACTGGAATGAGATCCATAAATCGTCCCTCTGCGGTTCTTCCGCTCCTCCTTCTTACGTGTCCCTCACCCCGGATGTGCTCAGTCTTTGGAAATGCCAATAAATTGGTCTGTGGGCAGTGCTCAGAGGCACAGTGCCTGTGTCCAGATGCCGGTCTTGCTTGGCTTGTCCTTGCCGGTCGAGGCCCACCAACCCATCCTGGTCAAAGGGAATGCCACGGACTTTCTTGCCACGGACTCGCAGTCAACGTCTTTGCCACATGTGAACCACTGCAGGTAATCCTCGACTTATGACCACAATTGAGCCCGTTTCCATTGCTGAATGAAAAATTTGTCAAGTGATGTTTTTTTCTTGCCACCGTTGTTAAATGAATCACGCCGTTGTTCAGTGAATCTGGCTTCCCCGTCAACTTTCCTCGTCAAAAGGCCGCCAAAGGGGATCACGTGACCCGGGGACTTCGCGGCCATAATAAACATGAGCCAGATTAGCTAAAAGGTGTAAAAAATATGTCTGGCAAATGTTGGAAATGTAGGCAAAAAAACGGGCACATTTTATCATATGTGGTGGACATGTCAAAGCAAAAAAACCTGGGCAAAGATACACAGGTGGCTAGAAAAGATGATAGGGAAACTGATAGCTTATAATCCTGAATTGTTTTTATTAGGTATAGTATCAGCAAAAAAGTGTGAAAAACCGGCCCAAAGTCCCTTTTTCTCAAAGTTGCTAACTTTGAACAGGGTCAGCGGGGAAGCCAGATTAACACAACCAGATGACTAGCAGAGACAACTGCAGTGATTCCCTTAAGAAATGCGGGAAGGCAAAAATCGTCCCGTGGGACAAAAAAATCGCAAATTTCTCGCTCGGCAATGTAAATTTCGGCCATAGGTCAAGAACTACCCGCATTGATTGATCCTGAGCGATCATTATTTTCAGAGTCCGGCGGACGTTTGGCACGTGCCGGTGAGTTTCCCAAACCCGGCCATTACCTCTGTCAGCGTCCCAGCAATCCTCCATTCCAATCAGTAACTCCAAGACCATCATTCCTCAAAAGTACCTTTATTAGAACAGCACCTGACACATCTGTGGAATCCTGAATCTCAAAAGTTTTTCGGGCTTTCTACAATTTCCCAAACTACAAACCCATCATCCCCCCTTGGCCATCATCACATCACGTCATCCCTTGAGACCTTCAAGAAGAGATTGGACTGCCATTTGCCAGAAATGGTGTAGGATCTCCCGCTTGGGGGGGGGGGTTGGACTAGATTTATTTATTTATTTATTTATTTATTTATTTATTTATTTATTTATTTATTATTTAGACTTGTATGCCGCCCCATCTCCGAAGACTCGGGGTGGCTCACAACTCAAACCAACCACAACAATAAATTATTGACAAAAAATATTAAAACAATCACAAGTCCAAATTATATTAAAAAACCCCAATTTGCATTATAAAATTTAAACCCCCCAGGAGATCAGCACAGCCCAGATGTGTAGATGACCTACAAGGTCCCTTCCAACTCTGATTATCCTGTTAACATGGCCCAATCACAATCCGTCCAAAAGTAAGATCCTTATTTCATCCTGCCGCACTCAGTGACCTTGGACTAAGAAAAGAATTTCATTTTGTCTACTTAGAGCTCCTTAATTGAAAGCACCCCCCCCCCCTTTCCCACTTTCTGGGGCTATGTGGCAGCATGGAATATGGCTTCCAACCTGACGACCTCTTTGTCCCAAAGTCCGCCGGTGATAGATTTGTTTTGCAGAGGGGAAGCTCTTAACGGACCATCTGGGCTGGCCCCCATCCCTCTTCCACTTCGTGCATTATTGAAGCCTCTCTGATGGAGGCAGCGTCCTGCCGTGGTAGCCTGGATGCCCAAGAGAGGCTTTTAAAGCACAGGTAAAAGCCACGTCCGTCTCTTTTTGAAGTTTTTTTTTTTCCTCCCTGGCCTGGAGAGCAGCTTTTGAGTGGCTGAGCGTCTGCGTGTGAGCAACTTTTAAAAGCTTGGCAAGGCCTGCATGGTGGCGTGGACAACACACCAGTTGCAGGAAATGGTGAAGTGTTCCATTTGTTCCCTCAACGCTGCAGATTGTGAGGATGGAGGGGGATGAAGGGGGAAAACACCCCCCAGAATGTCTTCATTTATGTCAAGTATGGACCCCAGGACACTTCAGTCGTCCTAAATGTGAGTCTCTGAATTTCAACTATTCCTCAATAGTGCTCGACTTATGACAGTTCACTTACTGACCAAAGTTACAGCGGGACCGGAAAAAGGGACTCGTTTTTCACACTTACGACCACTGCAGCATCGTAACCATCTGGTCAAAACCATCTCGCACGACGGTCGCATGTCCCAGGGGTGTGTCACACCATCCCCTTTAGCGACAAGCAATGGGGGGAAGGCAAATTCACTTAAGAACCGTGTGATTAATTTCACAACTGCAGGGATTCGCTTAAGAGAACGGGGCAAGAGAAGTCATAAAGCGGGGCCAAGGCTCCGCTCAACAAAACCCTCACTCAGCAACATACATTTTGGGCTCAGTTGCGGCGGTAAGAATAGAATTCTTTATTGGCCAAGCGTGATTGGACACACAAGGAATTTGTCTTTGGTGCAAATGCTCTCAGTGTATATAAAAAGAAAAGATACATTCATCAAGAGTCAAGAATCATCAGGTACAACACTTAGTCATAGGGTACAATAATAGAATAGAGTAGAGTAGACTGGAATAGAATAGAATACGCAGAATACAACAGAATAGAATAGGTAGAATAGAATAGAATATAGAGTAGAATAGAATAGAATAGAATATAGAGTAGAATAGAATAGGAAAGAATAGAATAGAATATAGAATATGCAAGAATAGAATATAGAATAAGAATAGAGTAGAATAGAACAGAATAGAAAATAGAATTAGAATAGGAAAGAATAGAATATAGAATAGAATAGAATTCTTTATTGGTTAAGTATGATTGGACACACAAGGAATTTGTCTTGGTGCAAATGCTCTCAATGTACATAAAAAAGAGACATTTGTCAAGAATCAAGGTACAAAACTTAATGATAGTCATAGGGTACAATAAGCAATCAAATCATACTAGGAAACAGTCAATATAAATCGTAAAGATACAAGCGACAAAGTTACAGTCCTACAGTCACAAGTGGGAGGGGATGGGTGATAAGGAGTGATGAGAAGATTAATAGTAATAGTAGTGCAGACTTTGTAAACAGTTTGGGCAGGGTTGAGGGAATTATGTGTTTAGCAGAGTGATGATATTTGGGGAAAAAACTGTCCTTGTGTCTAGTTGTTCTGGTGTGCAGTGCTCTATAGCGTCGTTTTGAGGAAAGGAGTTGAAACAGTTTATGTCCAGGATGTGAGGGGTCTGTAGGTATTTTCACAGCCCTCTTTGTGACTTGTGCAATATGGAGGGACTTTGGTAGCCATTGTTTTTTCTGCAGTCCTCATTACCCTCTGAAGTCTGTGCCTGTCCTGTTGGGCTGCAGAACCAAACCAGACAGTTCTAGTTGAGGGCTGCTTGAATATTTGGCCACCAACCTGGGAATCCAAAGGGAACCGTGGTTAAAAAAAACAAGACTTGAGGTCACCTCCTTGCAAAGCATTGGCTTCTTGAAGAAGTCAAGAACTGAGACATGACTGCATGCTTAGAACCGAGACGTAGCAGTAGTGACTCCTCGCTTGATTGTGAGAGGAGGTTGGTGGCTGCCTTAAACCAGCTTGGTTGGATGATTGGTTGCTGTCTTTGGCCATCCATTCCGACCGGCTGTTGGATCCCCAGGGCCAAAGTTTTTGTCCTCGCCTTGAATCTGAGCCAATGTTGAATCTGAGATGGTAAGAAAATGGAATCGGGGGCCTCCTGTGAGATCAGAACGTGTCCCTCCATCCCCGTGAATTGTGTTCCTTACCAATAAAGGAGAATGTTGGTAGCTCAGGCTTGACATGAGGAGTCCTTGCTGCTCTCTGAGCTGGCTTGTTTTCTTGCAGGCGTTTCATGACCCAACTAAGTAGCATCATCAGGGCTAGTAGAGGGGGTTTTGCAGAGAGGAGGAGGAGGAGAAAGACTGTGGGGTCCTTGCTGCTCTCTGAGCTGGCTTGTTTTCTTGCAGGCGTTTCATGACCCAACTAGGTAATATCATCAGGGCTACCGGCAGAAAGGAGTGGCATTTGTGGAGGAGGAGGAGAAAGACTGTGGGGTCCTTGATGCTCCCGGCTTGGTTGTTTCCTTGCAGACATTTCATTGCCCAAACTAAGTAACGCCATAATTGTGTTCCTTTCTGGTAATACAGCCGAGAGGACCCATCTGTGTGGTTTTTTTCCCCCTTCTTCTCTTCCTTGCAGCATCCAGTCTTTCTGGACTTCTTCCCCGTGAGCCTCCAGAGCAGCCTGCCTCACAGGGTTGTTGGCAGAGGATGCCCTGCGTGGCTGCTTGGAGGCCCAGGGACATCATCCTTGGAATAACTTTGGGGGCTTTAACTCTTCCACCCCCCCAGCCCTGTTCCCAGCACTTGGCTCCTAAGAGAAGGAGTTCTCCCTCCCGGGATGCTTCTTCCGCGTCTCTGCAAAAGGGGGAATGCCAGACAGGAAAAAAAAGGAAAAGAAAAAAAAAAGAAAGGAGGGAGAAGAGGGGGGGGGGAGGAAAGCAGGTTTGGGAGGTGGCCTGCTAACAACCCCCTCCCCTCCCTCTGCACCAATCAGAGCCCGTCTCGACAGCCCAGTGGAGCCAATGGGCGGCCAGCTGCTTGAAGCCGACTCTCACTTTCTAGACAGGAAAAGCTGCGGGCGCAGCCAATCGGGGTGCAGCTGCCCAGCATCTGGGGCGCCTGGCTGGCGTTGTCGTGCAATGGAGACCTTCCCAGACAGGCTGCAGGGACCGCTGGGGCTGTAGCTGCCTCTCTCTCCCCTCCGGCCGGGTGGAGCCACAGGCAGGTAGGCTGGGGTGATGGTGGCTGGAAGAGGAGGAGGAGGAGGAGGAGGAAGGAGGGGTTCAGCCTGGGCTTGGGGGCACCTTCCCTTCCCCTGCATTACTTTCTTCCCGGGGTGGGAGGGGGTTGAAAGGGAGGGATGCAGCCCCTAGATTTTGGGGAGAAGGAGGCAGAGAGCCTTTCTGTGCTCGCCTCCCACCCAAAACATCTGGATGTCTAGGAGAAAGGAGAGCAGCTGGGGGTCAGTGCCGGAGGCACGGAAAAAGGCACCGGGAATCCCCCTTGCAGCTAACAGCTGTCTGGGGAAACCAGGAAGGGCCGGGAAGAGCTAGAAGGGGAATCTGCTGGAGGAAGAGATCCACTGGGAGGAGGATTCTCCCGCTTTGGGGACAATAAAACCCAGCCCTGTCCAATGCTACCTATTCTCTCTCCCTCTCCCTCTCTCTCCTCTCTCTCTTCCTCTCCCTTTCTCTCTCTCCCCCTTCCTCTCTCTCTCTCCCCTCTGCCTCCCCTCTCTCTCCCCTCTCTTTTGGTTGCCTGCAGAAGGAGGGGGAGAAAGGACGTTCCCAAGTCCCTCTTTGGGTCTTGAAGGAGGGCCGTTGTCCTTTTCTTCTTCTTCTTCTCTCTCTCTTTCAAAGTTTGGTTTGAATGGGGTTGAACTGTTGGGTACGTGCAGAGCGTTGAGGACATGGCTGGGCAGGAGGGGATCGAGCGGAGGAAGCCCCCCCCCATCTGGAACACGGGCCCCGTTCTGCTTGTCTTGTTGGTGCAGAGGGGAAGTCTAGCTGGAGTGATAGGAAGGATGGAGAATTTACAGCAGGTGCTCCGGGGGCGGTTGAAATCCACGATTTATTCACGGACCAATGAGGAGGAGCCGCGTTCTTTCTGGTCTCATTCAATTAAACTTGCCTGCCCTGAATGACCTGGGCAGGACTGGGACCTGCCCAGGTACCTCAAAAGGAGGAATAATCCAAGGTTTGTTTTAATCCTTGGCAGACAAGCAAGCGCAGAGCTAACAAGAGTTTCGGGTTGGGCACATCTTGAGGTTGCCAACTTGATGACCAATGGTGCACAACTCCACTCTTTGCAAACCCTTTAAACCATAGCTGGTGGGGGAATTCTGGGAGCTGGGGTCCACTGCTCTTCAAGCCACCAAGGTTGAGGAAACACTGATTTAGAACGCGTATCTCCAGCGTGGTTTTGCACTGTGAATCCTTTTGCCCAGAAATTTGGGCCAGGAATTTAAAACAGGCCAGCCGGTTCCTGTCCTCCCTCCCCATCAGCGAGCAGCCTTGTGCAGTGAAGGGGACGCGATGTGTACCTGTGTGACAATCACACACCCAGCCTGTGAGGCTCAGCTCTCTCACGTTCCCGCTGAACGCCTGAGCGTTCTTAACATCAGCCGGAAGGAGCGTGCCGAATCCGGATTTACCTGGAAAAAACCTAAGTGCCCATCGAGGCAAATTGTTCAGAGGGGAGGGCTCGTATTTCCTCTCCTATCTGGCTTCGTGGGTGCACATCTCTGCGCAAATCCGATCGGCTCCTGTCTTGTTAGGATGCAAGAAACGATTTTAAAACAATAATAATAATAATAAGAGTGGAAGTTAATTTTGTGTTTGTTCAGGAAGCGTGTGGCTTTTGTCAACCGGTGCCTCCGGCTCAGATATCTTCCTCCTCTTCACAACGGCACAAAATTCAGAAATAACCTCCTCCTCCTCTCCGGACTCTCTCCTTAAGTTCTGGCTTTCTTTTAGGAGCCAAAGCTGCTGCTGCTGTTACTGTTGCTGTTATTTTCCAGCAGCCTTGAGGCTGGTTTCCTGATAGGCACCTTCTGTGCAGTTCTGCGTAAATACACGCCTCCGGTCCAGGTCCTTGAGAGCTGCACAGTGTGGCTGTGTGTGTGCTTTGCTCTTTCTGTCCAGAACAAGATTGTGTCCGGAAGCTGGAATTTGGGATGGTGAGGAATGAGGGAAGGAAAGGAAAAGGAGGGAGGGAAATGAAATGGAAGGAAGGAAGGAACAAGGAAGGAAAGAAAGGACAGGAAAGGATGGAAGGAAAGGAAGGAAGGAGGGAAGAATAAAGGGAAAGGACTAAGGAAGGAAAGAAGAAGGAAGGAAGAAGAAGGAAGGAAAATGAATGGAAATGAAGAAAGGAAGGAAGAAGGAAGGAAGGAAGAATGAAAGAAAAGAATGAAGAAAGAGAAGGAAAAATGATCCAGGAAAAGGAAGGAAAGGAAAGGAAGGAATGATGAAAGGAAGGCTGATCCCTTTATAGAAGGAATGTTGTCAGCCTGGGTCTAGGAATAGGCTTGAAATGAAATGAATAGGAAGGAATGGAGGAAAGAAGAAAGGACCTTAGGAAGGAAGGAAGGAAGGAAGGAAGGAAGGAAGGAAGGAAGGAAGGAGAATAGAGCTGGAAAAGACCTTAGGAAGGAAGGAAAGGAAGAAGGAAGGAAGGAAGATGGAAGGAAGGAAAGGAAGGAAGTAAGGAGAATAGAGCTGGAAAAGACTTTGGGAAGGAAGGGAAGGAAGGAAGGAAGGGGAAGTGGAAAGAGAAGAAAGGAAGGGGAAAGGGGAAGCAGGAAGGAAGTAGATGGGAAAGGAAGGAAAAGATGGTGAAGGAGGGAGGGAGGAGATACAGTAAAAACGAGGAAGGAAGGAAATAGGGATGAGAGGGAGGGAGAAAAGGAAGGAAAAAGAAAAGAAAGAAAAGAAAGACACGTTTGCACAGATCCTCCTTGTGCTTTTCCTCCTTCCAAGTTGCTTCTCTCTCTCTCTCTCTCTGTCCTTGTTCTCCTGTTTTATCTCTGCCCCTCCTGTCTCCCCCGCCCTTCTGCAAGCTGTAAGTCTTATCTCTCCAGATTCCCCACATTCCGTGGGCTGGCGAGAGAGGGAGGGAGGGAGGGAGGGAGGGAGAAGGGAGTGCAAGGGAAGCAAAGGCATGTGGCTTAGACGAGTGTGCCATGAGTTGAAGGCTGGGCCTTTTGTTTCCTTCCCCTTCGGTCTTCCCCCACTTTTCTAGACCCCATTGTTGCAAGGACGTATGTTCCCCGCAAGCGTGGGGGCCTGAAAAGAGGAGTCCTCCTGGGATTGAAGTTTCAGATTCTGTGTGGGGTTGGAGTCGAGCCGAAGGCTGAAACGTTCCCACGGAAGCCTGTTGAGAAGGGAGTCAGATAACGCAGGAGGAGGACTTGGAAACCACAGCCTGCTTGCCCTTCAGAAGGACCAATTCTGGCAGCTCAACCCTTAAAGACCCAGGAATGTTCTTCCCTTCTTCCACACTGGTCAGTGCTATTTGCACCACCCCCAGAAGACCAGCCTCCTCAGAGGCTGCCTTTCCTCCACCAGGTCTGCAGAGAAGGACCGATCTAGACAGGTTCAACCGTCTTCCCTTTTTCATGCAGATAGCCAGAAGACGGGCCTACCAAACCAAAAGGCCACGGTCCAAGGCGACCTCCATTCAGTGGTTGCTTTCTCCAAAGGCCCCTGTTAAAGCAGCTTTGGCCAACTTTAAGACGGGAGGACTTCCAACTCCCAGAATTCCCTAGCCAGCATTCTCAAATCCCAGCTCCCAGAATTCCCCACTTTTGACCAACAGTGGAACTCCCAAAGAGATCTCGGGAAGCTGTTTTGAGGTCCTAGACCAGGGGGTCTTCAAACTTGACAACTTTTAAGACTTGTGGACTTCCAACTCCCAGGATTCCTCCTCCAGTCATGTCAGCTCAGGAATTCTGGGAGTTGAAAGTCCACAAGTCTTCAACTTGCCAAGTTGGAAGGCCCTTGTACTAGGCCAACAATCAAGCAGTTAAAACCAAGGGTCTTCCAACTTGGCAAGTTGAAGACTTGTGGACTTTCAACTCCCAGAATTGTTGAGCTAACATGACTGGAGGAGGAATTCTGGGAGTTGAAGTCCACAAGTCTTCAACTTGCCCAGTTTGGACACCCTTGTACTAGGCCAACAATCAAGGAGTTAAAACCAAGGGTCTTCCAACTTGGCAAGTTGAAGACTTGTGGACTTTCAACTCCCAGAATTGTTCAGCTAACATGACTGGAGGAGGAATTCTGGGAGTTGAAGTCCACAAGTCTTCAACTTGCCCAGTTTGGACACCCTTGTACTAGGCCAACAATCAAGGAGTTAAAACCAAGGGTCTTCCAACTTGGCAAGTTGAAGACTTGTGGACTTTCAACTCCCAGAATTGTTCAGCTAACATGACTGGAGGAGGAATTCTGGGAGTTGAAGTCCACAAGTCTTCAACTTGCCAAGTTGGAAGGCCCTTGTCCTAGACCTAGGATGAGACCCCCTGTTTCTCTAAGGCAGTGCTTCTTAACCTTGGCCATTGTAAGATGGGTGGACTTCAACTCCCAGAATTCCCCAGCCAGCACGGGCGATGATGTTTCCAACCTGTGGTTGATTCCATGAATAGTGGTTAAGCAACCTGATTCGGCCCAATAGGTGCATTGTAAGACACCCTCGGTTGCTTTAGCTTACGTCTTAGTGCCATATCAATGGGCTGGATCACAATGGAAACAAACCATGGTTCGGCAATATTCCATCAAGCCAGCCTGTCTTTTCTCCCCCATTTCTGATCTGTGACTGAATGTCATCCTTAATTCAGCCTGGATAAGTCTTTTCATTATGCTTCATTATCTCTGCTCTCATTCTCTCTG
This sequence comes from Naja naja, assembly GCA_009733165.1. Classification (NCBI taxonomy): domain Eukaryota; kingdom Metazoa; phylum Chordata; class Lepidosauria; order Squamata; family Elapidae; genus Naja; species Naja naja. The sequence continues at coordinate 1,984,699 of CM019165.1, forward strand.
AATTGCTTTTAAGCATCTGCATAATGGCTTTGGGGATATTTTAGAACTCTATAAGGAGAATAGAGAGAGCATTATAGCGGGGAGTTTTCAAGCTCATCCCAACTGTAAAAGCAGCTGTCCGAGGCCAGCGGTTCAGGGCAAAAGGCTGTTTTATAACCCAGCTTCTGTTTTAATTTCAGATCATTTTCCTGCAAGCATTTTTCCCCCTCCTCTTCTGAATGTCTGAATCATTCCCAGGCCTTCTTGCTGAATAGATAGTCTAAAATCCATGGGAACCCCAGTCTCCTTCTGCCCAAATCTCAGGATCTCTCTGGCCTTCAATGCCTCTTAAACTTGATGTGCTCTGCTCGAAAGCTGAGGCCCTAATACCCAGCGATAGTCTGCACAACACGCAGAGATTTCTCTCTTTCTTCTAATGGTTGCATTAGAAATTGCTTTTTTTTTAAAATTAAGTAGGGGAGGTGAGTGGTAAATCTGTCAGTCACCTGTTCTGAGTGAGGAGGAACAAGGTGGGTGTTCAGTGCACGGTTGTTTAGAAGGAAAAAGATGATAAAAGAATTCTTGGCACCTGTCACTCACCTGCCCACACTGCTTTCCTCACTTATGAATTAACCTAATGAGTATTTCTCTTGCTGAGATTCAGAATGGCTTGGCCTGAGGGTGGAATTTAAAGAAGCATTTTAAGGGTGGTTCGAACTTTGAGGAGTGCTTCCTCTTCAAAGCATTAAGGGAATTGCTCCTCGTGTGTTTCTAATTCCTGCTTATGGTTCCTCGCGGTTTAGAGAGGAGCAGAAATGAGTTTGTTTTATTTCACTTTTTAAAATCTGCGTGAGTAAAAAACAACAACCTGTCATCCTGAGGTATGCTTGACTGTAGCTTCTCTCAGTTTTGCAATTCTGGAAATGTAGGAAGGCTCCTGGGCTGGGTTGTGTTTCCCTCTGTTTTTTCCTGTGGGTTCAGCTCCCACATCAGGGCTTCCAATAGAAGAGAATCTCAGTAGCTCAAGGTTGAACTGTGGAATCCTGGGTGCTCCGTGAGCTGGGTGGCTTCCTTGCAGTAACATTTCATGGCCGGGTATAAGTAACATTATTAGTAGTAGAAGAGAGTGGAGTTTGCAGGGGGGAGGGGGGGGAGGAGGAGGAGGAGGAGGAGAAAGAGAATAAGAAAAAGAACAGAAAGGAGAACTGTTGGTTCCTTAGTGCTGTCTGAACTTGGCTGTTTTCTTGAAGATGTTTCATGACCCAACTACGTCACGTCATCAGTGTTAGAAGGGAGTTGGGTTTATGAGTGGGGAGAGGAGGAGGAGGAGGAGGAAGAGGAAGAAAAGGACTATGGGGCCCTTGGTGCTCTCCGAGTTTGGTTGCTTGCTTGCAGACGTTCCGTGACCCAACTGGAGAACCTCATCACGGCCATTAACAGACTCTGATGATGTTCCCTAGTTGGGTCAGGAAACGTCTGCAAGCAAGCAACCAAGCTCAGAAAGCGCCAAGAACCGCACAGATCACGGGTTCCTGTTGTAACCGCCACATCGTCTGGATAAAATCCATCGTCCTGAGCCATGATGCAGCTGATTCGTCTTACGTGAACCCGGCCATTACAGCTTCTGCCGATGGTAGTTTTGGGCTTCGCCTGTTGTCCAGCTCAACTTCACCTGCTTGCTCTTGTCTCTCCTTCGTCCTGATCCAGCGGCTCTCGCAGCATGGGCCTTCAGCTGGCCAGCCCATAATGCTCCCGTGTGCCTCCACCAGGCCTGACTCTGCCGTGACTCCCTTGGCCTCGCGCAAGAGGAGCCTTCCTGCTCGACGGCACTAAAAATGTGACCCCCTCCAAGGAGCACCATGGAGTCCTTCGTGGTGGTCGCGGAGCACGACGCTCCTGCTAGCCCCACCCCAGGCCAGCTGGAGGGGCTGGTGGATGAGGAACCCATGGAGCCGGGGGAGGAGCAGAGCCTTCTCACCCCTGGAGACCTCGGAGAACCAGGCCCTGCCGACCCTTCAAGGACTTCCTCCAGGGACACCGGGGAACCTTGGATCAAAGTCAACCTTTCAAGTCGCAAGCTGTCCCTGCAGGAGAGGTCTCCCTCCGTCCAGTCCCCAAGCGGGAACATGGGGGTCAACGGGCGCTACATTTATCCTTCCCTCCCTTACTCCCCTGTCACCTCCCCACACTCCTCCCCGCGTCTCCCCCGGAGGCCCACCATCGAGTCCCACAGAGTGTCCATCACGGGGTTGCAGGTAAGAGAAGCAAACTGTTTGGAACAGAGTTCGTTGCAGTGGTGGGATTCAAAAATGTTTACTACCCGCGTTCTGCGGGCGCGGCTTGGTGGGCGGCAGGGGGAGGATATACTGCAAAATCCCCACCCCACTAACCTGCTTTCCAGCTCCCTTCTCCTGTGCAGGGCAACCAAAGGAGACCCAGCTGATCAGCAGGGACTCAATGGGAGGCAGAGAAGAGATGGGGTTGGCGGGGCCAGTCAGAGCGGGAGCCTCCAAACTGCTCACTCACACCGTTCTCCAGGACCGGTCCATACTGGCTGAATACCCACCTCTGGTTTGTTGGGTTTGCTCATCATTTTGAAAAGGAGAAGGAAAACGCGCTGGGGGGGGGAGGGGGGATGAAAAAGAGGAAGGAGAAAAAGGAAGAAAAGTAGATGACGGAATTACGGAGAATAGTCTGGTTATTTTTTTCCAGTATATTGTTAAGAAATGGAACTGTTACCAAAAAAGCATTGAATTATTTTAACAATAAGAGAAAAGGTTTGAGGATAAAAGAAAAGAAAAACTAATAATAATTGGAACTATTAGTACCGTTTTATAACCTTTTTGTGCTGTATACAGCTCAAGTCACTTTGTGGGCAGCTATATGGATGGATGGGTGGGTGGATGGATGGATCGATGGATGGATAGGTAGGTAGATAAGTAGGTAGGTAGGTAGGTAGGTAGGTAGATCTAGATGAGAGAGATCTAGAGAGAGAGATCTAGAGATCTAGAGAGAGAGAGCTAGATGATAGATAATGAATAAAAGATAGATAGATAGATAGATAGATAGATAGATAGATCTAGATGATAGAGCTAGATGATAGATAGATAATCAATGATAGATAGATAGATAGATCTAGATCGATCTAGTTGATAGATAGATAGATAATGAATAAAAGATAGATAAATAGATAGAGCTAGATAGACAAGAAATAGACAAACAGATAGATAGATAGATAGATAGATAGATAGATAAATAGATAGATAGAGCTAGATGATAGATAGATAGATAGATAGATAGAGCTAGATATAGATAGATAATGAATAAAAGATAGAAAGATAGAAGATAGGATGATGGGTGGATTAAATGGAAGGAAGGGAAAGGAAAGAAAGAAAGAAAGAAAGAAGGAAGGAAAGATGGTTGGAAGAAGGAAGGAAGGGAAAGGAAAGAAAGAAAGAAAGAAAGAAGGAAGGAAAGAAAAAAGGATGGAAGGAAGGAAGGAAGGAAAGAAGTAAAGAAAAAAACAGAAAAGAAACCCAGCTGATGAATGCTGAGAGTTGGTCCACACCTCTTAAAGCTGCCGAGGTTGGCGAACATGGATTCCGAGACGTTGCAGGCCATGCATCTTCTGCCATTAAGGCTCCAGGTAGTGGTGAGTGGAGCCACACCTTTGATCGTTGGCAGAGTGAGTGCCTGAGGCTTTCTCGGCCACTTCCCTTCCAATTAAGCCCACTGCATTTTAAGCAAAGAACGGACGATCGAACCGTGCATTAGCTCCTCTGCGTCAAACCGAAGAGTAGCGTCCAATGCATTTTTGGACTTGGGGCTATTTTTTTTCCCTTCTTCTCCCAGGATCCTTAAAACCGCAGGTTGTTCCCAGAGGCTGAAGGGTCTGGGGGCTTGGAAACCCCTATTTCTCTTTCTGCCATTTTATTTTTTATTTTTGGGGTTCTTGCAGAGAACAAATCCTCTTCCCCAGCTATCAAAGGAGGAAACAGATCGAGCAAATATATTCATTTTATGTTTATTTATTTACTGAGAACATTGACACAGCTGTCCATCTGTCACAAAGATGTGTGGACTTCAATTCCCAGAATTCATGCAGCCAACCAGCCAACTCTGGGCAGCTGACCGCCTTGCTCTGCAGCTTAACAAATCGCCAATACAGCCAGTCCTTAACTTATGACCACAATGGAGCCTGAGATTTACGTTGCTAAGGGAGACATTTGTTCAGTGAGTTTTGGGCCATTTTGCGGCTTTTCTTCGCCATGTTGGTTAAGGGAATCCCTGCAGCTGTTAAATTAGCCACGCTGTTGCTAAGCCGAATCCGGTTTCTCCAACTCAGCAGATGCCTCGCTGAGCGACAGAAATCTTGGGCTCCCTTGTGGTCGTAATTTGAGGGCAACTGTAAATAATACACAAATATCAATATAAAAATATAAATAACCAGGTTATAAGGGCATAAGTAAATGCCGGCAGCTGAATGTCTTCCAAGTTGTTTTGAAATCAAGGTTGGGAATAACGGTAGCCGGAGTCCTGGGCAATTCATCCCTGGCAGATGCTTCTCTGTTTATATGTGTGTGTGTGTGTGTGTACTCACACCCACACACCACATGTTGGTGGCTTCTATGGAAACAAGTGGCAGTAACTTAACTGTGCGAATGGAGGAGGTTTTATGATCCCCAAGAGGGAGGGGGAGGAAGAAACATGGCTTAATGGCAGGTTGTTTTGGTATCGACTTTCATTCTGCTTCTGTTTTTTATCTTTCTCAGGATTGTGTGCAGCTCAATCAATACACTCTGAAGGATGAAATTGGAAAGGTAATCTCACACACACACACACACACACACACAAGTCCTTGCATAGCTGTTGCGTATTTGGGATGGACACTGTCTGACCTTCTGCCTCTGTAAATAAACATACCAAAAACAGAGAACTTGTCAATCATTTCAGCGACATTTAGGGAAACTCTGTTTCCCTCCTGTTTTCTTCACCTACCGTTTGTGTGTGTGTGTGTGTGTCTGTTTTTCACAGGGCTCCTACGGTGTTGTGAAGCTGGCGTACAATGAAGATGACAACACTTACTATGTGAGTAAGCGCTCATCAGCTGCCACGGATTGACTGGGTTCAACCTAAAAAAAACGGCAGAAGGAAGTTTTTGAACTAGAGGAAGGAGCGGGTGGGCAATGAGTTTCGGTAAGGGAGAATCCGTAATTTTTGCACAGCACTCGAATTTAATTTTATTTAATCCCGTCTGTTGGTTTTATTCCTAGAATAATTTGCAAAGAGCCTGGTGGTGCAGGCTGTTAAACGCCTAGCACTTAAAGTTCCAGCTGCCTGTAATTAGTGCAGGCTCGAATCCCACCAGGCTCAAGGTTGACTCAGCCTTCCATCCTCCCGGGGTAGGTAAATTGAGGACCCAAGATTGTTGGGGGCAATAAGCTGACTTTGTAAAAATGCCGCTTAGTAATAAGCAGGCATATACAATGGAAGGAAGGCTATTGCTGAGCGCATTGGGTTGTATCTCCAACATTGTAAGCCACCCTGAGTCTCCGGAGAAGGGCGGCATATAAATGTGAATTAAAAAAAAGATCTAGAATAGCCTAGGAAGAACAAGCAGTATACAACTCATTATGAAAACCGTTTTGGAGCAACCAGCAATTAATTTTTGGGGTTGCGCTGCAAAGTTGCTTTGTTACCTGGCAACTCAACACAATCTCCTTGCCCCCTGCAGGCAATGAAAGTGCTTTCGAAGAAGAAGCTGATGAGACAAGCAGGCTTCCCACGTAAGTTGGGATGTGCAGACGGCTGTAATGGGGAGGTGAGGGGGTGAGGGGAGGAAAGGAATTTGTTGAGCCCGATGGGGATTGGCCCTGCTTTACCTTCCTCATTCCAAGCTTGTAAATGGCATGTGGGAATGGCCTTGGGAGGACACTTAGATAAGAGACAGCCTAGCCCTCAGCTGCATAATGGTTGGAGAAAGAAGCTCAGAAGAGGCTCTGATTTCTCAGGCTGTAAAGGAGACGGGGGATGGGAGAATGGCACTTTCAGACTTGCACGTTTCTGCTACTGTAAAATAGAATTTGCTCACCTGGTGCTCTTTCCTTCCTGGTCTACCTGCTAAGGCTGACCAAACCTGTCATGCCCCTGTTGGAGTCTGACTCCAAGGGAGAGGAAAAACAGCTGACAGGGAGTGTGAGTGTGGCTCCGGAGGTTGTGGAGGAAACTGGGGAAGGGCACAAGCCAGAGGAAGACCCAGGCCCATCCCCTCTTCATCCTAGAGCACGCAGGGAGGAGAGGATAAGGGAGAAACGTGAAGGGCATGGTCTATGGGGGAGGAAGGGGCCCTGATCCCCTTCATGGGCTGCCACTGTGAGGACTGTTTAAAAGGACAAACTGCGCATGGCCCAGTGCTGGAAGCAAAGTGTGTTTTATTTTTGTTGGAGCTTATCTGTGTTTTGGTTTCCTCCCAACTGGGGTGGCTGCATTGTCTGGTAGAAGTCTGCAATTAATCATCTACGTGCCTACCGTAGTAATTCCTTCAGTGTGGTTTGTGTTTGGCTTTTTGTTTCGAATTAACTTTACTTTGGGTGCGGACTGCATTTACTCCCTCCGTAAACTGATTTCTTTAAGAGTTTGATTTCCAGCCAAGGGTAATTGGACATTGGGGCCAAGTTGGAGGCATTAAAGGAACTTTATTCTATTTTTGTGACTTGGTTATTTTTGTGTCACGCCCCGGGTCGTCACAAAACCTCTGTTTCCCCCAGCCCGGGTTTTCCTCATTGGCACTGATCCCAGGTAGGTTCCCCCCTTCTCATCACCTCCGTATCTTCTTCCTTAGGCCGCCCTCCTCCCCGGGGTGCCAAGCTGCCCCTGGAAGGCTTCTGCCAACCCAGAGGACCCATTGAGCAGGTCTACCAAGAGATCGCCATCTTGAAGAAGCTGGACCACCCAAACATTGTCAAGCTGGTGGAGGTGAGGCAGGGGTGGGATTCTACCAGTTTGCACCTATTCTCTAGAACCGGCTGTTAACATTCTAAGCAGTTCAGAGAACCAGTTGTTAGAAGAAATTACTGGGCTAATCCTGTAAGGAAGGCAGGAAGGAAACATTCTGGTGTTGCTTACAGAAACTGCCTCTCCGTTGACCCTTATTATGTTCTTGGCAGGACTAGACTTCCTGTCTCAGGAACGTCTCTGGAGTTTTTTCCCCCTCCTTTGCTGGTACTTTGCTTGTGTGGAGTGACCATTCAAAGTTACAGTGGCACAGAAAAAAGTGACTTATGACCGTTTTTCACACTTACGACTGTTGCAGCATCCCCACAGTCATGAGAGGCCAAGCGAGGAGATGCGTGCCTCGATGTGAGTGGTATTGAGTTGGCCACACCCAGCCAATAACATGACCACCAAGCCACATCCACCCAGTCACATGACCACCAAGCCACACCCACCACCTAAGCCACGCCCACAGAACCGGTTGTTAAACATTTGAATCCCACTCCTGAGGTGAAGCTGACCTTGAAACCGGAGGCAGGGGGCGCGCGTGTTTCCAGAACGTGCCTGTAGCATTGGGGCATCGCATGCCAGTCTGGTGGCATTTCACAGGAGAAATGGGCGAGCAGATAGGTTTCCATTCTGGAGCCACTTCAGCCGCCAGAAAGATTGGCCAGAAGTTACTGAGAAGTTGCTGTTTCCAACATTCAAATCTATGTTTACTAGGGGAATTTCATGGCGTGAGTGTAGCTAAGATACAGTGTCCTGTTTTGTCTTCCTCATTGCTGGCAGGTACTGGATGACCCCACTGAAGATCACTTATACATGGGTAAGCCATTGTAATCGGTCTTTCTTTTGATATCCTGAAAAGGGAGGAAACAGGGTTTCTCCTGCCCCAAAATGTTGCATTCCTTCTGGCTTGTCTTCAACCTTGGAGGGGCAAAGGATCTCAAGATTTCAGAAGGGTTATAGATCTTGTTTCCAACCCTTGTTGGTGCATTGCTCTAAATCAGAGTTTCCAAGCTCGGCCACTTCAAGACAGGTGGACTTCCATTTCCCAGAATTCCTATGCTGGTTGGGGAATTCTGGGAGATGAAGTCCACCTTGAGAAACATCGCTCTAAATACCACGCTGGATCCGGAGAAGCAAAGAGCAAAACTTGTCTGGAATTCCTGCTTTGAGGGTCCAAAATTGAAACCCAGATTGTTGCATTAACCTTGGTCTGAAAGGACGGGCTGCTTGCTGCGCCGCCTTCCTTTATCCAGCCTAGCCGAGGATTCTGCGTGGATGAAAGAAAAGCAACGTTCGGCGCTCTGCAGGGCAGCCTCCCCAACACGCTTCCTACACCGGGGCCCGGTTCCAGATGGAAGTGAGACAAAAATAAGTGGCGAACGGCCCTTCCATATTTCCATCCCTCCTCGTGCCATCTGGTGTTTGTTGCGTGTTGCTGTTTCCCTAATTAAATTTGATTTTGGAGCCCAACACAATTCTTGGCTCAGGCAGCCAGGTGTGTATTTATTCCCTCCAGCCGCTCCTCTATTAGAAGTCAGGAGGGATTTGAACCCCTTCATATAGGCCCACCCTGCCTATCCACACACTCCCTACGATTGACTTGCCGACCAAGTTGTCATGACTTTAAGTAGATCAACGAGGGGCTGAACAGGCCGGTCTGGACTGACTTCGGCGGTGTGGGTTGTTTTAATTGTTTTAGTTTTAAATTTTATCTTTTGATCAGGCTTGTACTGGTTTAATGTCTTTTTATTGTAATTGTATTGGGTTTTTATTGTTCGCCACCTGAGTCCTTAGGGGGAGTGGGCGGCATACAAGTCTAATAAAATAAATAAATAAATAGATCATAGGAACCCTGCCAAAAGGGTTTGATTGACCCAGTCAATTATTTGGGATTGTTTTCTTACGTAAGTGTTTCTCCTTATAATTAATGGCCTGCCTCTTTTTTTTTTTTGCATTTCAGTGTTCGAACTTGTGAAAAAGGGGTAAGATGATTATTGTTTCCATCATTTTAAACTAATAGTGTACATGTTGCATTATAGAATAAGGGGAGAAATGTGTGATGACCCAAAGGGGCGTGGCACAAAAGCAACCAAGTCACCAAAGTAGGTAAAGTCCCTTTAATTCCTCCATCTTGGCCCCCAATGTCCAGTTATCATCGGCTGGAGAAAAAAACTCTCCCAAGAACAGTCTTCAAAGGGAAAAAATTCAGTCCAAACCCAAAGTACATATAAATTATAAATAAAAAGCAACACAAACCACACTGCAGCAATTAACAAGACAGGGCAGGATAAGGGATTGCAGACTTCAAAAGATAATGAAACACACACAGTTGGGAGGATGCCAGAACCCAGATAAGACTTGAGAAAGATAATGCAGGCTTTGCTTCCAGCAAGTGCTATATGCAAACGCCCTTTTGAAATCCTGTTTTCCCAGCTGCAGCTAATGAAGGGAATCAGGGCCCTTTTCTCCCCTGTAACCCATGTTGCTCCCTTCTCCGTTCCTCCCTGCATGCCCTAGGATGAAGAGGGGGTGGGCCTGGGTCTTCCTCTGAATGCCCAGCCGGACTGTGCCCTTCCCCAGTTTCCTCCCCAGCCACCAGAGCCACATTCCCACTCCCTATCAGCTGTTTGACCTCCGCCTCGGAATCAGATTCCAACAGGGGGCATGACAGAATGGTTGCCCCAAGCATTTTACTCCCTGTAGCAAGATGTTTCAATCCCTGTGTCTATATGAACTGTGGACTTCCAGAATTCCCTAACCATGGGGAATTCTGGGAGCTGAAGTTCATACATCTTAATGGCTGGAGGATTCTAGGAGTTAAAATCCACACATTTTGTAGCTGAGGTTGAAAAACGCTGCCGTAGATTTTCTGTTTTAAAAACGCTTTATTTCCCTACGAGGATTACAGTATGACTCACAATTTTTAGCAACAGCTGGCTCTGCTGGTTGGAGCCCTGAACTAACCACGTTTCAAGTGTTCACTATGACTTGTAGAAAGCATGATGGGCCACACTTTGCACTGAGCCGTAACATGGTTTGTGGGTTTTTTTGGTGCGATGGGGTGAGCAAATCCATGCTTTACCATTTAATACTGTGCCAGAGTTGCCTGTTTAGCAAACGGCAGGTACCAGGTGTTACGGACTCAAGGAAAGGCTGCTACTCCCTAGTTTAAAGCCTGCTTCCCTTCCACCCAAACTGCCCCCTGATTCTGACTTTATTCTTCCCTTTGCAGGCCCGTGATGGAAGTTCCCAATCTCAAACCTCTAACTGAAGACCAGGCACGATTCTATTTCCAAGACCTGATCAAAGGCATTGAATATTGTGAGTGCGTAGAAAAAAAGACACACAGCTAAGCAACAAGCCAGGCTTGAGTGTGGGAGCCTATTTTCTGTCCCAAGCCTGGGCCTTGCAGGATGGGAGGTGGCGTCTTTTGAACCTGCGCAGAGCAACCTCGTTCTGCGTAGCCTTTTGTTACAATAAATAGGAACAGCTTCCTTCCTTGTCCTTGTTTTGCAAACCAGACACCGGAAGAAGTGAACGTCTCACGTGTAACGTTTCTCCACAGTACACTACCAAAAAATCATCCACCGGGACATTAAACCTTCCAACCTTTTGGTGGGGGAAGACGGCCACATCAAAATTGCCGATTTTGGCGTGAGCAACGAATTCAAAGGGTCGGACGCCCTCTTAACCAACACGGTGGGCACGCCGGCATTTATGGCCCCAGAGACCCTCTCTGAAACCAGAAAAATATTTTCAGGAAAGGTAAGCAGAGGGAAGGGAAAACAGCACGCCTGTTCCTGACTTAGCGTGTTTTTCTAGCGCCGGGTAGGAATTGAAAAGGTTTTTAGAACTGGGTTATAAATCAAGATGACACGGCCTGCGAACCCGGCCTAAAACAAACCAGCATAATCTGCGATTGTTGGCTGAGGGTCCTGTGTAAATCCTAACAACAGTTAAAGTTTGGTTAAAACAAACCTTAAAATAGCACAATAGGTGAACCTAGCCATGATTTAAGACAAGTCGGCGGCTTGGGGATTTGTGTCCGTGCCTCATCTGTGAAGCTGTCTGACCTTACGATCAACTTAAGGCAGATCACTAGATCTCATGGCAGATCCCCTGTTTCCCTGTAGAACTGGTTTGTTATGTCAGTATAATAATAATCATTTATGCCAGCCTTGGAAAGTGAGTGGAATAGAGATATTGCTGTATAAAGAGGCCAAATATCATCCAGTTCACAGTAGCATCAATGATAATAATGCAAAGAGCAAGCATTTTTAAAAGCTAATGTTTTTCTTCTCTCTCCCTTTCTCCCTCTGATTCTACCACTCCTCCCTTCCTTCCCCAAGGCTTTAGATGTCTGGGCAATGGGAATCACACTGTACTGTTTCGTCTTCGGACAGGTAATCCAACCTCATTTTCTATCTGCTCACCAGTTTTTCCGTTGGTCTGATGCCAGGCCAAAGAAAGCATCCCGTTTACAGAATCCAAGCCTTTTAATAATGGGAATTAAGTCAGGCAGAAATGAGCGGCTCTCTCAATTGTGGTTTTCTCGTTTTCTTATTCCTTTGAGTCGTCCAATTCCTCAGCTGGGCTGAAATTCCTTTAAAAAAAAAACAAACGTGCTAAAACTCAAATGTGTTTCCGCCTACAATTCTGCAAGCAGGCAAGATAGCAGAAGGTGTAGTTTGTAATCTAGTTTTGTTAACGCCACGAAAATACGCCTTTTTTTCCAGTTTGTTGTGATGAATACGCCTTTTTTTGTGGAGCAAGGCAGCTCCCTCACCACAATTGATCGATACACCCCAGGAATGTGGTGTTAAAACCCTTTTGTAGGGGACCCCATTGTGGCTCAGGTTGTCGTAGAACTGTGCTGTCACACCCACGCAGTGCGATTCGAAGGGGAACCCAGCCAGTTTCTCCTCTGTCCCTCCACAATCTCTGCCAGCCATAATATCTCTCTGGGATATTCTTATCCTTTCCAGTGTCCTTTTATGGATGAGCGGATCCTCAGCCTGCACAGCAAAATCAAGAGCCAAATGCTGGAATTTCCAGACCAGTAAGTAAGGATCCTGCAATCTCCTGCAGAATTAAGGGGTGACCAAGGCGATTCCCGATTTGAAAGGGCCCCTTTGAATTCTGGAAAGGGCCCCTCCCACGCTGACCAGGGAGGGGGGGGGCGTATGGCTGGATCCCATGTTGAATAGATGCATTGATGCGTTTAGAGGCCTTACAAATTCTCAGCACCACTGGGAGGAATTGTATCAGCTCAGATCTGGGGGAGGAAGGAAGCTGTGTTTCTGATCACAATCACAATTCAGGTTGTTGACCCTGACTTCCTTTGAGGGGCAAGCAGAAATAAATTCTTATCATTTTTACTACTTAACTACCATAACTCAACTCAAAAGGCAATGTTTTCTTTCTCTTCTCTTCCCTTCCCTTCCCTTCCCTTCCCTTCCCTTCCCTTCCCTTCCCTTCCCTTCCTCTTCTCTTTTCTTTCTCATCCAAGACCAGACATTTCTGACGAACTGAAGGATCTAATAACCCAGATGCTGGATAAAAAACCCGAATCCAGGATCACCATCCCGGAAATTAAGGTAACTTCATGGCCAGCCTCAGTTTCCTGAAAACAGTAGAGGCTAAATTTAGTGGAGATGGGAAGTTTTAATATGTGCCAAAGCGCCATACCTCCTTAGGATGGTATTTTTTCCCTCTATTTTTTCTTTTTTCCTTTTTAACTTTGTTTCATGGCCTCACTTTTCCGTTATCTATATTCGCTCGTCTTTACAATCAGCTCTTCCGAAACGAGCTGCCAAAGTTTGTCTCTTTCTCTCTCCCTCCTTCCCTCCCCCCACCTCATCCGTGCCCCCAGCTGCATCTGTGGGTCACCAAGAATGGCACCGAACCGCTGCCCACCGAAGATGAAAATTGCACGCTCATCGAGGTGACGGAAGAAGAGGTGGAGAACTCAGTCAAGCACATCCCCAGCTTAGCCACCGTGGTGAGTGGGTCTCAAATATCCCGTCCCGCGGTTGGCGCGCCGCCAGCCTTTCGGGAGTGTCGATCCGACGTCTTTCAGATCAGCTCCAATTTCGGTAATGGCTTTGGCCATTAAACCATTATTGGTCTCTGCAAAGATCTGGGCGGCCGACTAAGAGCTTCAAATGAAGTGGGAATAATGGACTCAGCCGGCCGAATTCTAGATTTACCCGGTGTAAGAGATTGATGAAGGCTGCCGAGGTGCTTTCAGGAGTATGGTTCATTTAGTGACCGTTCCATAACAATCATAACAACCGTCACAAACAGGACCCAGCTGCCAAGCTTCTGAATTTTGGTCACATGCCCATGGGGAGATGCTGCAGCGGTCACAAGCATAAAAAACGGTCTTAAGTCAGTGCCATTGTAACTTGGAACGGTCACTAAATGAACAGTCCAGGACTATCCTGTATACCCTGTTAATGCACAAAAGGGCTGTTGTGTGCAGAGAGATGGATGCAACTTTTAAGAAAATCCTAAGCCAAGCCAAACTCCCAAATAATTCTGGATTTTATCTGCTATTCTTTGACAGTTACCCACTGCCTAGTTTTCAATTTCACTGTAATGCAATCGTCACCTTTTAAAACTGAGAGTCCTCTGGTGGAACCAACTGCTTCCTGTCTTTTTCAGGAATACTTGTGCCATATTTATCCCTTCCCTTCTTTTCCTGCCATTTCCTTTGGGTCTATTTCTGGCTTGTTAAGATCCCTGGGACTGGGAGTTGGCTTCACTCCTCGGGAAGTTTATTGCACATGAAAGGCATTTACCTCTCTCTTTATCTTGGAAAGATCCTCTGAAGTGATATATTTAATAATCACAATAAACATGAGAGACCTGCAAGCACATGGCAACAAAGGAGATGGATGGAAAAAAGAGAACCTGTTCATTCAGAGTCATAATTGGGAAAGTCGTGATTTGAGGGACGGGCGTAAATCGAAATCGTTCTGTTTCAGATCCTGGTAAAATCCATGATCAGGAAAAGATCTTTTGGGAATCCGTTTGAAGGGAGTAGAAGAGAAGAAAGATTTCTGTCTGCACCAGATCGACAGACTTACTTGATGTAAGTGCATAGCTTCCCTCCCTCCCTTCCATTCCTTCCTTCCATTCCTTGCTTCCTTCCTATTTCCTTCCATATTGTCCTTCCTTCTTCCCTCCGTCCCTCCCTCCATTCCATTCCATTCCTTCCTTCCTTCCTTCTTTTTCTTTCTTTCTTTCTTTCCTTTTTTTCCTTGAGATTGAACATCTCTTAAAACTTGCAAAAGTGGGGTTGGAGAAAATTCCCCCCCGATTTTCCTTCCTACAGCATGCCACAAAATTTTGGCTTTGACGATCTTTTGTCTTCCTTTCAAAGCAGAAAACAAAGCAGCGAAGAGGCTTTCCGTGCCACGAATGATCTGCCAAACGTCAGCGAAGATGAATTGCTTTCTTGAAGAGGAAATTTAAAAACACCCCACCCTCTGCCCTTCCTGGAAAGGGGGCTTCTGGTTAGTTCCCCACGCAGGGCCTGCGAGAAGAGGGCGCCCTGCAGACAGTGGGGCCGGCTTGCCTTCCACGACGTTGGTTCATTGTCTAAATGCCGAATGTAAAGAGCTTTTGTGACAGCATGCTGTACAGATCAGAACCCATCCTCTCACCTCCCAAAAAGGATCTCTGCGGATGAAAAACAGGACGGGGAAACAAGGAGGGTTATCATCTTCAGGCTTGCTGGTGGTCTGGGAAGCATCGTGCCGAATTCCCGGGGAGGAAAGAAAAGCAAAACAAAGAAACTCACCCAAAATAAAACAATTTGGAAAGAAAAGCGACATCTGCTCAGGCCAAACAAACCCTTTGCAAAAACCACGGTCCGATTTAATTTGTTTTTTTTTATATATATATATATCAATGGGCGGCTAAACCACGGTGCTTCCTACCAAACGAGGATCAAGAAAACGCTTGCTTTTGGGGTGTTTGTTTCTTTTTTTAAAAAAAAAAATTATTATTATTGCTATCCTTTTTATTGCATGGAAACCAAACCGATGTCACACTAAGGGGTGGGGGGCATATTTGCAGAACGCTTCGTTTTTTTTGTGAGCAGCAATTGAGTTTTATGTTAAGAGCGGGTTTTGGAAGATTCTTCGAGTTTTTCCTTCGTCCGGAGCGAGAAGACAAGAAAGGGACGCGCATTGCCCGTTTGCATTCGAAGAGAGTTTGCGCGGTTGCATTGAAGCACAAATTGCCAATGTGCGTTGGTTTGGTGCCGCAGTCTGCTTGGCTGGCAAAGCCCAGGCTCCTATTTACTGATCGTAATTCTATACTTTATACCTGTGTGTCTGTACAGCTACGTTCCCAAAATTCAGGGTTTTATAAACGGTAGCCATCCGGTGCTTGCTGGCATGTTTTCATAGTCAAATAACTTTCAAGGATGGATTCATAGAGGTTCTGCAGTTTTTCCAAGACTCTCCCCCAAGGATTGAAACCAAAACCAGATTATTATTATTTTTTGCTGCTGAGCACTTTTACGATTCGCTTATGAAGAGTAGTTCTTGTATTTTCCTCTGCACTTCAGCATTATGTATTCCAAGTAGAGCTGCAGCACCTAAGGGAGGCAGCTGTTGTTAAAACCAATTCATAGGGGATCTCGACATACTATGAACCTCACCCGTAATCTTTTTTCACAGATTAGCCTCGCTCGGAAGTAATACGGCTCACTCAAGTCTTTGCATATGCTTTTTAAAAAAGCAGCCAAGAATTAACGCATGGAAAGGCTGCTGTGGTTCTTTTTTTTTTTTTTCATTTTTAAGAAAAACATGTTTAAAAAAAAAGATTAAAAAAGTTTTCATTCCATTAAATAAGAAAACAAAACACGAGCATCAGAATATTTCTGGCAGGTTCCTTCTGTGCAAGCCAGGTCATCTGGAACGTAGCGTTGTTCTTATTCTAACCCTGCGGGGTTGTGAGACAGTAACATTCATTGTTGTACAAGCTAAATGAGAAGGGCTAATTGTAATGGGGGGCTGTGTATGTTTTCATGCGCTTCTCCCCGCCAACAGTGGAAATACTGGCCGGGAGCGATGTGCATTATGGGCGAAGAAACGTTGAGAGTGGGGTTATGAAGGAAGCGTTGGATGGAGTAATTTTGATTTTTGTGTTTGCAGCGTGTCTGTAAAGCCATTTGTGATGATGCTACTTTAAAAATCAGGAATGTTAAGTCTTTCAAGCCATCTTTTTATAAGGCTCGGCTGCCTTTCGCTGCTGAAGAATCCCCAACATTTGCTAATTTTTGTTATCAGCAATGAATGCCTCAAATTTCTACTAGATTACCATCCTAGCTTCCAACTATGCATTCCACTTTTATGAGGTATCTGACCATATTAATCTTTCTGTTAAATACAGATTTAAAAAGACTTTTTGGGGACTGCTTTCTGCATTCAGGCTAAACAAGTAGAGAATTCGGAAGAGGCTCTGGACTCTAATCTGAAATTGTAGACCTATGTAAATTTGCTCAGAAGTTGAGAGACCTTCCCAGATCAATACTTACATCCTCTTTCTTTCCTTCCTTTTTTTTCTCTTTCCTTCCTTCCTTCTTCCTTCCTTCCTGTTTCTCTGTCTCTCTCTCCTTCCTTCATTCTCCCTCCCTCCCTCCCTCTTCCCACTCTCATTACGGGTATATTTTTTGACACTGTATTTTCAAACTCAACCATTCACTAACATGAAGGGGAAAAAAAGCAATAGAAATCATATTTCCCAATGCCTTTATTTTCTCCGGCAAAATAAGACCATTCTCATCGACACTGCCTAACATCTGTCTCCTAAAAGAGGGAAAGTGCCATTATCTTTTCAGTTATATATTAAATTTCTGTGGGTATAAACAGGGCAGTAGAAACTCAGTAGTAGCAGCTGGAGAGGTTGACACGCCGGCATGTCGCATTTATTTAATATCCGGAGAATCTCCATGTTAGAATTACAGTCGAGCGGGAATTCTCAAGATCTGCTTCATTTCAAAAATAGAGACTTCAAATGGCAGCAAGTGGCCCTTCTTAAAAGGGTGACCATGGAAGACAAGTGTCTAAACAAGTGATATCTTTCCACCCTTTCCAAATGAAGAGGGGTGCGATACGTAACAAAGGGAAGAACATCAGCAACGGACAATTCTAGAAGTATCAAAGAAGTTGTCTTGGTCCCACCACCTCACCCTGCACCCCATCTGTCCATGAACTGGACGGTGGGAAAGGCACATAGAAGATCCGAGGCCAAATTATCTCGGACTCCTCAAAGCTTGGGAAGCCCTGCTCCCAAAAAGCGTTGGAAAGTTTTTCAGGAGGACGTTTGCTTTCCTTGGGCGAATCCTGAGGTTGATCCAGGAGACTGCCAACAGAAGCAAAGCTGAACGGAGCCCAGGAGGGACTGGGGGAAATCACAGATCCGCTCTTTTCCAAGGAGAAATTCCAGGTCCTCCTTGCCGATGGAAGACCTCCCTCGGCTGGGTGAAATGAGCAGGACCTGTTTGTGAAGAATCACCGCCTTGTGGAGCAGTCTTGAACGTCTGCCTGGGATCCGTACGACGGATGGTCTCCCTGCTAAAAGAAAGGCAGCTTTCAGGATGGGAGAAACCAATTAGACCAGGGGTGTCCAACCTTAGTAAATTTTAAGGCTTGTGGATTTCTACTCCCAGAACTCCCCAGCCAGCATAGCAGAATGGGGCTGGGGAATTCTGGGAGTTGAAGTCCACAAGTTACCAAGGTTAGACACCCTGGAATTAAGACTGATGTTTTCCTCCCAAGTTGACAGATTAGCAATTAAGAGAAAATGGATCACGCAGAGAAAATAGTTTAGCTTCTTCGTTTAAGAAGATTCCTGGATTCATTCAACATTGATTCTCTCTCTGTCTCTCTCACACACAAATTATAATTCTTGGGCAACCTGGAGAGACCAAAAACCACTGCCAAGTTTGCAATTAACTTTCTCTACTTCTGAAGGCCAAAGCTAAAACCCATAAATAGGAGAATGTCATTTTTAATTTAGTGGTTTGGGTACAAAGCGCAAACCGTATAAAACGGATGGGAAATGGCAAGCTTACCAATTCGTAATCTTCCACGTATTTGTATTTCTTTTCTCTGTAGTAGTATCTTTTCTTCATAAAATACAGGACAATGATATCACAGAGGATGGTGGTCTAGATGAGGTTTCAAGGAATTCATTTTGAGAAATGAAATCTTCCAAAGACCAGGAACATTTTAAAAAATTGCTGTAGAAAAAAAATAAAAGTTTCTTACCACGCCAAATAGGGCGAAGCCAGATCCAATGTTGATCATAGTAGGGATGATATCAAACTTTCCAGCCTAAGACATATGAATAGAAGCAAAATATTCTATTACATCTCCTTAAGAACACTACAGAGATTGTCTACATACTGTTTTTGACTCACACAATGAACTAAAGCTGTAATCTGACTTGTTGCCATGTGTGAGTCTATTGATGGTGGTTTATGTGTCATGATTAATGGCTTAGAGCAACATTTCTCAACTGGAACCACTTTCCAAGAGTTACAAAACATCATACAATTTCCAAAAAACCTTACCTTGCCAAATACCATAATGTCAAAGCGTATGCCATAAGCCTTGATGAGTGTCCGATACTCATCGTTGGGAGAGATTCGGTAGTATTTTGCAAACCTAGACCGGAGAAAATCAGTAAAATCCAATGACTATGACACCACCACAGCAACATTTCTATGTTAGAAATATGCCCCCCCCTCCCCACCCCAATCAAATATTTTAAATCTCACTACCTTCCTAAGATTGATGGGCCATTCATGTATACCACCAAGAACTTCATAGTTATTACAAAATAATACCCTTCTCGGTAAAAGTTTAGTCAATTATAGGTCACCTGCTACATTCATACAAAATCAAAATACCACTTCAGGTAGTTTCTCCCAGCTAAAACAAACTAGTAGATATATTTTACATGTTATCTAGCAGTAGCACCTTCACCGACTTTGACATAAAACTGTAAAAATAACCAGGGGAAAATCATAAAAATAAAAACACAAAACGAAATACCATTTTGGCATAAGACAGTAAAAATGTGTCAGATACGAAATTCTCCAGAGATAAAAGCATCTGCATTTGGTGCAAAAATGAAATCAGCCTCTGGAGCCATCAAGCCACCCAGTTCCAGCTGTGATGTCCAACCACCAATTTCCAGCTTTGTCTGCTCAAACGGCCTTGCCTAAAGTTGTATCCTGGGGAAACGGAATGAGCAGGATCCTTGTTGTCAATTCGTCGAAAGGAATACTTCGGCACACAGCGAGAAGCCGACTTGTCTAAGTTGCAGTCCCATCGGATCTGCAGGCCCATCACACCACCCTGCAAAAGGACATAATCAAACAGGCACAAGGGCTACTACCACCCTTGACCAACACCTGTCCGATGCAGCTGATCGCTCCAAATTTCAATGAATTTTGGTGGGTCAACTCTGAATTCCCCTCAATACGTCAAGGCGTTAAGTGCCGTCTTTGGCAGAAGTGAGGAAAACCCAAGTCAAATGGAATTGCTCTTCCTTTCCAGGCCCAACACATTTTTAGACCCACCTCAATGGCCATCTCTTGGAAGTTCTGGCCAGCAGCTTCAACTATGTCCCCAAGGCGAAAAATCGGGCAAAAGGGATCAGTTTTGATGTTGTATTTACAGTCCCTGAGGTAGGTATTATTGATGAATGGAAGAATGTTTCTCCTATAAGAGAAGAGGTTTCTGGGTTTATGCACCCCAAAGGAGCCCATGTTCAGGTGCTAAGCAACCCCCAAGTAGGTCTACCATCACTATGTATATGTTGTGCTTTCTCACTGGTTCAACTGTCTTTTCATCAAAATAGTGTCAGTGTTTCACGGAGCCATTTTGCATAACCCACCTAACCCCCTGGCAGCTAAAAAGACCAAAGGAGTATACTAAATTAGACCTCAGGGAAGCATACTATCGAGTCTGCATCAGAAACAGGGAGTGGGTGAAAACAATGCATTCCTTAAGTGCCTAGATAATCACCCTGGCAGCCCAAAGCTGTCGGAGTGCCAGATTATTACTGGAGAGCATGATTGATGACTCTTGGCTATGGATGTGTCCCATTGGAGAATATACATCCAGGGGGTGGGGGGAAGACCAGGGTCAAGGGGGAAATGAATGATGTATTTTAGTATCGGCTGGCTGTCAGGACTACAACAATGGGGGTGGATTTGTCATAGTCCTGACACCCCCTAAATTTCTGCCCCTAGCCCCACTCCAGCCAAAAGAGATTTTTAAAAAATACACGTACTTTGTAAAGTTGAACTTTGGGTACCAGATATTATTCTTCACAAGGAGAGTAAAGTTCTCAGCATCCCGCAAGAAAGCTGGCCTGGCAGCGATTGAACAAAAGAGAGGGAGATGAAAGAAAAAGTATTTGTGGAAAAAATCCGATTTCATTATAGCCAACATTTTAATTCTTACCCATCGCCATAAAACACCTTGATGTCAAACCCAACATCACCCTTTCATAAAGGACTCTGAAATCCAATGAGATGTGAGGGCAGCGTTTGCTAAACACTAAACCAAGATTTGTTCAGTTTTCTTGGACAACCACAGTTAATGTTGCAAAATAGCACTACTTGAACAAATGTCTTTGGAGATCGTCAGTCATCCAGGTCCTCGTGATCTCAAAGGTGTTTTTTCAAAAGACGAAATGGAAAAAAAACCCCACAATCCAGGTACCCTTTGAAAAAGCACCTTTGAGACACTATTTGGACAGTTGATTTTGTTTTTCTGCTAAGAACCTGAGTGAGATACAAACACAAGCCAGGATTGTAATTCCAGACATAAAGATAAGGAGCTGGCATCATCAAAGAATTCAGCAAGGTGCTGTTTCTAGGAAGAGTTGCCTTCCACATCCTGCCATTGCCTTCCTCCTCCTCCTCCTCCTCCTCCTCCTCCTCTCAGATGCTTACTTGGGTAAATTCTTATCCTCCTCCACTGGACACCAAGCAAAGATCTCACAAGTTTTAATGGAGGGATCTGTAAGGTTGTACACTCTGCATTTTCCGGTCTGAATACCTGAAGGGATACAGAATGGACATCAAGAAGTTGGAAGGAAGCTGGAATCATCTCAAGACAGCAAACGTGGAGTAGCGAGGGGAAGCCTTAAACTTCACCCCATGGTGAGTCATTAAATGGACCGCCCCATATAAGATGCTATCCAGGCCATCGCTTCTGAAACTCCAAGCAGTATTTTCTGTTCAGTTCCATTGCACATTTCGCAGGCAACATCGTACATTTTCTGCTGGAAAGGTTGTCCCCTCCTATCTAAAGAAGCTTTCAAGGGAAGGGGAAACGCTCAAGATCCAAAGCACGACCCCTACCGTTGCTGTGGGTGCTGGCATAGCCTTTTTTGCAGTCTGCATCTGACTTGCACGTGCTGGTCTTATCCGGGAACTGGATAGGAAGAGCAGCAAAGAGATAAATAAAGAATCTGTTATCTGGTCTGCAGTTCAAAGTTCTCTTCGAACGCCCTGCTGACTTCAGCTACCAGTGCCTTGGAAATATGGGTGGTCCCCGACTTACGACCACAATGGGGACTAGGATTTCCATTTCTAAGCAAGGCAGTTGTCAAGTGACAGTCGCACCCAATCTTACAACCTTTCTTTGTCACAGTCCTTAAGCAAAACACTGCAGTTGTTAATTCAATGCTGAATGCCAAGCGTCCATATTTTGATCACTTGATTGTGGAGATGCTGCAGTATAATTTTGAAGACTGGTTGTAAGTCGGGGTTTTTTTCCCAGTGCTGTTGTAACTTAGATATTCTGCAACTTAGAGAAATCGTGAAATTATCTGTTTATCCTATACCTCTGCACATCACTCCCGGTGCACACCAGGCAAATAATACCTGGGATGTAGACTAGATAGGATCTCTTAGCCCTTTCTGAACTCTGCTCCCAATTTCACATCCTTGCTTTTATTTCTCAGGGAAAAGATACACAAAATCTTGACGATAAGCCACGTTGCAGAACCTACCTCTGGACAAAGCCCTTGGGTCTGATTCAGCGTGGCAATCATATTTGTCATGATGAAAACCGAGTTTTCAGCCTAAGGAGGGGAAAGAAGCAGGATGGGAAAATGAGCTGAAATAGTGAAGACATTTGGATTTAAAGCCTGAAAATGCAGCATTAAGACTTCCTTCCTTTAGGATCAAAGCCATCTGTTGAATTAGAGATGCGTCTTTGCAGAATACAAGAAAAACATTTCACCGCTCATGACTTACAAGTCCACATTTTTCCAGCCACTGTTGAGCTGCTGGAAAGTGTCATCATTTAGATAGGACCATCTGTTTCCATGAGAAGTGAAAGATTAATTTAAATATACTTATCCTGGGGTTAAGTGCAGGATGAGTTACATGTTGTAGGGAGGAAAATATACACTAGTAAATAAGGAATTTTGGAGCGAATACAACTCTGAGCTTGCAGAGACAATTTGGAGACAGATGGACAAACATTTCTCCACTTATCTCGTATTTCACTCAGCGTTGCTACCATGGTAGCTAAAAACATCAGTGCCTTCTCATAGAAACCAAACATCATCTGAAGTTGCTCATAACAGGAACTAGAGGTTGCAAACCAAGAGATCCACTGTACTCTGTTAAGTAGAGATTAAGGGAAGGAATCCCTCTAAATCTGCCAAAACCACAACATTGGTCCCCCATGGATTTACCTGAGATGGAATCACGTAATCGGCCACATCCCAAACCCGGGGTCCTAAGCCGGAGGTGTTGGTCATGGTGACACCTTTCACCTTGGTGGTTACCGAGCTCACCACGGAGTCGGTTTCTTGGTAACCTTTTTCCCACAAAAAGACCCAACTGCAAGGAAGAGGAAGAATTTCTCAATAGGGTTGCCTCGGAGAGAAAGAAAATGGATTTAGATACCATGTGTGTCTGAGCTTGTATATTTTACTTTAATTACTTAGTGCTTGGTTCTTAGATAGATAGATAGATAGATAGATAGATAGATAGATAGATAGATAGATAGATAGATTGACTGACTGACTGACTGACTGACAGAGATTGACAGATGATAGACCAACAACAGATAAGATAGATGATAGATAGACCAACATAGACACAGACAGATGATAGACCAACATAGACAGACAAACATAGATAAGATAGATGATAGACAGACAGACAGACAGACAGAGATAGATTGACAGATAGATGATAGACCAACATAGACAGATAAGGTAGATGATAGATAGACCAACACAGACAGACAGACAGATAGATGAGGGAGATAGGATAGGATAAGAAGGTGGGTAGGTAGGTAGGTAGATAGGTAGGTAGGTAGGGCTTATCTTGTCTCTGTTCTTTATCTCACCATCTATTTTAATGACAATATTGTGTATTTTTCATTTAAGGAATAAGCTTGTCTGGGAGAGTGGCTTTGCTGAATCTATGATGACGAAAGATTTTATTTTATTTATTCATCAAACAGAAATTACAAATTCAAACAAACAAAATGAAAAAAACTAAAACGTGGCAGGGACAATTGGCATGTTTGTGCACTTATGCAGGCCGCCCTAGGAACCTCTTAAAATATGGGGTGAGGTCGCCAGAAGTTAAATATCGAGTTGTTACTGAAGAATTTTGTGGTGCTTTTACTTTTCTGTGAGATTTATAGACATTTACAGCAAGGTGCCTTCACTCCAGGGTCTGTCAGAAGCCCAGTCAGCTGGGAAAAGATGGACAGCCAGGAAGGCATCAACATTGAACTGAGGAAAAAAATATAAAAACCATGCAGTTCAAGATGCTGCCATTTCCAGCCAATGAGGGGCCATCTGAGAAAACTGGGGCTGGGTGGCTGGGTGAAGAGCCAATGAAACAGCGGAGCCCCCCAAACTGGATAACCAATCGGCTGTTTTGGCGGGAAAAGAAACGCTATAAAAGGGGCAGCAGATGAGGGCATCTCTCAGAGAGCTGAAGAGGACAGAGGAGGTAGCAGGAAAGGCAGCCTTGAGGGGCAAAAGAGCTGAATCCCCTCCAAAGGCACCCAGTCACTCCCTGCTTGAGCCACTGAGCATCTGCAGGCTGAAGCCCTGAAGAGGCCAGAAGAGCTGAAGCCCCTCCATAAGCATCTAGGCTGGAAGCGGAAGAGGCCAGAAGGGCTGGAAGAGGCCAGAGCAGCAGCCCTGAGGGGAGGCGGGCAGAAGTCACTCCTGGCTGGGCATCTCGGGAAGCCCTCCCGGCTGAAGTCTTGAAGGGGCCAGAAGGAGCCAAAGAGCTGGAGGATCAAAGAGGCCACAGCAGCAGCTCTGTGGGGCCATAGAGCTGAAGCCCCTCCAGACACATCTGGGCTGGAGGCTGAAGAGGCCAGGGCAGAAGCCCTGGATGGGGGAGAGGCATGAGGGTCCTCAGGGACCAAAGAGCTGGAGGTCCAAAGAGGCCAGAAGGGCCTGAAGAGGCCAGACAAGCAGCCCTGAGGGGGAGGCAAAGGGGCAGAAGTCACTCCTGGCTGGGCATCTCGGGCACTTTGAAGCCCCTCCCGGCTGAAGTCTTGAAGGGGCCAGAAGGAGCCAAAGGGCCTTGGTGGCTCAGGCTGTTAATTGCCTGCACTTAAGTTCCAGCTGCCTACAACTGCTGCAGGCTCGAATCCCACCAGGCTCAAGGTTGACTCAGCCTTCCATCCTCTCGGGGTAGGTAAACTGAGGACCCAAGATTGTTGGGGGCAATAAGCTGACTTAGTAATAAGCAGGCATATAAATGTAATTTAAAAAAAATTAAAAAAAAAAGAGCTGGAGGACCAAAGAAGCCAGAGCAGCAGCTCTGTGCGGCCATAGAGCTGAAGCCCCTCCAGGTACATCTGGGCTGGAGTCTGAAGAGGCCAGAGCTGGATGGGGGAGAGGCATGAGGGTCCTCAGGGACCAAAGAGCTGGAGGTCCATCAGACCAGAGGGGCCAAATTAGCAGCCCTGAGAGGCCACATAAGTTGTCCTCCGCCTTAAAGTGGAGCCTGGGCTTGAGGAGGAAGAGGGTCTGAGGGGCAGAGCCCCCACTGGCTGAACTTTGAGTTGGAGGAAGAGGAAGGCCAACCTGCGCAGCCAAGGGGGAGGGGGTGCTGCAATGACCCCCCTCCCCCTGTCCTGCTACTGCTGCTGCCTTCCCAAGAGGTAGACCTGCTGGGCCAACCAGCTTGTGTGAATCTGACCCTCCCTTGACCCGGGAGTGAGAGCTGAATCCTGCCAACAATTTATGTATTGTATGATACTTATGTAAGTATCTAAAAAGCTTTGAGGAACAAACTCTTGCACTAAACCAAGCCAAAAACCTGGACAAGCTTCCCTTCAATTACTTTCGTTTTTGAACTGCCCTTTGAAACCCCTAAAAGCAGTTGAACGCTACCTATAGGAGCCACTCAGACTTTTCAAATACTGGCAGAGGGGTCTCCAAACTTGACTGCTTGAAGACTTGTGGACTTCAACTCCCAGAATTCCTCCTCCAGTCATGTTAGCTCAGGAATTCTGGGAGTTGAAGCCCACAAGTCTTAAACTTGCCAAGTTTGAAGACCCTTGATCTATTCCACCTATTCTATCTCTATCTATCTATTCTACCTTCCTTTATTCTCTCTATTCTATCTCTCTCTCTTTCTCTCTATTCTACCTCTCTCTCTACTCTATTCCAAGGGTCTTCACACTTGGCAGCTTTAAGACTTGTGGACTTCAACTCCCAGAATTCTTCCTCCAAGCCATGTCAGCTCAGGAATTCTGGGAGTTGAAGCCCACAAGTCTTAAACTTGTGCCAAGTTTGAAGAGCCTTGTACTGGGGAAAACCCCACTTTTCAAGAGTTTAACTTCAGGGAATAATAATAGTCGAAGGCAAGTCCCAAAGAAAGGGGAAGGACACGAGGCTGCCGTGTTTCTTCCTGGGACAAACCAGGAAGTAGGAAATGTGAGTTTTCCCTGCACGAACACAGTTTGGCGTTAAAGGAAGAAGACTCGAAGCCAAATTGCCGATAAAGGGAATGGAGATCCGGGGCGTTGCAAGGAAGAGTTTGGCTCAAGATTTGCCAATCGTTATCTGCTGCTGGGGAGGAGGTCGCTTTCCCCAGTCTCTGCTGGGCGAATCAAACCGGACCCAGGCAGCTGTTCAACAGGTTCAACTTCCCCTCCAGCTCTACAAAACTCATTTCTGGAGGGGGTTAAATAGACCCTCCAGGCGCTAGTCCCTAAGAAACGCACACACACATACACAAAGGCAGAGAGAGAGAAGCTCGCGCCTTCCTTACCCGATGACGTAGGCCAAAATAGCCAGCTGGACCAGCCGGTTCATGAGCCCCACTTTGCGGCTCTTGATGGACACGATCCTCGGGGTGTCGTACTCGAAGAGGAAGCTGTAGAGGGCCCCGCAGCGCTTCCAAGGGGTGCCCATGGCTGCCATCTGTTCGGGAGAAACGCCGGGTCAGCAAGCCGGAGGCGCGCGCTTCCTGCCGCCGCATGTTGCAAGAAACGCCGAGGCGCCTCCACCCGGGAAGGGCTTCGGGCGTGCGGCCAGGGTGTGTCCCTGTCCTCCGATTGGCTGCAGGGAGAGAAGCCTTGCATGGCAAAGAGACTCCTGTTGGAGCAGGGGCTTGGACTAGAAGACCTCTGAGGGTCCCGTCCCCCCAACGCGGCTATGCTGTTAAGGGGCTTCCCACCCGCCGACCACCTTTGCCTGCGGGCCGGACGCGGTGCAAAGCCAGGCGGGTCCCCGAAGCGTCTCTGCGCAAACGTCGCTTAGCATCTCCGAAGACAAACAACGCGCGATGCTATTGTCCGACCACGATTGCAGCCGGGGGGGGGAGGCTGGTGGGAACGGAAGCCCCCCTTCAGCTGGGGGTTAAATGGGCCGAGGCTGCACCCCGCTTCTAAAGCAGAATTTGCCTTTTAACGGAAAGCCCTTAAGAGATCAAAGGTAGCTCCATTTCCTGAGGCGAAGCCATGTCTGCAGCATCGTTGCTAGCAGCGCAGAAGCCGTGCCAAAATAAAGTTGGTACCCCAAATACACAGCGGGGGTTTTCTGAGCTTAAATCCCCCCTCGGTAACTCCAGAGCTGGTCACCGTGGCTCACCAGGTTTTTTTTTTTAATTCATATTTATATGCCGCCCTTCTCCGGAGACTCAGGGCGGCTTACAATGTTTGGAGCGCAACCCAATGCGCTCAGCAATAGCCTTCATTCCATTGCATATGCCTGCTTATTACTAAGCGGCATTTTTACGAAGTCAGCTTATTGCCTCCCCAACAATCTTGGGTCCTCACTTTACCTACCCCGAGAGGATGGAAGGCTGAGTCAACCTTGAGCCTGGTGGGATTCGAGCCTGCACTAATTGCAGGCAGCTGGAACTAAGTGTTAGGCATTTAACAGTCTGCACCACCAAGGCTCTTCACCACCAGTTCATTAAATAACATTAAGATACAACACAAGTTGCTAAGCTGGAATTTAATTGGGCCGCCACATAAACCAGCAACTTAATGAGGCTGCAAATTTTATGCATGAGCTAATTGTAAAATAATTGTTCAGCCTGAACTCTTATGCACATTTGCTTGGTGGTTCAGCCTGACTCTACTGCTTATTTTAATCCAGAATCAATGGGGATCAAGAGAGCCATTCAGATCCCAGGTAGGCCTTACCTGTAGACCAATTCTATAGGGAAAACCACATCGGTCCTTTTATGACAGCAAAACAGAACTGGACTAGTCAAGCCTTCAGTTGGCTTTTAAGTCTACCCCCATGAAAATGCCAACTGGAATTGCTGGTTTACTACACAGTAGTTAATCTTTCTTGTTTCCGCCCCCCCAGACCATTTCCATCATGCTTTACAATTTCTTTGTCAGCTGAAATTAAGCACACACAGAATTTTTTATTTGTTCTTATCAATTTAATTTCCATCTGTGCAACGCACAGAGAATTCGCATGAGCATATTGTATAGAAAGTGTACAAACGCTGCAACAGTATATAATCTTTACTGCAACGAGATTAAAAGAAAACTGCAAAAAAAAATTGCTAGATAGATTCCATTTTGCAACCATTAAGTAGAAGAGTGCAGAAAAGTTACTTAAATGTTATGCCACTTAAATGTTATGTTTGTTTCATTTGCTTCTGATAAAGAAAAAACACTTGAAATAACTTGCTAGACCAGCTTGTGCACTAGAAGAGGGCTATCCTTTGGAACAGGCCATCCAAATGATTAAAAACAAAAGCAAAGCACATTAAATTGTGAAAAAATATGTGGGGCTAAATCTCTTTTTGTGTAGACTTTTTAATTACCAAAGTGCTGTTAAGCACTGAATTCAAATGGCAAAGTTGTTTTATGCTAACCCAGCCGGGGATTTCTCAGATATGGCATCCCTGCAATTCACAAAATTTCTAGACAGCAAAAAAGCATTTCCCAGACATATTCTGTGCACTAAGAACAGTTCTGCACTGTCCTTTCATCATTTATATCTCCCTCCCTTCTAAAGGGAGATGCTAAAGCTGGGGCATTTTGCATGGAAAATATCCAGGCTTTGAAGGATATTTAAAATGGGAAGATACCAATGTTGAAAACGAAAGTTATTTCCCCTTATTTCCTGAGAAATGAGTTCCGGGAAAAGGAAGTTGAAAAGACAGCTGAGTTACAGAAAAAGGAAAGTGCAAATAACTTCAAAACAACATAAAGAAAATAATGTTTTTTAAAATAAACAAGGGGAGGTTTTTAAACAAAGGCGGCTTTGTGTTGGGATCAGCCAACCAAAACGACCTGGATTAGCAAGGGAGTCCTTTCACACCTGCTGTGTTTGTGGGAAAAAACAAACTGGCTTGTTCAGTAGTTTGGCTGCCTAAGCATGAGAAATCTGGGCCCTTTTCAATGTTTTTTTCCAATCCTGGCTTTCCTGATATCCCAGTGAGGTAGGCAAGGATGAGCATGGGAAAGGAAGCACAAAACCTTCCAGGGATTTTCATGGCTGAGCTGGGATCGAAACTCTGCTCCCCTCTGACCTTATCCAATAGTACAACAAACATTGTCTAGTTAAAGAGCCAAGATAATGGCAGGGCCACAAATGGCAATTTCTGAAAAGAAGGAGGCAAAGCTGATTAATTGGCACACATGCATATCCACGCTTAAGGCCCTAAGGCACAGAGGCAGCCACCTCAAACTGTGGTCTATGTGGCCTATTCTCGCTCGGAAAGGCATCTCTGATTCTCCACTTGCAACAATTGGGGATCACAGCCAGGTCACCCAGGTCACCCTCGCCAAAGCGCCAGCGAATGTACTGCTCGTAAGCGCAGTGCCGGAAGGGGTTTTGTCCAGCAGCACTCAGATCCAGTAAGGGATCTTTGTAGAGCAGAACGAATTCCAGCACGGATCGCGACAGGACAAGCTGCTGAAACAAAGATGAAGTGGTGATGCAGGCCCCCTTGGTTTTTCGACAGCAGAGCTGTTCCTGAAAAGGATCTGCCGGCCGGCACTTTCCGCAGCCGCACCAAGAAGGACGTTCCCTGACGGAAGGACCCTCCCTTCGGTTTTGCAGGAGCTGCAGCTCTTCTGGGTTTTGTGGGGAGATGGTCCAGTCTCGATACGGAAGTCGGGAAGACTGCATAAAATCGCCTTGGGACTTCTGTTGGCGAAAAACAACAGGGTTTTGGTTTTTCTCCAAAGGGAGATGCTTGGAAAGGAAGTGTGATCCGAGTGCCATTTAAGAGCAAAATCCTTCCATGCAACACAACTGGGTTTCAACCCCACCTTTTCAGGGATTTGGGAAGATCTTTGGCCTTGAAGGAGGCGGTGGTGAGGCCCCTCCTCAAGAAGCCTACCTTGGACCCAGCCAATTTAGACAACTTTCGTCCAGTCTCCAACCTTCGCTTTTTGGCGAAGGTTGTTGAGAGTGTGGTGGCGCAGCAGCTGCCGAGGTTCCTGGAGGAAGCTGAATACCTGGACCCGTACCAATCGGGATTCAGGCCCCGTTACAGCACGGATACGGCATTGGTCGCGCTGATGGATGACCTCTGGAGGGCTCGGGACAGGGGTTGTTCCTCTGTCCTGGTCCTGTTAGACCTCTCGGCGGCTTTTGATACCATCGATCATGGTATCCTACTGCGCCGGCTCGGGGAGCTGGGAGTGGGGGGCACCGTATTGCAATGGTTCTCCTCCTACCTCTCGGCCTGGACGCAGTCAGTGTTGGCATGGGGGGAGCGGTCGGCCCCTAGGCCCCTCACTTGTGGGGTGCCGCAGGGGTCGGTCCTTTCTCCCCTCCTGTTCAACATCTGTATGAAGCCGCTGGGTGGGATCATCCATGGTTTTGGGGTGAGGTATCACCAATATGCTGATGATACCCAGCTCTTCATCTCTACCCCGGACCACCTCAGTGATGCCCTCTCTGTGATACCCCATTGCCTGGAGGCGGTGCGGGACTGGATGGGGAGGAACAGCCTCCGGCTCAACCCGAACAAGACTAAGTGACTGTGTGTACCGTCATCTCCAGTAATCCAAGAGATTCCATCATTGGTCCTGGGGGGAGAGGTGTTGCCCCCTGTGGATAGGGTGCGCAATTTGGGTGTCCTCCTGGATGCGTGGCACAGTTTGGAGGAGCAGGTGGGAGCCGTCACCAGGGGGGCATTCACACAGGTTCACCTTGTGCGCCAGTTGCGCCTCTATCTGGACCGGGATGCGCTGTGCACGGTCATTCATGCGCTCGTTACCTCTGACTCGACTACTGCAATGCTCTCTATATGGGGCTGCCCTTGCATGTCATACGGAGACTTTAGCTGGTGCAGAATGTGGCCGCGCGGGTAGTGATGGGAGCGTCCCTATTCTCCCATATTACACCCCTCCTGCGCGGCCTGCATTGACTACCGGTTGTCCTCCGTGTGAGATTCAAGGTGCTGGTAACAACCTATAAAGCCCTATATGGCTTGGGTCCGGGGTACTTGCAAGAACGTCTCCCGTCGTCGACGAATACCAATCGCCCAGTGTGCTCCCATAGACGGGGCCTCCTGGGGGTAACGTCAGCTAAACATTGTAGGCTGGCGGCCCCTAGGGGGAGGGTCTTCTGTGTGGGAGCGCCCACCTTCTGGAACCAGTTACCCCTGGAATTGCGCCTGGCCCCTGATCTCCGCTCCTTCCGCCGTGACCTTCAAACATGGTTATTTTCACAATCCGGCCTGGACTGACAGGGGATCGGGGTTTTAACTTGGAATGTTTATTTGGCAGTAATTTAATATTTTTTAATTGTTTTAATTTTTGTATTGTTCATTTTTATGTACACTGCCCTGAGTCCTTCGGGAGAGAGGGCGGCCTATAAATCCAAATAAACTAAACTAAACTAATCTGGAGTTGCAGGAAGGCCGAATGGAGTCCTTTTCTACATGACTGATGCTCAGATTACCGTTCTCAGCATGAGCCACAGAGAGCCTTGTAGGTTGTGGCTTAACCATAGCTGTGTGTCATCCAGATCTAAACCCAGATTCATCTCAAGCCTAATGAGTTGCCACAAGCCAACTCTTTATAAAATGTGGCTGAAATTGGTTCCCTTAAATTAAGATTATCTGCAACGTTAAGCTTGCAACAACACAGCAAGTAGCAGTTGATTGAAAATGTGAATGGTGGTCACTGGAGAAGAGAAACACAACCATGACAATCGAAGCTTTTAGTGTGTTACTAAATGGTGACTTTGAGCCTTGGGGTGCATTTAATCTATTCACAAACCTCTGGGCAGGTACCCCGGCCGATACCTCTGCAAACCCCAATTAAAGAAGATTCCAAACTCACCTCAATAATCCTGCCCTGAGTGCTCTGCAAACTGATATCTGACAATTCGTCGATCATTAGGATGCCAGGCTCATCAACAAAGGTCACGTACAACAAAGTCTTTTTAGATTTCACCTAAAGAAAACCAAAGGAATTAAGACTTATTATTTTACTGGGTAGGTCTATATTCTCAGGATTCCACCTTGCATCAATGCAAGAAAAACAGAGAGGAGGATATTCTGCATATATCGTATCATGTATCATATCTGCATGCATTATCATATCACTCCCTCCCAGCCCTGATGATGTTGCCTAGCTGGGTCATGAAACGTCTGCAAGAAAACCTCCAAGCTCAGACAGCACCAAGAACCCCACAGTCTTCCTCCTCCTCTCCACAAATCCCACTCCCTCCAAGCACTGAAGATGTCTCCTAGTTGGATCATGAGATGTCTGCGAGAAAACCACCAAGCTCAGAGAGCATCAGTTCAACCCTGAGCTACGTGGGTGCTGCATATCAGTAGGGATGTAACAAGCATTTATCCAGCACTGTCCATATTGCCTTGAAGCCATTAGTGGGGATGTAGGGATCATGCACCTCTTGCAAGTTTATAGGCCGCCATGGACGGGTCTCCACAGGATATTAAAATCACAACATGGTCTGTTCATTGTGTAAGGGAAGAGTTGAGATCCCCTCCTTTCTCCTGCACTGAAATGCCCATCAAGACGACAACATATGTCACATTTAGTTATAACTCTTACACATCTTGGTCCCAGCACCTTCTGATGCTTTTTTTTGTAATAATACTCTTGCGCTTGTTTGCAACGGCACATACAATAAACGAGCAGCATGTCTATAAATAGCTGTGCCTATAAAGAAAGAAAAAACGGGCAGGATTGTACAGGCTGTTCTTTTAAACATAGAATGAATTCAAAGAATGAATTTGAAATCTGGAAACCAGGATGGTTTTTAGCGTTTTAATTCTAAATTGGGTTTCGTATTTAATCTCTTTTTAATTGTATACTTTGTAATTGTTTTTATGTTTGTACGCCGCCCCGAGTCCTTAGGGAGATGGGGCGGCCTAGAAATCCAATGAATGAATGAATGAATCAATCAATCAATCATTTAGAATGGTGCAAAAGGATGACCGCCAACAGGGCGTTCAATAAAAACATCCAAAGCCATTTTTCGAGACGGCTGTGGTAGTCATCCCAATATCAGCACAAAGACCCCCCCATCCTTAAAACCTGAAGCAGGACATTGACCTCTGAATTCGCCCCGAGACCCTGCAGTAGAAAAGTATCTTACCAGGCCGAAGAAGGAGAGATTTGATCCAATGTACACCACCAACTCAAAGACGTTAAACTTCCGAGCCTTTGGAAAATGAGAGCAAAAGTGATGACCATCATGTTAGAAGGGGGCCACATTAGGGAAAAACGCTAGGACTTTTCCCTTGCCTTCACGGGAATACAGGTACTCCTCGACTTACAACAAGAACCAAGACATATGGAGTTACCTCTGAGTAGTTCCTTTCTTCTTTCTCATCTATAGGCAGAAATCTTGCCAAACATACGCAGAATATTTGCATCATGAAAGATCTACTCTGAGAACTTGTAAAGAAGAGCCGTTTTAACTCTTCCTTCCAACCAAACTATCCTATTTTTCCATGTATAAGACGCTACTTTTTCTCAAAAATATTTACTTGAAAATGGAGGGGCGTCTTATACACAGGAGGTCAAACATGCCATACAGGCCTCTCTCTTATATGCAGCTTTATCATTCCTCTCTATTGTAGTTATTTCCTGTATCACATTGCCACTCTAGGTTTCATCTTTATTGGTCCT
The DNA here is from genome assembly GCA_009733165.1 of Naja naja. NCBI lineage: Eukaryota > Metazoa > Chordata > Lepidosauria > Squamata > Elapidae > Naja > Naja naja. The sequence goes on from CM019165.1 coordinate 2,018,313, forward strand.
CCCTTCCTGGGAATCCAGACTACATTCCACTGCATCATCCCACCAATGGCAGTTTTCCTTCCCATCCGAACAGCAAGGAGAGGGAAGTGGGAAATATTCAGGATCAAGACTTTAAGAAGATTTAAATTCGCCACATGGGCTGCTACACAACCCCACCCCCAATTGGGATCTCCGGACCAGTGACTGACTTACAATCCCACCCCCGAAAGGAATTGCTCCTGGGTAAAGGGATATTTTTCATTGGAATGATGTGGGGTTTCCTCATCTAAAATGAAGATGTGCAGAGAGGAAAGCCAGGTGGCGTTTACCGTGCCAAAGATGAGGATGTCGAAACGGATGCCGTAAGCTTTGATCAGGGTCCTTTCCTCTCTTCCATCCGGCCGCTTGTAATACCTGGCAAATCTAGAACGAGCAGACAGGAAGAACTGAGAATCTCTGTAGCTCAACTCTTAGGTGTCCTCTGAGCTTGATTGTTTTCCTGCAGACGTCTTAATACCAGGCTAGGAAGCATCATCAGTACTCAAGCACTCAAAAGCAGAACTGAGGAGGGATCTATCTGCTGACTGTAGGGATGCCATGATGGCCCTAAGTGTGAGGACCAGCCATAAATCATTTTTTCAATGCCACTGTAACTAATCAAATGGCTGTTGTGTTGAGGACTAGCACACTTCAAGAAAAGTGGAAAGTGAAAGAGGAAGAAGGATGACCACTGGGCCCTCACATCCAGACACAGCAGCAATAGTAGGAATCAAAGAGAACATTGCAACGGAAGCTAGAAGTGAAAACAGGCGGTCCAGCGTGCTGTAATCACACAACGCTAATGACCTTAAAGGAGTAGGAGTGACCCAAGAGCACTTTCTCAATATCTAAGGGGCTGCCCCAAAGAAGAGGGAGGTCAGCCTATTGTCCAAAGCACCTGAAGGCAGAACAAGAAGCAACAGATGGAAACTAGAGAGACGCAACCTGCAACTAAGCAGAAATTCCCTGACAGTGAGAACAATTGATCAGTGGGACAACCTGCCTTCAGAAGCTGTGAATGCTCTAACACTGGAGGTTTTAAGAACACACTGGACATCCATTGGTCTGAAATGCTGCAGGCTTTCCTGCTTGAGCGGGGGGGGTGGACTAGAAGACCCCCAAGGTCCCCTCTAACCATGTTATTATGATCATCACATGGAAAAATAAAACAGAACCTGGAAGATCCTCCCTCCTGATCTGTCACAAGTCCTGGAATATCCATTACCTAAAGTTGTAGCCAGGGTACAAGGCTTCATTGGTTCGTTTGTCATCCAGGCGCCGGAAACCGTAGTTGGGTTTGCAATGGTACCACCATGGGTCTAGGTTGCAATCCCAGTTAATCTCAATGCCAATGATGCCTCCCTGGGAGAAGATCGTCAGAGAAGTAAATTTGCAAGATGGATTGACCAAGAGAGAGAGAAAGAAGGAGAGGACTTTTAGCAAGCATTCCTTATTTTCCCCATTTTACAGGCTTTCTGCATGTGAACAAATTGCATTTGCTGCAGCAGCTTTGAATTCTCCTTTTCAAGAAAATTCAACTTTTGCCCTTATTAACTCAGTCCTCCCAACTGACAGCAGCAAAATAAATAAATTTTAAAAAAATTAACAAGTTCTCTGCCTATTTTCAAAGTGCCACCTACCTGAACAGCCACGTCTGAAAACTTCTGTCCTGCCTCTTCAAGAATATCCCCCAGATGAAAAATGGGGCAAAACGAGGCTTTGTGTTTGTTGTATGTACAGGAAGTATTAAATTCTGGTGGAATATTTCTTCTGTAGGGAAGAATTAGAACAATCTATCAGTGGAAGGACTTTCCTTCAGAAGTTGTGATTGCTCTAACACTGGATATTTGTAAGAAAAGATTGGACAGTCCTTTGTCCAAAATGGTAGAGGTTCTTCTGCTTGAGAAGCAGTTTGGACTAGAAGACCTCTAAGGTCCCTTCTAATTCTGCTATTCTGTTGTATTATTCAGAAGAGGAGCAGTTTTATCATCCTAAAGAAACAAATGTGTATTTCATAAAGCGCAGGATCTCGGAAGACCAAGCATAGATGCCCTTTCAGGAATTTAATGGTTAACACTTACTTCTATTTTGTTGCAAGTCCACCCCTGCAAACACAGAGTTTAGAAGCTCCAGCACATCTTAGCAAATGACCAGGGATCGATTTCCCAGGAAGAGAACACGAGGGACCCTCCCTTTTCATACAGCCACCCCAAGCAAAGAGCCCACTTACGTTGTAAAATCAAATTTTGGAAAGTGGACGTTGTTTTTTATAAGCACGGTGAAATTCTCAGCACGGTCCAGAATGGCTGGCCTGGAAGGATGAAAAGATCCAAATCATTTCTCACTGATTAAGTAGTCACGATCACCACTAGGCAATGTAATCATCTTAGCTGGGGAGCCTGTTCAAGAGGCTGGACATTGGGGTCTGCAAAATGCATGCCAGAGACCCGATTGGTTCAAGGATGTCTTCAAGGATGGCCCTCAAAAATGCCCTGCAGTTATTTATTAAGGCAGGGCTGTTCAACCTTGAGAACCTTTTTGTGGACTTCAACCCCAGAATCCCAAGGCTTGTGGACTTCAACCCCAGAATCCCAAGGCTTGTGGACTTCAACCCCAGAATCCCAAGGCTTGTGGACTTCAACCCCAGAATCCCAAGGCTTGTGGACTTCAACCCCAGAATCCTAAGGCTTGTGGACTTCAACCCCCAGAATCCTAAGGCTTGTGGACTTCAACCCCCAGAATCCTAAGGCTTGTGGACTTCAACTCCCAGAATCCTAAGGCTTGTGGACTTCAACCCCAGAATCCTAAGGCTTGTGGACTTCAACCCCAGAATCCTAAGGCTTGTGGACTTGGGACTTCAACTCCCAGAGAACTTCAACTCCCAGGAACATGGCTGGCTGGGGAATTCTGGGAGTTGAAGTCCACAAGTATTAAAAGTTCCCGAAGTTGGACACCCCTCTACGGTAAGGCAACTAAACACGGAAGGAGACGTCTTGGATCAAAGTTCAGAACAGACTAAAACAGGATACAGGAGCAGCTAAGAAAAACACCTACGTTGGGGCGTCTTTGGCTGACTCCACAGGACACCAAGCGGAGACTTCACACGTGTTGACGGTGCTGTTGTATTTCACACACTTGCCCGTCTGGATGCCTACCGAGGGAAGAGACCCCCATCTCATCAAGGACCCTTACCTGGAGGCCCAACATTCCGTCGGAAAGGAATTTCCTACGGCGAGGGTGAAAAGGAACCTCACTTACCGTTACCCTGTGGGTCCACCCGACCTTTCGCGCAGCTTTTGTCGGTTGTACACACTGCTTTGGCAAGAGGAAACTGAAGGCATAAAACGGGGGAAAATACATCTAGCACAAGATTCCATTTCAGTCTTCCCAAATCACAACCTCAGCTCTTTAATCTTATCAGTTTCTCCCTTTCTCTCTCCTAACAAGCTGCATCCGGATAATATTTTCCTATTATCCTGTTCTTTTTCCATGACGCTAGTTTTTCCTCCAGGATGGCTCCTCTGGAGTAGCTTATCATAACAGATCCCTTCACACATTGATCTTCTTTCAAATTCCCCTGCAATTCACAAAACGCCCTCGCTTTGCACAGCCGACCTGTAAACAGGTAGAAAACGACATAGCCCAGAGCCTATTTGCCAGTTTTCTAGCTGATGGGAAGGAAATAATAATAAAAAAATCTTGCCAAGATCAGCTTTGGACTAGTGACGACCTACTTCCTGTTGTTCAAAAACCAGGGAAGTGGGTGGGACACACAAACCATTGTGTGAACATAAATGATACATTACTGTATCCATAGAAATGAATTAAATATAAATACATTTGCCAAAAATAAATCACTACCTTTTCCCTGTCCCGCTATATATTAAAGTCAGGTATGAAATGTTGACTTTGGGTTTTGCTACTTGGAGGAGTTTGTTGCTATAGAAATGGCCAGTACTTATTAGTATGTATGAATAAAAAGTTTGCCTTCATTCCTAAAAATGTACGTTTGTAATATCATGTTACTATCTATGCTAAAAAGATTCAGAACTCACTTTTTCTTTCTTTTTTTCCCTTTTTTCTAGATTACACTACTTCCTCTTCTCCTTTTCCTATCCCATTTTTCCCACTATTTCCATTCATTTATTTATTTTTGCATTTTAGCTCTTGGTAAACTTAATACAATCATTATTATTTTTATTTTTTAAAAATAGAGCAGGTAGGAAACGCTGGTACCTCGGGGCAAAGTCCTTGAATCTGATTTTCGGTCGTGATGATATTAGTCAGCACAAAAAAGGAATTCACACCCTAAACGAGCAAAGAGAGAAAGGAAAAAGCGAATTTAAGTTGGTCTGCTGAAAAACAAAACCATCGCAACGACTTTTTAAGATCTTCCCTGGATTCTTTTGAAAAGAAGCCCAGGAGGACGAAAATGGCAGGTCATGAAGAGGGTTGAGGGTTGTCTTTTTTTCTCACTACAGTTTAGGGGAAGAGAAAGAGGGGTGCCCTCTAAGAATTCTAGGAGAAATTTGGGGTCACGGTTATGGTAGCAGGGGAGTCTTTTGTAATACACCTCTCACACTCAACCCTTCGCTTCACTGCTTCTCCTGATAGTTTTGTCCTCTGGCTTTCCAAAAGGACTCACCTGCCCAGGGATGGTATATTCGGCTGTATCCCAAACCCTTCTGTCAGTCTGGGACACCCCCTTCACCTTCACGTGCACCGAGCTGATGACCGAATCTTTCTTCTGATAGCGTGAATCAGTAAACAGGACGATGCTGAAGAAACACAGCGGATTTGAGTGGGAGGGTTTGTTTTGTGCCCATTTCACAGAGGGGGTAAACCGAGGTTTAGAAAACTCCCAATTGTCCATTCAAAGTGGAACAGATCTTGCTTCAGATCTCTTCTCCTGCTTGGGCAGGAGGTTGGATTAGAAGACCCACAAAGTCCCTTCCAACTCAGTTATGCTGTATTCTGTATTCACATCATCTTAAACTCTTCGATGGTAGATCAGAGGAAGTCGGTCGATGGATAATTCCCATCAAAACGGTAGCATTTACCATCAATTTTTGAGCGCAAACTCTTGCTGCGGTTGTTATTTAAGATATTGATCTGGAGAGGGGATACCCTGCACCCCAGTTCTCCATGCCTCCCTTCCCCACTGATTTACCCAAATGTTCCCATTCCAACTTACCTAACATACAGGAGAACTCCAAAATGGAAAAACCACTTTAGGCACCCGTACCAAAGGTTGTAGATGCGCACCACTTTGTTGGTTTCATATTCGAACAGGCTCCTCCAGTTGCAACAGGCTGCCATCCTGGGGTGAAAAACTATCTCTCTTCTTGCTTTCGGTTTTGCCCAGAAAAAAACGTGCAACTCCTCTGTCCGGAGCCAGGAAGAACAATTACAAACCACAACCCCACAAATCTTAAAGGCACAGTGGAGCAAATGAAAGGCTGGCAAGTCTTTCAAAAGAGGAACTCCTTTCCCCCCAAATGACTGAGGCTCCCATGCATGGTTTCTTCCCCACCCTCTCTATTCAGGGTTGTCAGGAGAGGAAGCCATTAAAAGCGTTTTATTTGTGAAAAAGTGTCTTATTCATTAGAACGGTTTGATTTGGAGCGGTAATTCCTGTCTGGATAGTGATGCAGAGCTGGGAAGCAGAGGCGTTTTCTAGCTGTACAGCAGAGGTGTCCAAGCTTGGCAACTTTGAGACTTGTTGACTTCATCCGAGGGGGGGGTGTTTCTGCCCAATTCGATTTGGGAAATCCCAATGAATTTCACTGAAGTTTCCCTAACGCTAATTTTAGGGAAAGGCCTCCAAGGTGAGAAGGGAAAGAGGGCAAGGCAGGTTCTTCCCTAACGAAAGGGGCTCATTAATTCATTTCAATCCCCCAATGGCACCCCGTAACCCGATTCCTAGCTTGTTGGTCTTCTGGTAGCCAAACCAGGATGGCTTCAGATAGTTTCCTGGCAGGCAGGTGGCGGTTCTTCACCTTTCTCTTTTGCAGGATTTCCTTGTGGTCTCCCATCCCCAGGTTATCCAAGCCCATTATAGTCTTTTTTTTTTCTTTTTCTTTTTGCAAATCACCCCGCTGGGACTCAAAGGCATCCGGGCATCCTCATCCTTGGGGAGCAGCCCTTCCAGGGGTGATGCATTCCAGTGTAACTCCCCAAACCTTCCTCCAGCAGGCTGTGGATTCTGGGCGTTGTAGTCCAACCCCTCCTAAGGGCCAGGGCAGGGGGGTGGAGGCCCAGTTCATTTGGACAAACATAGACAGAGGGACGTAGATAGATGACAGACAGACAGACATAGATTAGATAGATAAGATAGATTAGATAGATAGATAGATAGAATGAATGATAGATAGAATAGAATGAACAAAATGGAAAGACAGATAAATAGATAAAGATAGATAGATAGATAAGATGAATGAATAGATAGATAGATAGATAGATAGATAGATAGACAGATAGACAGATAAATAGATAAGATAGATAGATAGATGAATGAATGCGTAGATAGATAGATGGAACAGATAAATAGATAAAGATAGATAGATAGATAGATAGATAGATAGAATAGATAGATAGATGAATAGATAGATAGATAGAAGATAGATAGTAGATAGATGCAGATAGATAGATGGAAGATAGAGAGATAGGATAGGGCAGATGAAACTCAGGATGAAGTCTTGAAGAACCAGAAACGACAAAACTGGAAGGACAAAGGCCAAGAGCAACTGTAGAAGATAGAAACTGAAAAGCCTCCAGAGCAGGGCTGGAGGCTGAAGAGGCCCGAAGGGCCAGAAGAGGCCAGAGAAGCAGCCGCAAAGGGGTCTAAGTCACTCCCCACTGAGCTGACTTGACACCATCCAGACTGAAGGGTAGGGCGGCTCTGAGTGGCCAAACAGCTGGAGGTCCAGAAGGGCCAGGAGGGTCTGAGGGGCAAAGGAGATGGAGCCCCCTTCTCCAAGGAGTTGGAGGAAGAGGAGGGCCAACCTGCTCAGCCAAGGAACCTGCGAGCCTCTCTGGGGAGGGGGTGCTGCAAAGACCCCCACCCTCCTGACTCTCCCTTGACCCGGGAGAGAGCGCTGAATCCTGCCAACCTTTGATGTATTGCTAACTCCTTGAGTATCTAAAAAGCTTTGAGGAACAAACTCTTGCACTAAACCAAGCCAAAAACCTGGACAAGCCTCCCTTCAATTACTTTTGTTTTCAGCTGCCCTTTGAAACCCCTAAAAGAAGCTTAACTCAGACTTTTCAAATACTGGGGAAAACCCCACTTTTCAAGAGTTTAACTTCAGGGAATAATAATAGTCGAAGGCGAGTCCCAAAAGAAGGGGAAGGACACGAGGCTGCCATGTTTCTTCTTGGGACAAACCAGGAAGTAGGAAATGTGAGTTTTCCCTGCACGAACATAGTTCGGCGTTAAAGGAAAAAGACTCGAAGCCAAATTGCCGATAGAGGGAATGGAGATCCGGGGCGTTGCAAGGAAGAGTTTGGCTCAAGATTTGCCAATCGTATCTGCTGCTGGGGAGGAGGTCGCTTTCCCCAGTCTCTGCTAGGCGAATCAAACCGGACCCAGGCAGCTGTTCAACAGGTTCAACTTCCCCTCCAGCTCTACAAAACTCATTTCTGGAGGGGGTTAAATAGACCCTCCAGGCGCTAGTCCCTAAGAAACGTGCAAAAAGAGAAAATAGTTCAACACTGTCCAACTATTTACAAAGTCTGCACTACTATTACTATTAATCTTCTCATCACTCCTTATCACCCATCCCCTCCCACTTCTGACTGTAGGACTGCAACTTTGTCACTTGTATCCTTACAATTTATATTGACTGTTTCCTAGTATGATTTGATTGCTTACTGTAACCTATGACTATCATTAAGTGTTGAACCTTATGATTCTTGACTCTTGACGAATGTCTCTTTTCTTTTATGTATACTGAGAGCATTTGCACCAAGACAAATTCCGTGTGTGTCCAATCACACTTGGCCAATAAAGAATTCTATTCTGTTCTGTTCTGTTCTGTTCTGTTCTGTTCTGTTCTATTCTATTCTAAAGAATAGTTCTGCACTGTCCTTTCATCATTTATATCTCCCTCCCTTCTAAAGGGAGATGCTAAAGCTGGGGCATTTTGCATGGAAAATATCCAGGCTTTGAAGGATATTTAAAATGGGAAGATACCAATGTTGAAAACGAAAGTTATTTCCCCTTATTTCCTGAGAAATGAGTTAACGGGAAAATAAAGTTGAAAAGACAGCTGAGTTACAGAAAAAGGAAAGTGCAAGTAACTTCAAAACAAAATAACGAACATAATTTTTTTAAAAAGAAAGGAAGAGAGGTATTTAAACAAAGGTGGCTTTGTGTTGGGATCATCCAACCAAAACGACCTGGATTAGCAACAGAGTCCTTTCACACCTATAAACCACAGCTGTGTTTGTGGGAAAAAAACAAACTGGCTTGTTCAGTAGTTTGGCTGCCAAAACATGAACCTGGGCCCCTTTGAATGACTTTTCCAATCCTGGCTCTCTCTTGATATCCCAGTGAGGTAGGCAAGGATGAGCAGGGGAAAAGAGGCATAAAGGTTTCCATGGCTGAGCCGACCCTCAGACCTTATCCAATAGTCTAAACATCGTCTAGTTAAAGAGCCAAGATAGTGGCAGCGCCACAAATGGCAGTTTCTGAAAAGAAGGAGGCAAAGCTGATTAATTGGCACAGAGCTGCAACCAACCGTTACTTCTTCTTCACAAAACCGCTGTATTCCCCGTTCTCGCTCGGAAAGGCATCTCTGATTCTCCACCTGCAACAATTGGGGATCACAGCCCGGTCACCCAGGTCACCCTCGCCAAAGCGCCAGCGAATATACTGCTCGTAAGCGCAGTGCCGGAAGGGGTTTTGTCCAGCAGCACTCAGATCCAGTAAGGGATCTTTGTGGAGCAGAACAAATTCCAGCACGGATCGGGACAGGACAAGCTGCTGAAACAAAGATGAAGTGGTGATGCAGGCCCCCTCGGTTTTTCGACAGCAGAGCTGTTCCCAAAAAGGATCTGCCGGCCGGCACTTTCCGCAGCCGCACCAAGAAGGACGTTCGCGGAAGCAAGGACCCTCCCTTCGGTTCTGGAGGAGCTGCAGCTCTTCTGGGTTTTGTGGGGAGATGGTCCAGTCTCGATACGGAAGTCGGGAAGACTGCATAAAATCGCCTTGGGACTTCTGTTGGCGAAAAACATCATATTGGTTGGTGGGTTTGGGTTTTTCTCCAAAGGGAAACGCTTGGAAAAGGAAGTGTGATCCGAGTGCCATTTAAGAGCAAAATCCTTCCATGCAACACAACTGGGTTTCAACCCCACCTTTTCAGGGGTTTGGGAAGATCTTTGGCTAATCTGGAGTTGCAGGAAGGCCGAATGGAGTCCTTTTCTAAATGACTGATGCCTGGATTACCGTTCTCAGCATGAGCCACAAAAAGCCTTATAGGTTGTGGCTTAACCCTAAGACCTTAAGAACTAAGAACTTAAGACCTAAGCAGCGGAGCTTAGCACCACAGCATTGCCAAAAAGGCATTAAGAGTTGTAAATCTAATCTTATGAAGCTTCGCTTCCGGAAATATCGAATTGCTAACTAGAGCGTACAAAACCTTTGCTAGACCAATACTCGAATACAGCTCATCAGTCTGGAATCCACACTGCATATCGGACATTAATACAATTGAGTGAGTCCAGAAGTATTTCATGAGAAGAGTACTACACTCCTCTGCTTGAGATTTTGGGCTTGGACAGCCTTGAACTACGCACCTATGGTTAGACTTAAGCGTAATACACAACATTATCTGCTACAATGTCCTACCAGTCAATGACTACTTCAGCTTCAACCACAACAATACAAGAGCGCACAACAGATCCACACTCAATGTAAACCGCTCCAAACTTGATTGCAGAAAGTATGACTTCAGCAACAGAGAGGTCAATGCCTGGAATGCACTACCTGACCCTGTTGTTACATCCTCTAACCGCCAAAACTTTAACCTCAAACTATCCACTATTGACCTCACCCCATTCCTAAGAGGTCTGTAAGGGGCATGCATAAGCACCATCGTGCCTCCCATCCCTGTCCTACTGTTCCCATTGATTCGTACCTATTTCCTGTATTCTTATTCATGTTTATACTTATACCTATTATCTTGTAAGCAATTGACAAATCAAACAAATAAATAAATAAATAACCCCAGTTGTGTGTCATCCAGATCTAAACCCAGATTCATCTCAAGCCTAATGAGTTGCCACAAGCCAACTCTTTATAAAACGTGGCTGAAATTGGTTCCCTTAAATTAAGATTATCTGCAACGTTAAGCTTGCAACAACACAGCAAGTAGCAGTTGATTGAAAATGTGAATGGTGGTCACTGGAGAAGAGAAACACAACCATGACAATCGAAGCTTTTAGTGTGTTACTAAATGGTGACTTTGAGCCTTGGGGTGCATTTAATCTATTCACAAACCTCTGGGCAGGTACCCCGGCCGATACCTCTGCAAACCCCAATTAAAGAAGATTCCAAACTCACCTCAATAATCCTGCCCTTAGTGCTCTGCAAACTGAAATCTGACGATTCGTCGATCATTAGGATGCCAGGCTCATCAACAAAGGTCACGTAAAACAAAGTCTGTGCAGATTCCAGCCAAAGAAAACCAAAGGAATTAAGATTTAGTATTTTACTGGGTAGGTCTGATATTCCGTTAATTATTAACAGCTCAAGATTCCACCTTGCATCAATGCAAGAAAACTATTTCTCAGGATGGCAAAAACAGAGGGGGGGGGAAGGATATTCTGCATATATCATATCATGTATCATATCTGCATGCATTATCATATCACTCCCTCCCAGCCCTGATGATGTTGCCTAGCTGGGTCATGAAACGTCTGCAAGAAAACCACCAAGCTCAGAGAGCACCAAGGAGCCCACAGTTCAACCCTGAGCTACGTGGGTGCTGCATATCAGTAGGGATGTAACAAGCATTTATCCAGCACTGTCCATATTGCCTTGAAGCCATTAGTGGGGATGTAGGGATCATGCACCTCTTGCAAGTTTATAGGCCGCCATGGACGGGTCTCCACAGGATATTAAAATCACAACATGGTCTGTTCATTGTGTAAGGGAAGAGATTCCTGCCTGATGCTAAGCGAGACCCTTGTCCATAAGGAACGGCAACACGTGTCACATTTAATTATAACTCTTACACTTCTTGGTCCCAGCACCTCCTGACACTTTTTATTGTAATAATACTCCTTCACTGGATCAGGTTTGCAACAGCAGGACGTAGAAGAAGTGAGCAGACAATCCACAACTACCTGTGCCTATAAAGAAGGAAAAAATGGGCAGGATTGTACAGGCTGTTCTTCTAAACATAGAATGAATTCATAGAATGAATTTGAAATCTGGAAACCAGGATGGTTTTTAGCGTTTTAATTCTAAATTGGGTTTCGTATTTAATCTCTTTTTAATTGTATACTTTGTAATTGTTTTTATGTTTGTACGCTGTCCCGAGTCCTTAGGGAGATGGGGCGGCCTAGAAATCAAATAAACAAACAAACAAACAAACAAATAAATAAATACTGTGCAAAAGGATGACCGCCAACAGGGCGTTCAATGAAAGCATCCAAAGCCATTTTTTGAGACGGCTGTGGTAGTTATCCAAATATTAGCACAAAGACCCCCCCATCCTTAAAACCTGAAGCAAGACATTCACCTCTGAATTCACCCCGAGACCCTGCAGTAGAAAAGTATCTTACCAGGCCGAAGTAGGACAGCGCTGATCCAATGTACACCACCATCTCAAAGAAGTCAAACTTCCCAGCCTTTGGAAAATGAGAGCAAAAGTGATGACCATCATGTCAGAAGGGAAATTAGGGAAAACCGCTAGGACTTTTCCCTTGCCTTCACGGGAATACAGGTACTCCTCGACTTACAACAAGAACCAAGACATATGGAGTTACCTCTGAGTAGTTCTTCTTTCTCATCTATAGGCAGAAATCTTGCCAAACTAACACGGACTATTTGCATCATGAAAGATCTACTCTGAGAACTTATAAGGAAGAGCCGTCTTGACCCTTCCAACTATCTAATCTTCATTGTCTCTTGGTCTTCTGGAACACAGCCCCTCCCTCCCTTCCTGGGAATCCAGACTACATTCCACTACATCATCCCACCAAGGGCAGTTCCCATCTGAACAGCAAGGAGAGGGAAGTGGGAAATATTCAGGATCAAGACTTTAAGAAGATTTAAATTCGCCACATGGGCTGCTACACAACCCCACCCCCAATTGGGATCTCCGGACCAGTGACTGACTTACAATCCCACCCAGAGTGGAGAGAGGGATATTTTTCATTGGAATGATGTGGGGTTTCCTCATCTAAAATGAAGATGTGCAGGGAAGAAAGCCAGGTGGCGTTTACCGTGCCGAAGATGAGGATGTCGAAACGGATGCCGTAAGCTTTGATCAGGGTCCTTTCCTCTCTTCCATCCGGCCGCTTGTAATACCTGGCAAATCTAGAACGAGCAGACAGGAAGAACTGAGAATCTCTGTAGCTCAACTCTTAGGTGTCCTCTGAGCTTGATTGTTTTCCTGCAGACGTCTTAATACCAGGCTAGGAAGCATCATCAGTACTCAAGCACTCAAAAGCAGAACTGAGGAGGGATCTATCTGCTGACTGTAGGGATGCCATGATGGCCCTAAGTGTGAGGACCAGCCATAAATCATTTTTTCAATGCCACTGTAACTAATCAAATGGCTGTTGTGTTGAGGACTAGCACACTTCAAGAAAAGTGGAAAGTGAAAGAGGAAGAAGGATGACCACTGGGCCCTCACATCCAGACACAGCAGCAATAGTAGGAATCAAAGAGAACATTGCAACGGAAGCTAGAAGTGAAAACAGGCGGTCCAGCGTGCTGTAATCACACAACGCTAATGACCTTAAAGGAGTAGGAGTGACCCAAGAGCACTTTCTCAATATCTAAGGGGCTGCCCCAAAGAAGAGGGAGGTCAGCCTATTGTCCAAAGCACCTGAAGGCAGAACAAGAAGCCACAGATGGAAACTAGAGAGACACAACCTGGAACTAAGCAGAAATTCCCTGACAGTGAGAACAATTGATCAGTGGGACAACCTGCCTTCAGAAGCTGTGAATGCTCTAACACTGGAGGTTTTAAGAACACACTGGACATCCATTGGTCTGAAATGCTGCAGGCTTTCCTGCTTGAGCGGGGGGGGGTGGACTAGAAGACCCCCAAGGTCCCCTCTAACCATGTTATTATGATCATCACATGGAAAAATAAAACAGAACCTGGAAGATCCTCCCTCCTGATCTGTCAGAAGTCCTGGAATATCCATTACCTAAAGTTGTAGCCAGGGTACAAGGCTTCATTGGTTCGTTTGTCATCCAGGCGCCGGAAACCGTAGTTGGGTTTGCAATGGTACCACCATGGGTCTAGGTTGCAATCCCAGTTAATCTCAATGCCAATGATGCCTCCCTGGGAGAAGATCGTCAGAGAAGTAAATTTGCAAGATGGATTGACCAAGAGAGAGAGAAAGAAGGAGAGGACTTTTAGCAAGCATTCCTTATTTTCCCCATTTTACAGGCTTTCTGCATGTGAACAAATTGCATTTGCTGCAGCAGCTTTGAATTCTCCTTTTCGCAATCAAATTCAACTTTTGCCCTTATTAACTCAGTCCTCCCAACTGACAGCAGCAAAATAAATAAATTTAAAAAAAAATTAACAAGTTCTCTGCCTATTTTCGAAGTGCCACCTACCTGAACAGCCACGTCTGAAAACTTCTGTCCTGCCTCTTCAAGAATATCCCCCAGATGAAAAATGGGGCAAAACGAGGCTTTGTGTTTGTTGTATGTACAGGAAGTATTAAATTCTGGTGGAATATTTCTTCTGTAGGGAAGAATTAGAACAATCTATCAGTGGAAGGACTTTCCTTCAGAAGTTGTGATTGCTCTAACACTGGATATTTGTAAGAAAAGATTGGACAGTCCTTTGTCCAAAATGGTAGAGGTTCTTCTGCTTGAGAAGCAGTTTGGACTAGAAGACCTCTAAGGTCCCTTCTAATTCTGCTATTCTGTTGTATTATTCAGAAGAGGAGCAGTTTTATCATCCTAAAGAAACAAATGTGTATTTCATAAAGCGCAGGATCTCGGAAGACCAAGCATAGATGCCCTTTCAGGAATTTAATGGTTAACACTTACTTCTATTTTGTTGCAAGTCCACCCCTGCAAACACAGAGTTTAGAAGCTCCAGCACATCTTAGCAAATGACCAGGATCGATTTCCCAGGAAGAGAACACGAGGGACCCACCCTTTTCATACAGCCACCCCAAGCCAAGAGCCCACTTACGTTGTATAATCGAATTTTGGAAAGTGGACGTTTTTTTATAAGCGGTGAAATTCTCAGCACTGTCCAGAATGGCTGGCCTGGAAGGATGAAAAGATCCAAGTCATTTCTCACTGATTAAGTAGTCACGATCACCACTAGGCAATGTAATCATCTTAGCTGGGGAGCCTGTTCAAGAGGCTGGACATTGGGGTCTGCAAAATGCATGCCAGAGACCCGATTGGTTCAAGGATGTCTTCAAGGATGGCCCTCAAAAATGCCCTGCAGTTATTTATTAAGGCAGGGCTGTTCAACCTTGAGAACTTTGTGGACTTCAACCCCCAGAATCCCAAGGCTTGTGGACTTCAACCCCCAGAATCCCAAGGCTTGTGGACTTCAACCCCCAGAATCCTAAGGCTTGTGGACTTCAACCCCCAGAATCCTAAGGCTTGTGGACTTCAACCCCCAGAATCCTAAGGCTTGTGGACTTCAACCCCAGAATCCTAAGGCTTGTGGACTTCAACCCCAGAATCCTAAGGCTTGTGGACTTCAACTCCAGAACTTTCAGTCTTGTGGACTTCAACTCCCAGAGAACATGGCTGGCTGGGGAATTCTGGGAGTTGAAGTCCACAAGTATTAAAAGTTCCCGAAGTTGGACACCCTCTCAGTAAGGCAACTAAACATGGAAGGAGACGTCTTGGATCAAAGTTCAGAACAGACTAAAACAGGATACAGGAGCAGCTAAGAAAAACACCTACGTTGGGGCGTCTTTGGCTGACTCCACAGGACACCAAGCGGAGACTTCACGTGTGACTGTGTGCTGTATTTCACACACTTGATCTGGATGCCTGGAGAGAACCCCATCTCATCAAGGACCCTTACCTGGAAGCCCAACATTCCGTCGGAAAGGAATTTCCAACGGCGAGGGTGAAAAGGAACCTCACTTACCGTTACCCTGTGGGTCCACCCGACCTTTCGCGCAGCTTTTGTCGGTTGTACACACTGCTTTGGCAAGAGGAAACTGAAGGCATAAAACAGGGGAAAATACATCTAGCACAAGATTCCATTTCAGTCTTCCCAAATCACAACCTCAGCTCTTTGATCTTATCAGTTTCTCCCTTTCTCCTAACAAGTTGCATCTGGATAATATTTTCCCATTATCCCTTTTTCTTCAATGACCTAGTTTTTCCTCCAGGATGGCTCCTCTGGAGTAGCTTATCATAACAGATCCCTTCACACATTGATCTTCTTTCAAATTCCCCTGCAATTCACAAAACGCCCTCGCTTTGCACAGCCGACCTGTAAACAGGTAGAAAACGACATAGCCCAGAGCCTATTTGCCAGTTTTCTAGCTGATGGGAAGGGAATAAATAAAAAATATCTTGCCAAGAAGAACTTTGGACTAGTCACGACCTGCTTCCCACTGTTTAAAAACCAGGGAAGTGGGTGGGATACACAAACCAGTTCATTACTGTATCCGTAGAAATGATTTAAAATTAAATATAAACACATTTGCCAAAAATAAATTGCTACCTTTTGCCTATTTCACTAAATATTAAGGTCAGGTATGAAATGTTGACTTTGGGTTTCGCTAATTGGACAGGTTTGTTGCTGTAGAAATGGTCAGTACCTATATCAAAATAAAAAGTTTGCCTTAAAAGTAAAAAAAGTTTGCCTTCATTCCTAAGTTACGTTTGTAATGTCATGTTACCATCTGCGCTAAAAAGACCCAGAAGTCACTTTTTCTCTTTTTTTCTAGATTACACTTCTTCCTTTTCCCTTTTTCCTCCCCTGCTTTTACCACTATTTTAATTTGTTTTGCATTTTAGCTCTTGGTAAACTTAATACAATCATTATTATTTTTATTTTTAAAAACACAGCAGGTATGAAACGCTGGTACCTCAGGGCAAAGTCCTTGAATCTGATTTTCGGTCGTGATGATATTAGTCAGCACAAAAAAGGAATTCACACCCTAAACGAGCGAAGAGAGAAAGGAAAAAGCGAATTTAAGTTGGTCTGCTGAAAAACAAAACCATCGCAACGACTTTTTAAGATCTTCCCTGGATTCTTTTGAAAAGAAGCCCAGGAGGACGAAAATGCAGGTCATGAAGAGGGTTGAGGGTTGTCTTTTTTCTCACTACAGTTTAGGGGAAGAGAAAGAGGGGTGCCCTCTAAGAATTCTAGGAGAAATTTGGGGTCACGGTTATGGTAGCAGGGGAGTCTTTTGTAATACACCTCTCACACTCAACCCTTCGCTTCACTGCTTCTCCTAATAGTTTTGTCCTCTGGCTTTCCGAAAAAGGACTCACCTGCCCAGGGATGGTATATTCAGCTGTATCCCAAACCCTTTTGTCAGTCTGGGACACCCCCTTCACCTTCACATGCACCGAGCTGATGACCGAATCTTTCTTCTGATAGCGTCGATCAGCAACCAGGACGATGCTGAAGAAACACAGCGGGAAAGATTTGAGTGGGAGGGTTTGTTTTGTGCCCATTTCACAGAGGGGGTAAACCGAGGTTTAGAAAACTCTCGATTGTCCATTCAAAGTGGAACAGATCTTGCTTCAGCAAAACATTTTAAGCCAGCTCAGAGAGCACCAGGGATCCCGCAGTCATTGTCCTCCTCTTCCTCCTCCTTTTCACAAAACCCACTCCCTTCTAGCACTGATGATGTTCCCTAGTTGGGTCATGAAAGGTCTGCAAGAAAACCACCCAGCTCAGAGAGCACCAAGGACCCCACATTTCAACCCTGAGCTACAAACCTTCTCTTCTGTTTGCTAACGTAACAAGATTCCGAGATTTGTGGATTGTTATGCATTCATTTGGCCTGGACTAAAAGCCAGATACTGGGTGTTTCAGAGTGACTGGTTACATCAGAATATTTATTCCGCGTGGGTAGAAAGTTCACCAGCCAAAGTCACAAAGCTGCACTTTGTCTTCTGATAGCTGGAGGAAAACAGCTGCCGCTTGGAAGCCAGGAGATCCCGTAAAAGAATTCCAGATCACCCAAGCCCTCTTTTGCTCAACTCAACGAAAACGTGTCTCCAATCTGAGAATCAACTTCCTTCAACACTCCTTGAAAATCCGTTCTTTCCACATTCTGTTCAGCCCAACATCAGAAATCATAGCAACAACACAACATACAGTGTGTAACTTGAGAAAGTTTGGGTACCCTAAAAATGAATGCACGAGATTTTTCCACCGCAAGAGATTCCAAACAATTTCTCTATAGCAAAGTGTGTGGGTGAGGGAATATGCATCTCTTCTCCTGCATGGACAGGGGGTTGGCCCCTGCCAACTCGGTTATTCTGCATTCTCTATCCTGCATTCATAGCATCTTAGACCCTTCCATGCTGGTGGATCAAAGGAAGTTGGTAGATGGAAAATTCCTATCAAAATGGTAGCATTTACAGTCCATTTTCAAGCGCAAACTCTTACTACAGTTGTTATTTAAGATATTGATGTGGAAAAGGGATACCCAGCAACCCAATTCTCCCTCTATGCCTCCCTTCTCCACTGATTTACCCAAATCTTCCCACTCCAACTTACCTAACATACAGGAAAACCGTAAAATGGATTATCCACTTTAGGCTCCCGTACCAAACGCTGTAGATGCGCACCACTTTGTTGGTTTCATATTCGAACACGCTCCTCAAGCTGGAACAGGCTGCCATCCTGGAAGGAAAAGAACAAAGGTCTGTCTTCTGGCTTTCTGTTTTGCCCAGAAAAAAAACGTGCAACTCCTCAGCCCAGAGCCAGGAAAGACAAGTACAAACCACAACCCCACAAATCTTAAAGGCACAGCGGAGGAAGTGAAAGGCTGGCAAGTCTCTCCAAAGAGGAACTCCTTTCCCCCCAAATGACTGAGGCTCCCATGCACGGTTTCTTCCCCACCCTCTCTATTCAGGGTTGTCAGGAGAGGGAGCCATTAAAAGCGTTTTATTTGTGAAAAAGTGTCTTATTCATTAAAAGGGTTTGATTTGGAGCGGTAATTCCTGGGTTCATGGGAAGGAGAGGCGTTTCCCCTCGCATCTTGGTAGGGAATTAGCTGTACACCAGGGATGTTGAAGCTTGGCAGCTTTGAGACTTGTGGACTTCAACTCCCAGAATTCCCCAGCCAGGAATTCTGGGAATTGAAGTCCACAGAGCATAAATTTGCCAAGCTTGGACCTCCCTCCTGTATAGTATGCCTATCTCTCTCTCTCTCTCTCTCTCTGGGTGGGTTTGTTTTAGAGGGTTTTTAAATTTTAATTGAATTTTAATTCTTAGGCTTGTATTTGGTTTAATTTCTTTTTATTGTAAAATTTGTAATGAGTTTTATATTGTTAGCCGCCCTAAGTCCTTAGGGAGAGAGGGTGGCATACAAGTCTAAATAATAATAATCATCATCATCATCATCATCTATCTAATTATCTAATTATCCATCTATCTCTATCTCTAATTATCTATATCTATCTAATTATCTATTTATCTATCTAATTATATCTAATTATCTAATTATCTATATCTATCTATCTAGTTATCTATCTATCTATCTATCTATCTATCTATGAGACCCACCTTTTATTCTACACTTTATTTTGATTGAAAGTGGAGACGAGTTTCTCCAATGTCAGCTAGTCTTTTGAATGCTTTGCAAACTAGGAAGGGGGTGCCTGAATCCACATCTGAGGTGGGTTTTTTGCCCAATTCGATTTGGGAAATCCCAATGAGTTTCACTGAGGTTTCCCTAACGCTAATTTTAGGGTAAGGCCTCCAAGGTGAGAAGGGAAAGGGCAAAGCAGGTTTCCTCCTAACGAAAGGGGCTCATTAATTCATTTCAATCCCCCAATGGCACCCCGTAACCCAATTCCTAGCTTGTTGGTCTTCTGGTAGCCAAACCAGGATGGCTTCAGATAGTTTCCTGGCAGGCAGGTGGCGGTTCTTCACCTTTCTCTTTTGCAGGATTTCCTCGTGGTCTCCCACCCCCAGGTTATCCAAGCCCATTATAGTCTTTTTTTTCTTTTTTTCTTTTTTTTGCAAATCACCCCCCTGGGACTCAAATGCATCCGGGCATCCCCATCCTTGGGGAGCAGCCCCTTCCAGGGGTGATGCATTTCAGTGTTAACTCCCCCAACCTTCCTCCAGCGGGCTGTGGATTCTGGGCGTTGTAGTCCAACCCATCCTGAGGGCCAGGGCAAGGGGGGGGAGGCCCAGTTCATTCGTCCGCGAGACCATCCTCGCCCCCTCCCGAATCCTCTCTTTCCTCTTCATTTTTAAGGAACTTCTAATTTTTTTCCCTTCCACTTCCTTCTTAGACAGAACCTTGCCCCGCCCCTGTCCCGCCCTTCTATACGTCATCGCCTGGAAGGGGCACGTCTTCAACAAGCCCCGCCTCCCTCCCTCCCGCTCCGCCGCCATGCTGGTCACGTGCGCAGAACTGGGCCCTGTCGCCTAGCAACCGTCGCTAAAGGCCTGGGCGGCCCGGCGCTTTTCCCGAGGTGGGGAAGGGGCGCGAGGGGACGGGAGGCGGGAAGCGGGGAGGTCTTTGCGGGCCTGCTTAAAATTTAGGACCCGCTTCCTGTTAGCCTGAATGGGAAGGGGCTGGGCTTCCCCCCCCCGCCCCAGAGGATGCAGTTGGGGGGGAGCCCAGGAAGGACCGAGGGGTCTCAGCCCAAATTTGGGGGGCAAAAAAGGAAAATTGTCCTTTATTTTCCTGAGGAGGGTGGGGGACATTCCCCCAAATAGGGCAGTTTCCAACTGCAAGAGGGGTGGACTACAGCTCCCAGAATTCCCCACAGCTGGGGAATTCTGGGAATTGTAGTCCACCCCTCTTGCAGTGGCCCAGTTTGGGAAGCATTGCAAGGAGCTGTTTGGGCCCCCTTTTCTGGATCTAAATCCCCCCAAATCACCCATTTTTAGGCTGCCGGCTATGTCAGTAGAGTAGTTGAAAGAACCCCATCTACAATTGGAGGGAGGGGAGGGGGAAAACTTTGCCTTTTCTGCAAGGGGGTGGGGTGCAGCCCCAAAAGGTGCCCAGCCAGGTTGTGGATGAACATAGAATCTTATAAGTGGAGGTGGATGGGTAAATTTAAAAATAATAAAATAGAATCACAGGGTTGGGAGAGTCCTTGGAGGTCATCTACTCCACCCCCTGCTCAAGCAGGAGACCCCCTTCTGAGCATCCTTCCCTGGTTTTTGAAGGCGTTCTTCTTGAAGAAATAGTTTTCTGCATTTAATGGCGTGTTTAAAGAGTTTTTTTGGGGGGGGGGGTTTGAGCAACTTTAACGTTTAATCAAAAGGTAATTGAATGTAATTAATTTTTCGCTTATTCCTTTAATTTGTAAGCCTCCCAGAGTCACCTTGCAGGGGAGATGGGCGGCATAGAAATTCAATCGATCAATAAAAATAACGTAGTAAAATGGAGAGCAGATTAAAAGATGCTTCAGCTCATCCAAATGGGGGAATTGGGGAAAGCACTAGATCTTAACCGGCTTTCTGAAGACCTGCAGAGTTGGGGCCAGGCATGGTTGAAGAAACACCAGATTTGGAAGGCAGGGACTTCTGAGAGTCCTGCCACTGCCATCCTCCTTTCCTGACACTTCGTGCTGTTTTAGTGAATTTTTGAGAGAACCCCCTATTGGCAGTGACTTCTTCCTTAACCGGTCAGCCTCTTTCTCTTTTCCCCGCCTGCAGATCCTTTTTCTAGACGCCATCATGAGCGACCAACTGAAGTTCATCGTTGAGAAGCTCAACAAAGAGCCCTTCAAAAAGAATTTCAACTTAATCACTTTTGACTCTCTGGAATCAACGCAGCTCTTACAGTTGCTGAGCGATGTTCTGGGCGAGATTGACCCCAAGGTACGTCACACTTTTAACCAGGTCGAAAAATCGGTGCTTGGAAAACTTGGTGGATGCCTTATCATAGTGATGGCAAACCTTTTTCTTGTGGCGTGCCGAAAGCGTGTGCGTGCCGGCACCCACAATGCAATGTGCCCCACCTCCCCTGCGCATGGGTGTGCAACCCCACCCCCTTACCTACACTGCACATGCGTGCATCTCCCAGCTGGTTTTTGACCCATTTGCAGCCTTTGGAGGCCAAAAAATGGGCCCGTTTCGTCACTTCCAGTATTTCCAGAAGGTTGCAGAGGCTTTTTTCAAGCCTCCGGGAGGGTGAAAACAGCCTCAATCAGGCCGAAAATCAGCTGGGAGGCGCATGCATGCACAGTGCAGGTAAGTTTGGCTGGGGCTTGCGTGCCTGCACAAATGGATCTGCATGCCACCTGTGGCACGGGTGCCATAGATTCGCCATTGCCCTGGCTTTTTTCTGCATCTTAAGAGCAGGGGTGTGAAACTCGATTTCATTGAGGGTCACATCAGGGTTGTGTTTGACCGCTAGTGTGGTGGGGGAGCATGACCACCTCGATGTCATGTGTGTCGGGGCGCCTGTGATGGGCTGAGCCCTCTGCCAGTGAAAATGGGCTCCCGAGCTCCATTTTCGGCTGCAGTGGCTTCCTGCAACCCTCTGCCAGCGAAAATGAAGCTCGGGATGAATGTCTACAGCCCTCCCGAGCTCCGTTTTCGCTGTTAGAGGCACCACGGGCCGGTTCTTCGCTGTTTCCAGGGCGGCCCCAAAGGCCAGATCTAAGCAGCCCATGGGCCGGATCCAGCCCCTGAGCCTCAAGTTTGACAGCCCTGTTAGAGGGTTGAACTAGGTCCGTGATGGTGAACCTATGGCATGCGTGCCGGAAGTGGCATATAGAGCCACTTCTGCCGGCATGCAAGAGGTTGCCCAGAAGAGCTTCACTGTGCATGTGTGCCCACCGCCCGCCCAACAGCTGATTGTCGGGTATCTGGTACGCATGCACGGGGGCAGGGGGGTGCCCCACGTGCATTGCCTTCTGGGTGCTGGCACATGAGCGCGCACGTGCACAAGCACGCGCACAATTTTCGGCACGGGAGCCCAAAATGGTTAGTCATCACTGAACCAGGAAATCCTGGGAATCTGGTTTTTTTTCAGCTTTACAGTTACGATCCGATCTGATGGCTTGATCATTTAGACTAGCCTTATCTGAGCTGGCCTCCAGATTGGCAAAAGCTGGACTGATCAAAACGGGGGATGTTTTGACCAACTTACCTACAGGCTATCAGGTTGGGGAAGGCTGATGTACCAAAGGCAAGATCTGGCTAGCTTAGTGGTTTGGCTCGAATCGAGACCTTTTTTCTTCATCTTAAGAGAGTTAGACATGCCTAAGACCACTGAAATCCCGTGAATTTAACTATGCCCATCCTCTAATCGTGGCAGGGAAAAGCACATCTGAGTGCATGACTGATGTTTTCACTTCCTGGAAGTTTCATAGAACATCCCCAGTCTGTTAACATTCATTATATTTGATCCCCTTAAGCTGCACACAGTAATGTAGTTTATTGTGTCAGTTGTACCTCAACTGTGGTTAAACCTTCCAGCACATCGTTGACATTAGAGAAGAATTGCCAGAACACACAGCAAAACGGATGTTGACCCTGCTCGGCATTCTTAAATACAAACCTCCAGGAGGTACCAGTGACTTGTAAGTAGTAGTATACTAGTAATAGAGGTAAAGTATTAAATGTATATGCTGCCTGAGTCCTATAGTTTACAATTTGTTAAAAAAAAGCATGTTAAAACAAAGGAATAACACAACCCCCTTCACAAAACACACAGTTGTTATAAAATTCAGCTGTTGCTGAATACATTAACATCATATATTTATACGAATCTTATTTCTTCTAGAACCACCAGTTTGTTAGCTTACCTGTCACATAATACTTTACCATTATCCCTCTTCATTTGATAATCTTAATTTTGAAGACTAACTGGGCTGAGGAATTGGGTGTAAGGATAGGGACAGTCGTGACAATCCCAGAAAGTCTGTTTTGCATTTATGTTTCCACCTCAGCAAGTTTACGAACGTAGGTGGGAAGAAGTCACAATAAAATCAGTTGGATTCTGCTTCCAGAGCAACACTGTTGCTTTGAGGATCTATTTTGTTCAGGCTGGATGGGACCGCTGCTGCATATACTGTATTTTTTTTCAGCCCCATTTATACATTCTGCTTAACGCTAGAGGGTGCTGCTGTTTTAATACAAAGCACCAGTCTTTCTTTCCCAAAGAGCTTACCATACAAAACAGACAGTTCCTATTTAGCTGATTAATGGCAAACCGGTAGCTGCTTATCAGTTAATTTCCCTGAACTGCAGCCATGACTGTGTGGGGGAATTTGCCAGGTTTATCGGAAGAGGATGGCATTTAGCGTGGTTCCAGGGCTAAATTAAATCGGGCACGTGGTGCTGTGGCCAGCTTTTACAGGCAACCTCCTAAGCACGGTTGCTGAGAAAGGGAGATTTTAATTCATTTGTCTGAATAGATACAGGGGCTGGGCCTTCACCGAGGCAGTCTGTGAGAGCAGCTGGGGATGACACCTGGAAGCATAGAAATTATCCGCCTTTTGGAAAATGTAGAAAAAGCTGAGAAAAATTGGGAGGCAGTTTGACTGATGAAGAATCAGACAAGAAAACCTCGAAGTTGAAAACCTCAAAGTTCCAACTGATTTAACTGAGCCTCAGCCTTTTGATAACTATGCAAGAAACTAACTCTTGGCTACCGTTATTTTAAATCTTTGAATGATTTTATTCCCGTTACTGCAGGAGCACCTTCCGTCAAGGCTTAGTGACGGGAAGCAAGCCCGTCATTCACCCTGTCCTGCATTGGCTCCTTCAGAGGACCAATGAGCTCAAGAAAAGGGCCTACCTGGCCCGCTTTCTGATCAAGATTGATGTGCCAACCGAGTTCCTTCAGGACGACACGATGGCTGATACCAACAGACAGGTAGCCTTGAGTATTTCTCATCCCTCCTGCAAGAAAGCTAGGCGCACACACAAAAAATCCTTCAATGGCGGCTTGTAAGGCAGGCAAACCAAAGGCAGGGCATGGATAAACACCTCTTTGGGTTTCTTTAAATGTGTCATGCTTGATAAGTTTCCATCTGCTGAGTGAGACCTAGGATTTTGCTCTGTTATGTCTTAATGTATGTATTTGGTATATACGTTAATACATAACAGTTATGCATTAAAGTATATATTTTATTTGGGGGGGACTAGAAGTCATGTTTTTATGTCATTTAATTGCAAAAAATTATGCGTGCATTTGTTTTTCTGTGCTTTGTTCTCTAAATGCAGGACAAAAGTGGTTTGGGATTTAATTTATAAGGTTTGATCTCTAAAATGAGTCATTTCAAGAGACAACATACATCTATTAATTGGTTCACCTGTGGGTTAGATCAGGGATCCCTGGGGGGTATAACTCAAGCATGACTGTGTTCAGAGTTAATGGATTATAATTTTGGCATTAAAAATCATCTTTTTCTGTTTGGCAGTATGAAGAACTGATGGAAGCCTTCAAAAGCTTGCATAAAGAATGTGAACAGCTCAAGACCTCTGGCTTTTCAACGCAGAAATAAGAAGGGTAACAAA
Organism: Naja naja; assembly: GCA_009733165.1. NCBI lineage: Eukaryota > Metazoa > Chordata > Lepidosauria > Squamata > Elapidae > Naja > Naja naja. The sequence continues at coordinate 2,043,194 of CM019165.1, forward strand.
ATGTTGAAATTTCTACATGTTTGAGATTGAGATCTGAACATAAAATTTCTAAAAACAGGCAAAGCCTCTTCAGTCTAAATTTACATAGTCCTCCAGCTCAGAAATGTTTTACAAGCCTGCTTGCCAATTCACAACTACCTGATTACCTGAAGTCGGGACAAAGTGAGAATGGAAGCCCCTGAGAATTTATAAGCCATAAATCTTGATGCCATTTCTTCACCTCTACAGATTCTGCAAAGCAGGAGGGTCTAGCCTTGGCAACTTTAAGAGCTGTGGACTTCCAAGCCTCAGAATTCCTCATCTAGCATGACTGGCTAGGAAATTCTGGGACCACAGATCTTAAAAGTTGCCAAAGTTGGACACCGTGGCATAACGTAAGACCTAATTCCTCCTGAATATTATACGATATGGGAACTATTTTATTGGTGGCTAGAGAAAAAATATGAAAGCTAGAAATAGCCAATAGATTAGTGAAATATAGAAAATAGGTTCATAGAATTAAACACGTTAAGAAGAGGAGTGTTATAGTAATAGAGATATTATATATATGAATAAGATAAGAATAAGATAAGAATAAAGAATTAATACCAAAGTCATGAACATGGATGTAAGTTTTAACTGTTATTGCACAAGGTATTTGTACTCAGACGACACACCGTTAAACAGAAGATGAATTGTATGTACCTTAAATAAAATAAATAATAATAATAATTCCTCCTTTGAACACAGTGAGTTTATTCTAATTAACGCACCCAAAGTAATATAATTGGAATCCTGAGCTGAATTCGCTGACATTCTCTTTGTGGGGATTTCTGATTTGCTGGGCTGAATGGTTCCTCCACGTTTCTAATATGCCACCCGATGTGTGTTTTGTGTCACTACTAGGATATCACCGCAATGGAAGAGGAGAAGGACCAGCTGATGAAGCGAGTAGAACGGCTGAGGAAGCGGGTGAGTAAGTAGGCGGCTAAGTAGGGTGGCCTGAGGCCCACCCACCCCTCAACCTGTGGGAATGCAAACAAGAATTAAGGTTTACAAGCTGTGAGTCTGGAGGAGGTATCGGATGTCTCCCAGGGGGAAGAGCCAACCTTCTCCAGGCAGGGCTCCAGAACTTCTAAGGAACTTGAGCTCAGCGACACGGAGGACGGGACGACAGCTCCTCGAAATCTTGAGGGCAGGAAGGAAGGATGGTGCGAACCTGTGAGACACCCGATCTCCCTCAGATGGCTTTCTCGGCTCACCCGCTTGGCTTGTCCCCTTGCTCCAAAGGTGGAGACGGTGCAGAACCATCAGCGGATGCTTGAAATGGCCCGGCAGCTTCGGGTGGAGAAAGAGCGCGAGGAGGACCTCACCCAGCAGAAGCAGGAGCAGAAGAACCAGGTAGGGCTCTCCCTGTGCAAGGAATTCTTGGTGGGTTTTTTTCCCAGAGATGCCGGCGTTCTTATTGGTTCAATACAGGCAGTCCTCCACTTACAACAGTTCCTTTAGTGACAGAAATGACAACGGCCCTGAAAAACAGTGGCTTCCGGCCGTTTTTCCACACCTACAGCCATTTGCAGCATCGCGTGGACAAAATTCAGATGCCTGGCAAGAGACTCACGTTTACGACGGCTGCCGAGTCCCAGGGGAATCCACCTGATCCCCATTTATGACCTCCTGACAAACAAACTCACTTAACAGCCGTGCTGACTTAACAGCTGCGGCAAGGAAGGCTGTAAAATGGGACAAAGCTCACTTAACCAGTGTTTCACTTAGCAACAGACATTTTTTTGGCTCAGTCGCGGTCGTAAGCCGAGGACTACCTGTATTCCTTTTTTTTCTTTTTTTTTTCCCTCAACTGGTTCTAAACCTCCCAAGAATCTTTATTCGTGGAGAAATTGGGGTTCACATTAACTCCCTCCCTGCTTCCCCGTACCAGACCTTGGGCAGCAGGGGCCTTGCTTGCCAGCCTTTGAGATGACAGGCTAATCACTTGACCTCTCTAGGAAGATTTTCTCCACGGTGCTTCGCCAACACGATGTTAACCAGGTCCATTTAAAGAGAGAGAGAGAGAGAAGCTGTTGAGCAGAGTTGGCACAACAGGTGGACAGTTTGTCTTGCCAATTCTGCCATTTCAATGTCCCCTGATTCCTGGGAGGGAACAGAGAGCCCTTTGTATGTGTCCTCCATCTATTTAGCAGTTCTTTCATAGATATTTCCTCTTTGTCTGGCACGAAGCTATCTTATTTCCAAAGAATCGGGGCGGAGGAATAACCCCCCCCACCCCGTGCTTATTTTCTCCCCCAGCTTTTTCACGCAGAGCAGCGGCTACACCGAGTTCAGCTCCAGCTCAAGGATATGCGTCATGCAGCCATGGATTCAAAGCCAGAAAGTAAGTCTTCGAGTCTTTCCTATCCACCCTTCTCAACACACCAATGTACTCTTCATCTTCTGGTCTTCTGCCCAAGACACACGCTTAAAAAACACTGCAAAAGCGAAAGCTGTAATTTCCCGCTCTCTCTCTCTCTCTCTGAATTTTGCCTTGGTGCAATTTCACAGCTTTCTATTTCTGTTTGTCTTGGGGAATCCTATCGCCGCGAAGGATTAATCCTGGGTGTTTAAAAAAAACCAAAACCAACAGATTGACCTGCTCAAAGACAGCCCCGTTATCCTATTTTTAAAACTTAACCTCTGAAATATTGCCTTTCCTCTTGGGTTCTAGCAGGCCTGCATAGTTTAGCCCCCGCCCCTCCTAAGCTAGGCTAAGATACGGCTCAGGTCTTTCCTGCTAAGAACCGATGACATTAGCTGTTGACAGAGCTGAATAACACTGAGTGATGGCCCGTCTCGGATTAAAGTACTTTAAAGTCGCCTGGATTTTCAGCTGGAGTGTTTTAAGTCATCGCTGCGGAGAGGCAGAAGGTGGGGAAGTCTGGTGGAGATCCCAATTGGCCTCTTGAACTTTCTTGCAACAGCGGAAGGAGTCTGCAGTCGTCGACACTCAAAAGGGTGCTTTCTTCAAGAGGCCACTGGACTTTCTGGTTTTTCTCTGAAGACGTTTCGCTTCTTGTCCAAGAAGCTGCTTCAGCTCAGTAACAACAGAAGTACTGGGACAAGTGGCAGAATTTATGAAGAAGGCACAACTAACAGTCTTCAGAGAAAAATCAGGCAGTCCACTTGCTTCTTGAAAAAAAATCACCTTTGGGACAGATATTCTCTGGATGGCAGAGAATCTCCATGAACGGTCTTCACAACTGTTTATTTTTATTTTTTTGGTAAGCCCAGATTATGTACACTATATATACATTTTGATGAATGCAGTCAGAAGCCCTAAATCTGCTGCAGAAATATATATTTTTTCCTGGCAAAAAGTGGAAACCACCGGTGTTTATAGTATCAACAGAACCACTTAAATCTTTGGTGCTTGTCCCTGTTTGGTATCAACACAAGGATTAGAAGAATTAGGTCCAAGAATGCCAAAACCCCAAAATCAACAACAGCTTCCATTTATATTACAGAGGGTTGACAGGAGCTTTCTGAATATCATCAACAAACGTTCTGACTTCTGCATTTCAAATTGACGTAAGCAACAAGAGAGAAAGAGATTTTCCGGGTCAGGTGCCTTTCTAAAGAAGACCTAAAGAATTACACCCAACTACATTGGTGGCTTAATCTTCCCTAGCATTGGAAGCATCACCTGGGTTTTTATTTTATTTTTTTGTAATTTTTAAAATAACTTACAATACGTTTGTAGCAGCCACCCAAAATCAGGTACAATTGCTGGTTGGCTGGCTGGCTGGGGAATTCTGGGAATTGAAGTCTACACCATCTTAAAAGTGCCAGAGTTGAGAAATGCTGACCTCAGCAAACCATAGGTCTGGTCCAGCCTCTTAGCCAGCATTCTATCCTGGTTCTCCAATGTAGCGCCGGGGCAGGTTTTCCCTGGATGGTGCATTGGTGACATTTGGTGTAGTGCTGCACACAAGTGGCAAGCATTCTCCAGGGCCTTAAGTCTCAGGAGAGAAGCACTCTTCGTCTTGAAGTGAACCACAGCCTCGCAAAAAAAAAACCCCAGCCTGCCTGTGAGGGCAGATCTCTCTTTTCTTTCTTCTAAGAAGAGGTGGTGAAAAAACAACCCCGACTCCGGATGAATACGAACTCGCAGCTTTGCGCACGTAACGATGCCGCTGGCAAAATGGCCCTCAAGGGACCTGAAGCCCCAGGCAGGGTCTGGCCTTAGACACCCTACAAAGAAACACTGGGGGAAAAAAAAGGAGATCATGAAAGATAATAGGAAACCCTGAAGTGCATTTTATTTTATTTTATTTTCTCCTCTTGCCTCCTTGCAAAAGTCGGGATTCTTTGAAGAGGCTTGGTCAAACGGGGAACTAGGATGGCTTTCGGTCCCCCCGGGGTGGGGGCTAATCTGACAGCCTGAAGTGGGCAGTTTTCCCTCCTCCCCCTCCCTGTGTGCATTTGGGATCAGTGGTAGGATTCTTTGGGTGACTCAGGACCAGTCGCAGACACTTACCGCAGTCGATGGAGAGAAGCTGGCATGTATTTTTTGTCCCTCTCTAAGCCTAACCTGCTTTTCTGAAGCAAAGAAGTGGATAGTTTGTGGTCTTGGCTTATGGGAGGAGAAATGAGCATCCGTGAAATACCAAACCGACCCTAGAAAAACAGGGCTAAAACCTGTACTATAATTCCGGTTTGCGCAATCTGTTCCTTAACAAGCCACGATGCCGTGCCGTGTTCTAATCGTAAGCCGTGTCTCCCAAAGCTACCAAGGCCGAGTAAACCTGAAGTAGAAAAATGCCGTGGGTGTCATAGAACGGAAGCCCTGGTATCTCTACTACTATTGCAGGTTGTGAGGTTTCCACGCTCGGTAGCCAGGGACTCTGCTTTGGGTTCCTGCAGCCTGTTCACACCCACAAAATAGAAAAGCTCTTGTTTGGTCCAAAAAAATAGCTTGTCCAGGGTGGACTTCAACTCTCAGAATTCTCCAGCTTTCTTCTATTTGCCAAGGTTGAGAAACATTGGTTTAGGCTGGAAATGTTTCCTCCATCTTCTACCCCTGTTCAGAAAATGGAGAGAGAGAAAAAAACCGGACACCTCTTTCTACAAAAATCTATGTGCTTTTGGGATTTCTCCAGCTTACTTTTTATCTGCTAGCATGCTGTATATTTATCTCTGCCAATTGAAACCTGGGGGCCTCCTTCCTTATTGGTTCCCACAGAAATTAACGCAATCTGCTGCTAAATTAGCTGGGTCTAAATTACAGTTATTACAGCCTGACGCTAAATGGCCCTTCTGCTCCCTTTGTTTAGACACATGCGGATGTGAGGGTTTTGTTCTGCTTTGTTGTTCAGGCTTAATGAAGAGTCTAGAAGAAGAGACCAAGTTCAACACTTATTTGGTCTCTGAGAAATTCCCCAGAGAGCTGGAAACGAAGAAACAGTCCTTGCTTCTCCTGCAGAAAGTGGTGGCCGAGCCAGCCATGGGCCAGTCGGATCTCAACGAGCTGGAATCCAAAGTAGGTGGGCAGGAAAATGAATAGCCCTGAAAAGGTTGCCCAGTTGGGTCACGAAACATCTGCAAGAAAACAAGCTGTAGGGTTTGCCAGTTGCACAGGGGCAGATAGGAAAACACTCCGCAGGGTGAACGTCATCGCCCAGAGGGTCATGGGTTGCCCTCTCCCCTCTTTGGAAGAGCTTTAAAACTCCTGCTGCCTTAAGGAAGTTCAAAACATCCTCAAAGATCCCTCTCATCCTGGGCACCCCATTTTTTTTTTTGAACTATTACCATCTGGCAGCCGGTACAGGATAATAATAAAAACAAGGACAAATAGGTTGAAAAACAGCTTCTATCCCAGGGCAGGAACTCTATTGAATCTACTGTATAGTGCAATATTCATGCAATATTGGGGTTTTCAATGCAGTGGTATAGAATGAGAAGGATGGGTGTTTGTGTTCTATTTTTATAGTTATAATGTACACCGAAGATGGTGTTTGATTTCATTGTACGAGGTGCAATGACAATAAACTAACTAACTAACTAACTAACTAACTAACTAACTAACTAGGGTCAGAGTGCACCAAGGGTCCCACAATCCTCCACTCCACCAACTCCCCTCCCTTTTAGCCCTGATGATGTTACCTAGTTGGGTCATGAAAACCACCAAGCGCAGAGAACACCAAGAACTGTACAATAATAATAACCCTTCCTCTTCCCTTGACTAAAAGCCTTTCCATCTATAGAGGAGAGTTGCTATTATTTTTTTTTCAGGGGGGCAGCTCTGGCCAGATGGCCTTGGGAAGCCTGCCAGTAAGAGGGGCGCGTAAGAGTGGACATATTCAGAGTCATTCAAGGCCTGCTGGGAAGCATGGGAGCTGTAATCCGCTCCCTTCCAAAGGCAGCAGGTTAGCCGAAGAGGGCTTAACATTCAGCCCAGGCATTGTCCACATGCCTTGAAGTAGATGGCCTGGGTCACCTCAGGATAACATTGGCCTCCCTGGAGACTCTTTCCAACGTTCAGGAGCTGCGCCCTCATTCATGAAACTGCCAGAAGATTGCAAAGTCAGTTTCCTCCCTCTGGGTAATAAATTCATGAATCAATATCCATTTTCCTTATTAGCAGAAGCCCCAAAGAAGCTTTGGTAGTTAACACGCCACCAGGCTGCTTATTTTTAGCGAAACGAGATCAACCTTGAGTGAGGAGCAAAGAATCAGGTATCGGTGAGCATCTCTCTTCACGGCTTTAGCCGGCTGGGGAGCAGGGCACTGAGCTGGAGCGAAATCAAGCCATTTGCAGGGAAAGAAGGACTTTCAATTGGAGATTTACAGGTGCGGTTTTTATCTCGGTTCCCTGTCCAATAAAATGCCTTTGATTCACACAGTGTCACTCCCAACAAGCAGGAATGAAAGAGGAGGCTCTGTGGTGTGTCTTTATTTCAAAAGATAAATTACAGCAGGCAGGATGGGGGAAGCCGAGACTGTAAAAACAGGCATTTGGCCTGTAAAATTGGAGACGGCCTTGAACCCAAACTCCCTCGTTCAGGTAATACAATAGCTGTTGTTTGGATTTTGCTGTCCCACTGCAGCTGCCTCTTCGTGTGTTTCCCCGACCTCTAGTTTGGGCATCATAAATAACCAATCATGGTTTTTCTCTTCCCGCCCGCTTTTTAACAAGACTCCTCGTTAACTGGTTTTGATAGAATAGAGTCAAGTTTAAGCAACGAGTCCCTGCCCCGTTCGCCGAATATGGGTCGTTCAGAGGCTGAACCGCACCTGTTGCGGGATTTTAACGGTGACTCCTGACCCGAGCAAGTCACCGGACTCCGTAGCCTAACATCCCCTCCCAGCTCTGGAAATTTGGCTTGAATTGCTTGCTTGCTCGCTGACAAAGGCTTTAGGCGCTGAAAAGCACACAAGCCAAGTGAAAACAAGCAGTCGCCATTTGCTATTTTTAAAACTCCCAGCGTCATTGTAGAAGTTCACTCAAGATTGCAGAAACCCTCTTTTAGCCGTAACCCCACCTCATCCGAATCCGTTCTTGAGAAAGCTGGCCTATTTCTGGAATTGGCAAACCTGGTTTGCTCTTCTAAACCGGGGCTGCGAGAGGAACGTCCTCCTCAAATGTTCTGTCGTTGCAGATAAAGGAGGTCAATGCCCAGATCAACCAATTAATCGAGAGGAGGATGATGAAGTACGAACCCATCGATAGCAAATTTTCGATGTACCGGCAGCAGGTGAGAAGAAATGCTCAGCGGGACGGCCGAGGAGAAATTCAGTGTGGGGAAGTCCTCGATTTACGATGCCAAAAAAATGACTGTCGCTAAGTGAGGCGTTTGTTAAGTGAGCTTTAACCCCATTTTACAACTTGATCTGCCATTGTTGGTAAGTGAATGACTCCAGTTGTTCTGGGGTCCTCAAACTTGGCAACTTTAAGACTTGTGGACTTCAACTCCCAGAATTCCTCAGCCAGCTTTGCTTTACTAACTCAGAGGCCTCCAAACTTGGCAACTTTAAGATTTGTGGACTTCAACTCCCAGAATTCCTCAGCCAGCTTTGCTTTACTAACTCAGAGGCCTCCAAACTTGGCAACTTTAAGACTTGTGGACTTCAACTCCCAGAATTCCTCAGCCAGCTTTGCTACTAACTCAGAGGCTCCAAACTTGGCAACTTTAAGAACTTCATCCCAGAATTCCTCAGCCAGCTGAGGAATTCTGGGAGTTGAAGTCCACAAGTCTTAAAGTTGCCAAGTTTGGAGGCCTCTGAGTTAGTAACTCGGCCGTGAAGTGACTCTGATAAAATCGTTAGCTGGGTTGACGTAACGTGGCTTGGTTGGTCCTTGCGTGGTGGAAATCCAGCCAGTTATGGCTTAGTTAACAATTGCGGCTTAGTCAAACCACGGTCCAGCTTGCGTGAATCCAGTTCTTCTGTCCTGCACTGAAACTTAATTCCATACAGCCTGGTTGCCATGGCATTTCACATCCAAACGGCCATTTTTGCGATTATTTTCTTCTTTAGACATGAATTAGGGCAAGGGTCTTCAAACTTGGCAGATTTAAGACTTGTGGACTTCAACTCCCAGAATTCCTGAGCTAACACGATGGGGGAGGAGGAATTCTGGGAGTTGAATTCCCCTTGTTTGGAGACCTCTGAGTTAGTAACTTGGCCATTAAGTGACTCTTTCCCATTGACTTTGCTCGTCAAATGGTCACAAAAGAGTCCGAATTTCGATCATGTGACCGTAGGGAGGCTGCAACGGTCATTAAGCGTGAAAAGCCGTCCTAAGACCCTTTTTCCCCAGTGCTGTCGTAACTTCAGTCACTAAACGGACGTGTCGTCAGTCAAGGACTACCTGTATTGTACACCGAAATCCCAGCCCCTGGGACTTGAGGCATTGCAGATTTCTTGATAGGGTGCTAATTGTGTTTGGGGGACATCTGATGATTCCAGAACCGTTAGCTAACCCTAATTTCATAGGTGGAACCAGATACAATTTTGGGTAGTGAATGTGATCCCGGGCCTTTTGTTGTTGTGAGCCTTGTGTTACAAGGCTAAGTATGCTACATAATGTGCCGGTACAAGAGACCAGTTGGCTCTTCGTATAAAGTGCTGACATCCCTCGGAGGAGCCGTGCCAGGAATTCAGAACTCCTCACTTAGTCGAGAACAGATGGCTGCCTCTGCCCAGCTTCACAGGGGCCCTTTCCTCGGCTTCCCTGGCGTGCCCCCGTTGTGTTTTTAGCCCCATTGTCACCATGGGCCCAGGTGTGAGAAGCAAAGGGCTTGGATAACACCCCGATTGAATGATTTCAGCCAGACGTTGGAAGGTACCTTCAAAATTTATTTATTTTATTTTATTTATTTTATTCATATTTATATGCCGCCCTTCTCCGGAGACTCAGGGCGGCTTACAATTTTGGAGCACAACCCAATGCACTCAGCAATAGCCTTCCTTCCATTGTATATGCCTGCTTATTACTAAGCGGCATTTTTACAAAGTCAGCTTATTGCCCCCAACAATCTTGGGGCCTCACTTTACCTACCCTGAGAGGATGGAAGTCTGAGTCAACCTTGAGCCTGGTGGGATTCAAGCCTGCAGTAATTGCAGGCAGCTGGAATTAATAAAATGAATAAAATGACCTGTACATATGGCAAAGTCTGCCTTTTGACTGACTAAAGTGGCAAAGTTTGCCTTTAAATTACTAAAATCACCAGGTTTGCCTTTCCTTTGGAGAAGTTTGTCCTCTTGTGATATTTTAGTGGTGATACGTAGTTCTGCCTCAGACATTATTTGTTCTTGTGTTAGATGTTACGTATCAGTAGGCTCTCTAGAAAAACTGGCCTCCTTGGGCTTTTATAGTCCAACGAGGCCAGAACCAAATTAAACCCACAGGTCATAAAAGTTGTCATCCCTGATTTAAATGATAACTTGCAGAAGGTAACTTTTAAGAGGTGTGGACTTCAATTCCCAAAGTTCCCCACCCAGCATGGGTCAACTCCCAGCTCCCAGAATTCCCCATCCATCATGGGTGGACTTCAACTCCCAGAATTCTCTGTCCATCGTGGGTAGACTTCCAACTCCCAGAATTCCCCATCCATCATGGGTGGACTTCCAACTCCCAGAATTCCCCGTCCATCGTGGGTGGACTTCCAACTCCCAGAATTCCCCGTCCCTCATGGGTGAACTTCAACTCCCAGAATTCTCCGTCCATCGTGGGTGAACTTCAACTCCCAGAATTCCCCGTCCCTCATGGGTGAACTTCAACTCCCAGAATTCTCCGTCCATCGTGGGTAGACTTCCAACTCCCAGAATTCCCCGTCCCTCATGGGTGAACTTCAACTCCCAGAATTTGCCCCACCACCTAAAGCTACTGTGGTTGGCATGCCAGCTCTTTTTCTGCCATCCTCCTCTTCGACACCCTAATACTAACCAGTCTGAGAATCCTCACAGGCCTCCATCATCTCGCGGAAGAAAACCGCCAAGGCGGAGGAACTTCAGACCGCCAAGGAAGAGATCACCACCTTGGAGAGACAAATGATCCAGAAGTCGAGCCAGGCTCGGGAGCTGGACGGGACAGAAGTCCTGAAAGGCGATGAGGTAAGGAAGCGGCCATTTTGCCTGCAGAACTGGCTTGGGGTTCCCAAGATGGCTTCCCTTGTTATCTGGAAGAATTACGAGTTGGGGATTTTATTCCAGAAACTTGGCCTCGGTGGTTCTCCTTTAAAAGTAGCAGCTTTGTTTTGAGCAAACCAAAACAAATCTGCTTTGTGACCCTGGTGCCAGCAGTGGTTATACTACACAACAGCAGCGTGTCCTATCGCAGGGGCCCAAGATCTTATCTCTTGCTTGTCCGCGAGGTTTTTAAGCACCTCACGGAATAATTTCACATTGTCAACACATCTGATGGGAACCATCGGTTGAGTAACTAAATGTGAAGATAAATTACACACACCAAATGAAAATGGAGAATTACAGTAGTTGTCGGGTTTAGGGCTGGATTGCTGTATGGAATGAAGAAAAGAGGAAGACCGGTAGACCTGCGTGGACAACTTGCAGGTTCAGTTCACACAACAGCTGTCGATTCTCAGCCATGGCCTCTTGTGAAGCCATCTGAGCTGCGTGTCTTCTCCACTTTTTCAATTGGAGTTCCATCAAAGAACAGGGCTGCATATGAGAGTCACTAATGTCTGAATAACCACATCTATTTCAGACTTGATCTTATCTTGATTTATGATCCAGACTTGATCCTATATCATTGTATATTTAAGTCATCCTCCTGCTCCGTCTTTCCATCCAGTGAGTGATTTTTAATGTCCTGACCCTAACGAAGGTATTTGAGGGCAAAGAACCCTCATGGTTGAATTTGTCCCTGGTTTTTGATTCAGCACAATTTAATTCCAACCTCCAAGTATTCTTAACCTTAACAACTCTGAGCCGGAGGAGGAGCAATATCTTTTCAAGGAGTCAAGGATGCTAGTCAAGAGAGCTTAATCCAGGTCTTAAGTCAGGATGTGAATATCCTCTTGGTGGCTTCGGGACTTCCCTGGGATTCCTTGCCAGCTGTGAGAAAGCTGGAAAATGCCAGCCTGAAGACCCCTTGCTTTGAGAAATGTCATCCTTGTTTGTCCGCAGAAGAGGTGCCAATTCTGGACCCGGCTTTAATAGAATTCTTTATTGGCCAAGGGTGATTGGACACACAAGGAATTGGTCTTCGGTGCATAAGCTCTCAATGTACAGAAAAAACACATTCATCAAGAATCATAAGCTACAACACTTAGTGATAGGCATAGGATACTAAATATGCAATCAAATCATATGAGGGAACTAAATAAAACAATATAAATCGTAAAGATACAAGCACCAAAGTTATAGTCATAAGTGGGAGGAAATAGGTAATAGGAAGGATGAGAAGAAGAATTGTGATACAGTCTTAGCAATAGTTTGACAGTGTTGTGGGAATTAGTTGTTTAGCAGAGGGATGGCACGCGGGGGAAAACTGTCCTTGTGTCTAGTTGTTCTGGTGTGCAGTGCTCTATAATGTTGTTTAATACTTTAGACATGAAGTTAGAGCCCTTAATGATTTGTGATGAGACCTTCAGTCGCTTCCAGCCTGCACCCCCCCCACTCCCCCCAGGGGTTTGAGTTACTGGTATCCCCTTATGGCCTGGCTCTCACTAAGTTTGGTGCTCGAATGATTCAAGGCCTTTTCTGCCTGGACTTCTTCTGCATGCCATCCATTTTATCCTCGGCTGAGGTCTTAACACCTCCGCCCCAGAAAGGTCAGATCAGGCTTATGGTTTTCCCCTGATGAGGGGAGCACATTGCTTTCCAAGGCCAGGAAAGCCCAGCCTTCGTGCAAAGAGAGGAAAATACTGGGTGGATTTATTTAATAGGGTTTTTTTTAATTATTATTTTGTAAGGGGGAAATTGGGGGAGAAGATGTTCAAGGGCTTAAAGCAGCCTCTTGCAGAAGGGACGACATCGTTAGAAAAATCCAGGCCAGGCTGGCAAGCTTCTTCCTGCAGCTATCGAACCATAAAAATTAGGGAATTGCATGGCTGCACGAGAGAGAAGGGGAGATGGTTCAGTTACGAGTGATGTTAGGTAAACCGGGGATAATTTTAGCTCCCTTTCACGGTACGTTGTACTCTTTGCAGTTGAACACCAGTTCCAGGGAGCTAGGATTCCGGGTAGACTGGTTATGTTTCTTGTAGTCGGCTGGTCATTTATTTAACAGATCTTTATCCCACCTTTATAAGTAACTCAAGGTGGCGAACATACATAATACTCCTTCCTTCTCCTATTTTCACACAACGGTTCTGTCGGGTAGGTTGGGCTGAGAGGGAGGGACTAGAACCAGAATCACCCAGCCAGCTTTCATGCCTATGGTGGGGGACTAGAGCTCAGCGTCTTCTGGTGGTTGGCCATCCTTGTGAAGGATAGAAGAATGGACCAGCAAATTCAAGTCAAAAGAGCCCTAGACACGACAGGCAGGAGTGGACCTTCGACCTTTGCTTTTGTCCTTCCTTTGGTATCTTGCTGGCCAAAAGTTAGGGAGGAGGGAAAATGTGCAGAATGGACCTTTGGGTCACTAAAAACTGAAGAAGGATCGGCATTGTAAGCCACCTGAGCATGTTCTGCCACCACAATGGGATGATGCCAGCTTGGTGCCATATTTTGTAAAAAGAAGACCTTTTTTTTAATTTCAGGCCCACCTGGCCCTTCTAGTTGAAAACTCAAGCACTGCAAAGCCAAATATTTCCCAGGTGCTTCTGTTGGTTCAGAACTCTGCAAGAAGACCCTCCAGCTAAATTGAGAGCGAAGTCTTTAAAATCAGGCAAACGGCAGAATGACCCAGAAGTGGCAATTACTATGAAGAATTGCCCGCCTGGCCCCGTCTCAAGAGCTCACCCCATTTTTCTTCCATCGGAGCACATCTTTGCCAAAGGGGCTTGGAGTCAGGCACATGGGGATGCGTGTGCTTCTCCTCTTTCCCCCTTTCTGGTAGACATTTGAGGGGGCTCATCCCCTGCCCCGAGCGGAAGGGACCCCTACGGGGACGGTCCCCTTCAGCCTCCCCAGCCTCGTTCCGGGAGGGCTCTTGAGTGAGTGATTGGTCCAGAGCTTGTCACAGGCAGCCATTTGCTCAGACTAAATTCTCTTAATTGCCTGCCGAGCCCTTATTACATTAATTGGATGGGCAGTAAAACAGCTCCACTCTTTCCAGACTGCGGCTTCTGCAAACTTTATTTGAGGGCTTCCCGCTGAGATAATGAAGGAACTTCTCTTTTCATCTCGTTGAGATGGCAGTTGGGAGTTTAATTTTCGTCTTCTTGGTTTGTTGTTGGGTTTTTTTTTTGCTCTTTCTCTTCTGGGGTTGGAGGGGGGGGCAGGAGGGAAACTAAAGCAAGTGTTAATTCTCTGGTTTTATTTACCTCTTTCGACAAGGAGAATGCTTGATATAGCACCATGACAGCGACTGATGGAAACCTGGTTTTATGCACCTCGGGCAGGTGTGCCCAAGCCAACATGCAAAGGGGTCCCCCTTTCATGGCAATGTTGCTTATCTCACACCAAATGCAGGAGAACTTCCTTAATTTTCCTTCTCCCCATTCTGTTTCTTCTGTCTTTTTTCTAAAGAACTCCTGCTGAAAAATCTCTACAGAGTCTGTTCAGCAGGTTTTGGGAAGTTAAAGGAAGGCTAGGATTATTTGGGAAGTCAAAGGAAGGATTACTGCAGGAGTAAATTTGCATCCCAACCAAGCAGAAGAACAGCACTTTAGGCTCATGGCTGAAAGCTTGATGTTTTCCATTTTTCTGCTCCATGCAGCAGCAGCTACCTGACTACTCTGGTATTTTTCCCCCAGTATTTTCCCAGGCTTTTCTAATAGGCTGGATTGTTGAGCAGACTGAAAAACAATTGTTTGCATGATAGCCCCCTGTAATGAACTGGAAGCTCCCACAGGCGACCAGAGGTACCAGTTTTGGAAAATTGGGGTGGAGGTTTTGGTTCGGATTGCTTTTTAAAGGGATTTGTGGGTAGGCAGGTTTCCTCTCTGGAAGGCTATCAACCCTTGCAAATCTCCACAAGCAAACAGAGACTTTTCCCCTTCCAAAAGGTATTGCATAAAAAAATACCTTTTTGAGACTCAACCTGCTTGGGCTCCCCTGAAACAGTCACTGTACCCCCGGCATCTCCCCAACTGAAACCCAAGCAAGCATGATTTTCCTTCCTCCCCGTGGCTTTGTCAAGCTGTGCCCTTCCCTGGCATCGGTGGGCATCGGTGTGCAGCAAAGACAGTTGTTCTTCGAGCAGTCAGGACCTCAGTCTTTTTTAAAACCCCAGACAGCTAAAATCTGGCTTTGCTCTCTGGCTGAAAAGTTTTACAGCTTTGGGGGTTTAAAAATAGTTGCAAGAGCCCAGGGAAGTAGAGGAGACCTTGGCAAAAGACGGCAGATGAACTGGTGTGATTTTAAGATGGGCTCTTTGCCCGGCAGACTTTTTATAGCGCATACAGTTATCAGCGGGGGGCTCTCACAGTGGGTTCATCTCGGACTGTAAGAATTTGTTCTTCAAATGGGACACTATGTCTTACGCTTGGGGAGGGCTCTGCGCACCCCAACTCTGTTTTCTTTTTAAATAAATTTAAGGTGATTTAAGGCAACATTGAAAAACCAAACAGGATCCATCTCATCGTGGGCACCCCCCTTTTTTTTAAACTATTATTCTCTGGCAGTCGGTACAGGATAATAATAAAAACAATAATAATAAAAACAAGGACAAATAGGCTGAAAAGCAGCTTCTATCCCAGGGCAGGAACTCTGTTGGGTTCTCCTGTATAGTGCAATATGAATGCAATATCAGGGGTTTTTCAATGCAATTGTATAGAATGCGAAGGACGGGTGTGTATGTTTTATTTTTATGGTTATTATGTACACTGAAGATGGCATTTAATTTCATTGCACGAGGTGCAATGACAGTAAAATAAACTAAGCTGAATGTCAACTAAAAAAATACTTTTTTGTTTTTTTTAATTGCCAGCAGAAAGGGAGTAGGGGAAAGCAGTGAATTCCGGAAATGCCTCAGATGGTAGCCCAAAGCTGTTGGCACACAAGATTGTTACTGGAGCGTGATTGATGACTCTTGGCTATGGATGTGTCCCATTGGAGAATATACATCCAAGGGGTGGGGGAAAGACCAAGGTCAAGGGGGAAATAAATGGTGTATCTTAGTGTTGGCTGCATCCAGGTAACCCTGACATGGTCAGTCCTTAATAAATCTTTTTTTTAAGTCTGAGAGATGCGGCTAGAGACTCATGATTTGACTGGGGGTGGATTTAAACAAAATCAAAATCTGGCAGATGGTACAGGACAATAATTAAAACAAGGACAAATAGGCTGAAAAGCAGCTTCTATCCCAGGGCAGGGACTCTATTGGATTCTACTGTGTTGTGCAATATTAATCAGCGGTTTTCAATTCAGTTGTATAGAATGTGAAGGATGGGTGTGTGTGTTTTATTTTCGTAGTCATAAATTGTGTACTGAAGATGGTATTTAATTTCATCGCACGAGGTGCAATGACAGGAAACTAAAACTAAAGCAAAGAAATGCAAATCCTTTTGCATTTTTCCTTTTGGTCCGGACACGAACCTACCTAACATATCTTTTAAAGGTGGGTTTTCTATTTCCACCCAAGAGAGCGTGGTTTCTCGATTTCTCCCTCTTTCCAAAGAAGAAGGGAAGGGTTACTTTGGTCGTAAAATGACAGGAGCTGGACCGAGCATCTTTGCCCCCCAACCAAGGCTGGTGACTCTTCTCGTTGCAGTTCAAGCGGTACGTTAACAAGCTCCGTAGCAAAAACACCCTTTACAAGAAGAAGCGCCTGGAGATAGCCGAGATCACGGCCGAGTACGGCATCCTGCAGCGGACGGAGGAGCTCCTGAAACAGCGGCATGAAGACATCCAGCAGCAGTTGGTAACGGTCCCTCCCGTCTGGAGTGCCCCAGGGGGCGCACGGAGGGTTGGTGGCAACGTCAGCGGGAGACCCCGGGGCCCATCTTAAATTCCAGAAAGGATCCTGGGGAGGCCTGTCAGGGGAGACGGAAGAACGACAAAACCGTTAGCTGGGTTGATGTAACGTGGCTTGGTTAGTCCTTGCGTGGTGGAAATCCAGCCAGTTATGGCTTAGTTAACAATTATGGCTTAGTCCAACCATAGTCCGGTTTGCGGGAATCCAGTTCTTCTGTCCTGCACTGAAACTTAATTCCATACAGCCTGGTTGCCATGGCATTTCACATCCAAACAGCCATTTCTGCTATTACTTTCTTCTTTAGACATCAATTAGGACAAGGGTCTTCAAACTTGGCAGGTTTAAGACTTGTGGACTTCAACTCCCAGAATTCCTGAGCTAACATGACTGGAGGAGGAATTCTGGGAGTTAAAACGCACAAGTCAAAAAGACCCCTGATCTATCACCTATCTATCATCTCTCTCTCTCCATACCTACCTACCTACTTACCTATCAATCTATCACCTATCTATCATCTATCTATCATCTATCACAAGGGTCTTCAAACTTGGCAAGTTTAAGACTTGTGGACTTCAACTCCCAGAATCCTGAGGTAACATGACTGGAGGAATTCTGGGTTGAAACTAAGTCAAAGACCCTGATCTATCACCTACCTACCTACCTACCTACCTACCTACCTATTTACCTAGCTTCTGAAGGATCCCTGGAGCCTGACCCCTCCTGCAAGTCTCATTTCTCTCTCCTCCTTCCTTCAGCAAGCCATCGAAGACAAGAAAGGAATCTCCGGCTACAGCTACACCCAGGAGGAACTGGAGAGGGTGTCAGCCGTCAAGAGTGAAATGGACGACATGAAGGGCCGAACTCTGGACAACATGTCTGACATGGTACTGTCCAGAGGCTTCCGGGGAGGGGAATAAGTGAGCTTGTCCTAACCCTGACCCCACCCTCTGCCATCCCTTACACCAGGGGTCTCCAAACTGGGCAACTTTAAGACTTGTGGGCTTCAACTCCACATGCCTTAAAGTCGCCATGTTTGGAGACTTTTGCCTTACACCCAGGATGCTGCAAACTGCCTTCCTTCTAAATGTGGCACCCTAGTCTGCTTTTTTTTAAAATTCATATTATAGCCCTTCTCCGAGAGACTCAGGCTTACAATTTTTGGAGAACAACAATGTGGGCGCAATGCGCTCAGCAATAGCCTTCATTGCATTGTATATGCCTGCTTATTACTAAGCGGCATTTTTACAAAGTCAGCTTATTGCCCCCAACAATCTTGGGTCCTCAATCTACCTACCTGAGGAGGATGGAAGGCTGAGTCAACCTTGGGCCTGGTGGGATTCGAGCCTGCAGTAATTGCAGACAGCTGGAACTTAAGTGCTAGGCGTTTAACAGCCTGCACCACCAAGGCTCTTCAGCTCCCATTCAGCAGGCTCACTCACAGCAGCAACGCCTTCCCTTCCCCACAGGTGAAAAAACTGAACACCTTGGTAGCCGATAAAAAGTCAAGCTTGGCCCCGATCATCAAAGACCTCAGGCAGCTGCGACAGAGGTGCCAGGTGAGTGCAGGCCGTGCTCAGGGATGAGGCTGGAACGCCCCCCCCCCTTGCAGGGGTGGGATTCTGCTGCTTCTGACCAGTTCAGGCCGGCAGGTGTTGCGAACTGGTATTTGAACAAGCGGGCCTGTTTCCAGCTTCTGCAGAGCCTCCAGAGCCCAGGAGAGGCTGTTTTCATCTTCCCAGAGGCCCCAGAGGGAAGCCTCTGGACCCTGGGGAAAGCGAAAAACGCCCCCCCCAGAAGTTCCAGGTGGCCACGCCCACCATGGCCACGCCCACCCAGCAACTGGGCAGTGAACCGGTTGCTGGGATATTTGAATCCCACCCCTGCCCCCGAGTGCACTGGGTTGCTTCCAGGAAGGGGGGGGCTCAGAAATACGAATGAAGATCTATCCATGGATCCTCACTCAGCCGTTATATCTTTGCTTTGATTGTGGCGTGTGACGGTCACCCAGCTTCGTGCCTCTTTCACGGGGTGTGTGTGTGTGCCCCGCCCCAAGATCTACTGGAAGAGTACTCAAACCAGGAGTGAATCGGTTGGGGAAGGCAGGAGGAGGGCCCGTGTGAACAGAGCCGCGATGGCTTGTTCCACAAACCAGGGTTGAAACAAAGCAAGGTCCACATAGACCCAGCAGCTGCTGAGTAACAATTGCAGAGCCAAAAACAGCTTTAAAAGTATGTAGAGCAAGGCCAGCACGGGGTTAAAATCTGGGCAGAGATCAGGAACAGCAGCATCTTCGTACTGTGAGGCTTTGGGTGGGCTGCTGTTGAAAACAAACGATGGTTTTGTTTCTTGAAAGTTCCAGATCTATCCAGGGCATTCTGTCACTGAAAGAAGGGCACCATTTTTACTTCTGCCTTCCGAATTTTACTTCAAGTGCAGCTCAGACATCCCTGCCGTACTACGAGCACCTTAGCAAATTCTTCCCCTTAAGCGCGTCGGGTAGCCATTTAGTGTAACAAGCACCAAGAAAGCTAGGACTCTTTCCTGCAAACTGGTGGCTTATCCTGCACAGCAAGGCTCAGGGGTCTGTTGGATTTAGGTAGGTGCCTCTTGCTGTTGCATCCAGCTGCCTTTTTTCCTCCCCAGGAATTAACCCAAGAATGCGAAGAGAAGAAATCCCAGTACGACAGTTGTGCCGCTGGTTTGGAAAGCAAGCGTTCGTCCCTGGAGCAGGTAAGCAAGCAGGAGAGAGGGGGGAGAATTCCTCTCCATCTTGCCTCTCCTTGAAGGTTATTTTCCCCCCCCCCAACCCAAAACCTAACAGGGCCTGGATTTATACTAAGTGGGGTTCAAGTTTGGAGCCCAGCAAGAAAGATTTGTTTGGGAGGAAACCCCATTTTCCAAACTGTAGCCTGTGTTCCAAGTTGTGGCTAGTGAGATAAAATAATGACATCTAATCCGTGCTTGGGCCATTTGATCTCCCAGCTACTGATTTAGGTTTTGGGAGTAGAATATTTTAGGAGTAAGCTGTCATCGGTTGTTGTTGGTCTCCAAATCTCATTCCACTGAATCCGTCAAGGACGATGGGAGCTTCAGTCCAACAGCATCTTGGGGAAAGGGGGCTTCCAGAAACACTGCCTTTCACCTCCACCATGATCTGACCTGCCCTTGTGCTCCAGGCAGCTGGTTCTCTTCCCTCTTCTAAAAGAGGTTTTTAGAGTTTTAATTTTGGGATTTTAGTATTAATTCGGCTTGATTTGTTTAATCTGGTTTATCTAATTTATTGTTGTGTTGTTTTTATTTTGTAAGCCACCGAGTCCTTCCGGAGAGGCATATAAGTCAAATAAATAAATAAATAAATAAATAAATAAATAAATAAATAAATAAATAAATAAAATGTCCCTTCTCCCCCATTAGGAAGTGAAGAGCCTTCGGGAGGAGTGTTTACAGGAAGAAAGCAACTATCACCAGGTCAACTGCATGAAAATGGTATGCTGGTGAAAGAAAGCAGGGTTGTTGTTTTTTTTTTCCCGGGGCAGGAAGGAGGGCTGTTGGAAGTCTAAATCCAGATGTTTCTTTTTAAGATGTCCGAAGCACAGCTGCAGCGTGTCAAAGAGGAGGTGAAAATGTATGTTTCTTCGGATCAACAGGAAAGAAAGAAGGCAGTCAGGTACGGAGTCCCCCGGAGCGGGCATCTCTACTAAATCCATAATGGCTAGACCATCGGCATTGACACAATCCCCACCCTTCAATTGCAAAAGGCAGCTTGACCCGGAACAGCTGACATCCGGCGATGACACTTTGAACGCCCTCAAAACCTCCACATCGCCGGTGGTATTCAGCTGGTCCGCACCGGTTCATGCGAACCGGTAGCAAGGACTTTGCGTGGGTCACCGATCCGGTAGTAACTTCTGGCTGGCCATGCTGCCGATCTGGTCGCACGCTCGCCCCGCCCGCCTGAGGCTCGCCCCACCCCCTCACTCCTTAAGGTATTTCTTCTTTCTTCCTCCCTCCCAACAATCAGCTGTTCTTACAATCAGCCGTGCCGGCATTCTCCTCATTTACTCACTGCTTTGTCTAGGAGGCTTCCCTGAGGCCCAGGAAGGCAAAAAATGGAGGGAGGTGGGCAAAAACGCCCCCCCCAGGAGGCCTGCCTAACTCCCAGAAGGCCCAAAAAACAGGGGGGGGTTTTGCTGCTGCAGTAAAAAAAGCCACACCCACCCAGACACATAACCACGCCCACCTAGCCACGCCCATAGAACTGGTAGTAAAAATGTTTGAATTCCACCACTGCTCCACATCTCATAACATCATAACAACCGGATCTATAGAACCAGCCCGAGCCGGTAGAATCCCACCCTGAATAATAACAATAACAATAACAATAATAATATATTTATTTATTTATTTAATTTATTTAATTTATTTATTTATTGGACTTGTATGCCATCCCATCTCCGAAGATTCGGGGCGGCTCACAACTAAAAACATACATTCATAATAAGTAAATAGTTAAAAAAGAATTAAACCGAAACAAGCCCAATATCAATATTAAAATTAAATAAAAAGACACCCCGAGAAGGTTATCACAGCCCAGCTTGATAAGACTTGTATTAGACTTGTATGCTACCCTCTCTCCCTAAGGACTCAGGGCGGCTCACAATATAAAAACACAATAAAATAATTTACTTAAAAAATAATTAAACAATACAAGCCCAATAATACACTAAAACTAATTAAAATTACTTTAAAAAGAAACCCCACCCCACTTGGTTCAGTCCAGGCCGGCCTGCTGAAAGAGCCAGGTCTTCAGGTCCCGGCGGAAGGAGCGGAGATCAGGGGCCAAGCGAAGACCCAGAGGGAGCTGGTTCCACAGGGTGGGTGCTCCCACAGAGAAGGCCCTACCCCTGGGCACCGCCAGCTGACAATGTCTGGTCGACGGTACCCCAAGGAGGCCCTTGGGGTATAGCTTGCCTCTCAAGAGTTAATGGGTGTTTCGTCCCGGGAGGTTTTCAAAAATGGATGGGGCAACCATTTGCAGTGGGGTTGGACTAGATGATCTCCGAGGCCCCCAGCCCTAGGATTCTACGTTCAATAGGGGAAGAAGGCTGCAGCCAGAGGAATCTGCAGCAAATTGGGTGACGATGCCCACAGATGAGGCGGTATTCACCCTTCCACATTCCTCCTGTCCCAGCGTCGGACGCAGGCGGTGGGTTTGCGTCCTGACATCGCGGGACATGCTTTGTCACACACGCCTCAGGTGGGCTCCCGTGGCCACCCCAGCTGCAAAATACCACTTGTGTCCCTGGGCTACCTCTCAGCTCTCCGTTGACGGTGCTTCAACGGAAGGGCAGCCGGGGACAAAGAGGAGATTACATCTCTAAATATTTGCAGTGGCTTTCATTATCTGTCTGAAGGGAGGAAAAGAAGCTGAGATGGAGGAGGAGGAGGAGGAAGGGGCCAACCCTGAGCAGAAGGACAGCAGAGAACCTCCTGCCTGGATGAGTTCCGGTGTCTGGGTCAGCTTCGTGATTTGTGTGTTTCGGATTTCTCTTGGCGTCCAGCCGTATTAGGTTCTTTAGAGCAGCCTTTCCCAATCTGGGCCCCTTGAAGAGGCATGGACTTCAACTCCCAGAATTCCCCTTAATGCTGGCTGGGGAATTCTGGGAGTTCACATCTTCAAGGGGCCCGGGTTGACAAGCGCTGCTTTGGAGTGATTGCTTTGTCGGTTTGTGAAGGAAAACTTTGTCAGGGTGTCTGAGGAGAACTTCCTAAGTTCTCGGAGGCGGGAGGAAGAGGCAGAATTTGTTTCTGAAGTCCAAACTGCCTCTCTGGTGCTTCTCAACTTGCTCCCTTGGCCCAGTTCTACCCCAGATTTGAAACTGGGAGAAGCAACTCACCCGCAGCGAGGGATTCCGCATTTCGCATACCTGCCGTGTTCAGCTGCAGCATTCCTGCATTTCTGTGAAATTTACTACCCCGTTAATGAAGGCCGTGCTATTAGGGCCGAGCGAGCGAGCCCCCACCCACCCAAAACGCCCAAACCATCCAACTTCACTTCGTCAGGAAGTTTGGACAAGCCAGCAACCTGGGCCGCCCAGCAAATGAGTTTCTCCAAATCCTTCGGTAAGCTCTGGAATGGAAGCTGCATTCCGACAACCCATAAACATCGGCCCCCAAAGTCGGGAACCAGAAGTTCCCTCGTTCTCCTGATCCCTTCCCCATCTCTGTTCCATGGAGTCAGCCGTCAGGAATGCAAAAAAGTTAATTTGGCTCTCTAAAAATAGCGTTCACTTTCAAAAATTAAGTGGCATTCTTTCCGAGCATCGTTTAAATAGCCAAGAAAAGAAAACAATCTGGTTTCAGGAGCCGGCCTTTTAAATTAAAAAAAAAAAAAGCAGAAAAACAAACAGATCTGCGAATCCTTGGAGAGATCCTAAGGTAAAGGCCTTGAAGGTGAGGGCCCTCCTGTTGCCAACAGAAGCAAAGAGAGGATCCTGACCTCTGAGTGGAAAATGTGTCCCTGATGCCAATATCCCCTCTCCCATCGGAAAGTGCTGTTGGAGGGGGCAGGGGTGGGGGACACAGCCTGGAAAAATGAGAACAGATTGAAGGTCTAAGTGTCTTGGTAGAAGAAGGGAGAGAAAGAAGGTCACCTGTCAGGTCGAAGGATCAGGTCCACACAGGCAACGGTCCAATTAAATTGATTTACTGCTGCACAGGAATCTTTTCAGCACCTGTTAGGAGTTAGAGGAGGTTCCAGGGAATTGTTGGATTCAGTTCACTTACGGCTACGTAGGGATTCTAGGCTAGTTCCTCTTTTCACTCCGCCCCCAGGTTCTGCCACTCCTTCCCCTACATCACTTCGTTTCAAAGTTACGTATTTATTTGTATCCCTCCTTTACCATTATATTTTAATAAACGATTCCAGGGGGTGAACACACCTAATCCTCCTCCCCCCCACACACACAACCCACTGAGGTGGGTTGCGCTAAGAGAGCCCACAGCCACCCGGCTGGCTTTCATGCCTAAGGTGGGACTAGAACTCACCGTCTCCTGGTGATTGGCCTTTTGGATGGCCTCCTTGGGGGGCCTTTTCTAGGAAGGCAGCGAGTTTTCAGCAGAGTTGCTGAGAAGAAGGGAGGACCAAAGAGACTTCCCCACATCCTTCCTGGGACTTGGTGTTGGACTTTCTGGCTTCCCACGACAGGAAACCAGGGATCTGCCCCCTACCCTTGCAGAGTGGGGAGAGGATGGTGGGAAAAACAGTTGCACTCCCCGTAGTTCCAAGGACTGTATTGTTGTTAGCCTGTGAGTTGCCTTGTGTAAGGAACCTTAAGGAGCTCTTGTCAAAAACAAATCCAAAGTACTTCCAACATCCTAAAATGGCAATGTAACTCTTGTTCTTAAATGGCTTATTTCCCGTAGGGATCAGTATTCCAAGATGATCACAGAACAAGAGAACCTTGGAAAGGTAGGAGTGGATGAACATTATTGTTTTCTGTTTTGGACCAAGGGCGTCCAACCTTGGCCACTTTAGGACGTGTGGACTTCAACTCTCAGAGTTCCCCAGCCAGCATCACTGGGAGTTGAAGTCCACACGTCTTAAAGTGACCAAGGTTGGACATGCCTGATTTATACAAAGCCTAGTAGGCACAGCTCCTAAAAACCGTTCAGATTTAGTCTCGGAGAAGTTGCCTTCTTAAAATAAACTACACAAACAGTTGCAAAGTCAGCTTCCTACAGATATTGCCCGAGCTACTGGACTATCACTTACAAAAGTCATCTTCTGCAGAAACCTCAGAAAGTAGGCATTGCTTCGCCAAATCAGTGGCATGCATAGCAGTTGGCCGCAGATAAACACAGTATTTAGTGGCGTGCCGTCCTATTTTTGCAAAAAGGACCTGCAATCCATTTTTCTATCCCTTTCTTGGCAGTTGCCTTTGGAGCAGCATGTAGAAAGAATTAATTTTTCAAACCAACTGTCTTTGATGTTCTTTACAAACTGGTCACGTACATGTTGCTCTTCCCAAGGAGATCTGTCTTTGTAACTTTTAAGACGGTCTCAAACTTCCAAAATATGATTTTAATCCGCTGCACGGTCTTGAGCTGAGGTATTATCTAAACTTTTTCTGGTGTTGTTTAATGCAATCACGTAAACATTTTTTTTTAAAAAATGATAAACAAGAAAGGGAAGCCAAAAAGAATAAAGGTATGAAGATTGTTTGGAAGTCCTTATATACTTTAAAACTCTGTTTTGGCTCTGGGGTTGAAGTCATATTTCATTTCATTTTGAAGCAACATAGTTAGCTGCTGAAGACCTCTGGATGGAGGCACATGGGGACAGTAAGTAAATAAACTCACGGATCAGGACCCCTCCCTCCACCTAGAGGTAGAGTTCTTGCCTCACAATCAGGAGGCTGTGAGTTTGATCCTAGGTAGAGGCAGATATTTCTCTCTCTCTGGGCACAATGAGAATATATCTACTGAATAGAACTCTGCTCTGGTGACAAGAAGGGCATCCGGCCAGTAAACACTCAGCTCTATTCAGTTGCCCAGACTCCACTCCGCAAGGGATTATGGGGTCATTAAAAGAAGATGATGATCAGGACCCCTCCCTAAACAGCATATCCTTCCTTCCTTCCTTCCTTCCTTCCTTCCTTCCTTCCTTCCTTCTTTCTTTCTTATCAGAAACTGCGAGAGAAGCAGAAATCTGTCCGGGAAAGCCATGGCCCCAACCTGAAGCAAGTCAAAATGTGGCGAGACCTCCAGCTTCTGATGGAGTGCAAAAGAGAATGCTTTCTCAAGCAACAGAACCCGGCCTCGGTGGGCCAAGTCATTCAGGAAGACGGAGAAGACCGCCTGGTCTTGTGAAAGCAACTTGCCCGACATCTAGGTCATCTCAAAGAGCCATTCGTCCTCCAGCAAACCCGTGGTGAATGTTGGCTGGGGTTTATGATGGTTTCTATGCAAATGAGATTTGCCATGCTGCAGGAGGGTAGCTAAAAAGTTCTTAACTAGAACAGGGTTGTGGATGGGTGGGCTTCGTTTGTTCCTTCTTAGAAGGAGGGAAATCTTTGTTTTTATTCTGCTGATGGATGGACCGGCCTTCCCTCGGTCGAAAGTCAGACAAATGGCTAAAGCATTGAGAAGGTGGCTCAGGTGCAATCCCATTCAAATTCAAGAGGCATTCCACAGAAGCAGGGAGACAAAAATCAGGGTAATTTGGACATCTGGGGTTGTAGATGATGCGACACCAAGCCAGGTTCAAATCACACACAGGTCCTCACCAACTGGTTGCTGAAAGACCAAAACACAGGAGTCACGATTTCCTTCATCCTCCTGGATCCAAACCAAAGCTTCAACCCTCCCTGGAGTCTGAAATTCCTCGGCCTTTTCTCATTCACTTGGCTTTTAGCGAGCCCACTTCCAAATGTTTATTTTTGTGTTGAATTTTTTTTTTAAAGATTCCCTTCTCGGGCTTCTTACATCGCCAACTTCCTGGTTGGCGTTCCACATGCATGCCCTTGCCTCTCTCCAAACTGGCTGATCCTTGTTTGTCCTTAGCCACGAAGACAATAAAGTCATTTGTAGTGTGTCTTTCCACGTCGTCTCTGGGCGTTCATTGAACCGAATCCCTGCTACGGGAAAACGAAACGTTCCGTTTTCTTCCGGAAACTCATAAAACTGGTCTTGCTGAGGGACGCAGATAAATCCTACAGGTGCATTGGCATTGTTTTAGGTGCACTGTTGAAAGAAGAAAAAAAAATGAAGTGATGCCTAAATAAATGTAACGTGAAAAGCAGGCTTTGAGAGCTGGATTTGGATCTTCCCAATCCTCAATGGCAGGATCACGACCGGGCAAATTCTTTCCTCCAACCTGAATGTCCTCTTCTTTTTTTTAAGTTAGGTTTTTTACATGTATGTATGTATGTATTTTGAATACAGTGTATTGACCGGGCCTATAGGTGAAATTTCCTGACAGTTAGAACAATTAATCCGTGGAACAACTTGCCTCCAGAAGTTGTGAATGCTCCAACACTGGAAGTTTTTAAAAAGAGGTTGGATAACCATTTGTCTGAAGTGGTGTAGAGTTTCCTGCCTAGGCAGGGGGTTGGGCTAGAAGACCTCCAAGGTCCCTTCCAACTCTGTTATTCTATTTTATTCTATTCTGTTCCTATTCTATTCATTTTACAGAAGAAAAAAAAGAAACAGTAACAGATATACTGATAATAATATCAGTATATACATAATGATTCTAACCATATTTATAATTATATTAGCTTATTATCCTATTAATTATATTAGCATACTTATAAACAACATTCGTATTTTACTTAAAGATAACAATGCTCTTTTATTCATCTAATTTCTACCTCTTATCTCTAATCATTAATAAAACCTATTCCACGTTAAATAATACTCTGTATCTCCTTCATCTTTTATTTTCAATGTCAATCTATCCATCTCTGCACAATCCAATATTTTCCGAATTATATTTTCATCCGATGGCATGTTCTCATTTTTCCAATATTGTGCAAATACGATTCTTGCTGCTGCCAATACATGTAGCATTAAGTACATAGTCCCTTTGTCCTAGCTTTCTGGTATTATTATACCTAACAAACAAAAATATTTCTGGCTTTAAATCTATATGCCGCTTAATCCTTTTTTCCAACCCTGTATGTATTTTCGTCCAATATTTCCTTGCTTTCATACATGTCCACCACATAGGATAATAAGTACCTGGAGTCTGATTGCATTGCCAACATTTGGCGGACACATTTCAACATTTTTGCTAATCTTGCAAATGAATACACTTAATGTCCTCTTCTTGAATGCATTGGTGTGAGTGAGTGAATACAAGTCTAAAGGCAGTAATTATACCGCACATTGTAGACAGCCATGGAGATGGCCTTGAAGAAAATATTCAGATGTCATTCCCAAAAGCAAGAGGAAGCATTGCTTAAGCCCTGGAAAAGGAGATAGTATCAGGAAGAAGCTCGGGATGTTTTCTCCCAACTCCCTGGGTGCAGAAAGGAGCCAGTTTGGTCCACTGGTTAAGGCACCGGAAATTTCTGAGAAGGGGTCAGCAGATTGCCAAAGCCTTGTAGTCCCCCAGGGAGGATAAATTTAAACCTGGTCTAATTCGATCGGCGGGGGAAAGAATCAGGGAAGGTTTTGCTCGGCTTGAAGGTGTGGAAAGACGTATTTTGGCAGAGGGGCAGGAAATATAAATAGATTGGGGAAGGGTTTCGGCAGAAAGTAGTTCAGGATCTGCATCTTGAATAACTGTTGAAGCCTCCGTGGCAGTTTGATGGGACTTGGGAGATTCACTGACATCTGAAAATCCTACCCCGGGAGACGCTAAATCACATTTATTCTCCACTAAATCATTTTAGCTCTAACCAAGCCTGCAGCAGCTGCATTTTGGAAACCTCCAAGCGGTGATTAGGGTTAGGCCTGAAAACATATTGCTCCCTTCTTCGGTTTTATCTTAGGGACAAGCCATTGGAGAGAGAATTTTCTTCTTCTCTGTTAGTGTAAAAGGCATGGTTGAAATAATGATCTTGGAAGGCCCTCACCTTGACGGGCAAAAATGCCATTTAGACTTAATGATAGCACTATAATGCTATGTAGTTTTATTTCCCAGTTTCATATCATCTCATTTTGATTTTCCCGACAGCCGTAATGGAAGGGAAGGAAGGAAGGAAGGAAGGAAAGGAAGGAAGGAAGGAAGGAAGGAAGGAAGGAAGGAAGGAAGGAAGGAAGGAAGGAAGTCAATAGATGAGATTAAACTCAAACAAGTGTCTTCTTTCGTTCTTTTAAGACACTGTGCCTGCCTGGACTAGATAAAAGACCTTAAAGGTCCCTTCAAATCTTCTGTTAGTTTGATGGAAACTAATTAAGGAAGGAACCAACCTAATACCTAAAGGAGAAATTTCCTGGCAGTTAGAATTATTACTCAGTGGAACAACTTGCCTCCAGAAGCTGGGAATGCTCATCACACTGGAAGTTCTTAAGAAGAGACTGGACAATCGTTGGCCTGAAATAAACATTAGGACTCCTGCTTATGCAGGGGGTTGGGCTAGACGACCTCCAAGGTCCCTTCCAACTCTGGAATTCAGGTAAAACTGGGCACTTTTTGCAGCAGCAATACTGGGTCACCTGGAACCCCCATCCTGCAAAGCCCCCCCCCCGCTTTCCACTCCCTCCCCCCCTTCCGTTTTGCAAGCCCGTTTGAAGTGCTGCGTCATTCCTGCTGCCCTTCCGAGGAGCAAGCCGATTACGCACTTCCATCAGCATCCCAAAATTACTTTTCTCATCTCAGCTGATGCAGAAAATTACCATTATCCCCCTCCCCAATGGGAAGCCAAGAATTCCGGAGAAACAGATAAAGTGGGCTATCTTTAGCTCTGAAGAAAAGCGACACTCGGTAATGTGACTTTTAATGTGCTGCCCTCCACTTTCCCGGTTTCTTAATTTGGCCAGGGCGCCTTGGGAGGAAGCAGGCTTTTGAGGAAGTGTGACAACTTAGCATTCAAACTCCAGCTTGGTAATGACAAAGCCCATTAAACAGGCCTCCTCAAATGGTCTTTTCTCTTTGCAATACATTCTAGGGGGTGGGATTATTGGTGACTTCTTTGGGAGCTTCCAGGCGCCTCCTGGCTGCCCATTGCTAGAATGAACAAGGGGTCTAAGAGAATAACAGAGCTGGAAGGGATCTTGGAGGTCTAGTCCAACCCCCTGCCCAAGCAGGAGATCCTATATCATTCCAGACAAATGGCTGCCCAGTCTCTTCTTAAAAACCTCCTGTCAGGATTCCAGCAATCGCCCTAATTAAATCGTGATTCTTGAGCCAAACTTCCAAGAAACTTCGAAGGATTCATTAGAGGCGACATGCGGGCCCTGCCCTATATGAAGCCAATTCTGGCCTATGTCATTTACAGCCCCTCCCCTCTGGGTGTGTCATAAATCAGATTCTCCAATTGAGCATGTTCAGGGCTGGGTGTCATCAATCACATTCTCCAATTAAATATATTCCTGGGCAAAAACTCTGGTAGTTTAGCTACAATCTTTTAAAGAGAAGAGTTGGAATGTACTTTTGCTTTCAAACTGCTCTTCCAGATTTCCTCCCCCCCCCCTTTTTTTTTAATGGCAACTACTAAAACAGGCATAGGAATGTTTTTATGAGTTGACACCTCCAGTGATGGGGCATTCACAACTTCTGGAGGGAAGCTGTTCCACTTGTTAATTGTTCTCAATGTCAGGAAATTCCTCCTTAGTTCTAAGTTGCTTCTCTCCTTGAATAGTTTCCATCCGTTGCTCCTTGTCCTGCCTTCTGGTGCTTTGGAGAATAGCTTGACTCCCTCTTCTTTGGGGCAGCCCCTGAGATATTGGAAGGCTGCTATCATGCCTCCCCTGGTCCTTCTCTTCGCCCAGTTCCTGCAACCCTTCTTCATATGTTTTAGCCTCCAGGCCCCTCATCATCTTTGTGGCTCTCCTCTGTACTCTTGCCAAAGTTTCTATACCTCTTTTTTTTTAAATAATGGCTCTAGATTCAAGGATCGTGTTCAAGATCCGTGCAATATACAGTAATGAAAAAGAAAAAAGAAACGAGCCAAGCCTTTTCACAAATTGACCAATCCTTGGCAACTGCAAATGAAAAAGAATTACGATCACCAAAGAAAAGAATTAACCAAGTCAGGAAATCGATACTTCATACCCCAATGCAGGCTATCCCCTTGTTTAGTCAACTTAAATGCAGAATATATTATGAGAAACGCAGGGGTAGAAAAACCAGACATTGGAATTAAAATTTCAAGGGGAAAAACGATCTAACTACTCAGTTTTTGGGGGTGGTGGGGTGGGAATCCTTCCAGGTTCCTTCTAGTGGTTTCTTCTACATCAAAACAGCCCCTTAAAACTAGCCAGCCAGAAATCCATTGCAGTTACAATGAAATGCAATTAAATTCAAACCAAACTGGGAAGACACCATGAAGGAGTCTTCAAGCTTTAGGGTCTGGTTTTTTTCCTCTCTTCCCCCAACTGAGCTGTAGAAGAAATATGACTGTGTTGTTCCCCCCTCCTTTGATGACTCAGGGATGTCAAAACAAGTGGCTGGCTTTTATTCTAACACTTCTTGAAGAATTTGATTGAAACTCTGTATGTCCAGATAACGTCGGACAAAGTGGCCCTCTTGCCTTTTGTATTTTTTTTTTTTTTTGGTTTCAAGATATTTTTGGAAACAGCACAAGTGACCTTGGCACACTGCAGTGGCTTTTTTCCAATTTAGGATTTTGCAGCTGGCCCAAAAGGGAAATCAGAATATTCTTGAAACGTTTTTTTAATTGGTGCATGAAAACTAGCAGTGAGTATTGACGTAGGCAAGGTATGAGAACTGTGGCTATTCTTTGTGTGCAGGAGGTGTGTGGATGTGCACACTTAGCACACTTAGACATCTGTCAACCAGCTACTACTGGGTGTCCTTTTTTAGTATTTAATAGCTCGCATTTTGCTCGTGTTCAGAACGTTCCTTATGTCATTTGGATGGAATATTGTTTCGTTTCTCTGCTGTTTTGTTCCTTTGGAAGCCATCTCAACCAGGAACTGGATTTTGGGCTACCAATATTGGGAGCCAGACTGGATGTGAAGTCCAAATCACAAGAGCTTGTCCTTGGAAGTTGTGGGAGCGCCATCACTGGAGGCTTTCAAGAAGAGATTGGACTCCCATCTGTCAGAAATGGTGTAGGGTCTCCTGCTTGGGCCTGGGGTTAGACTAGATGACCTACAAGGTCCCTTCCAACTCTGATTATCTGTTACTGAGCCTGTAATTTTAGTTTGGCATTCCAGTTTTCGCTTGCCTCATCTCCTGTCCGAGCTAAATTCCTCACGGGTTGAATTATATCAATCCTCATCTTGAACAATGGCGAGATTTGTACCAAAATGTAATGAAAATGAAGGCGAGCCACGCTAAGCATTTATCTTCAATTTAGGATTTCGGTTTCATAGGAGGCCTCTTGGATTGCGGATATATAACACCGGGCTTATTTGGATTACACTTCTACTCCAATGTGCCAATCTTCACTTTTAACCTAGGCAGGAAAACTCATAAACAGTAATGCAGAAGAAAGAAAAAGGAATTGATTAAATCAATCCCCGTAGATCCTGCTCTTCACTGGAGTTTTTAGTTAGGGATAGAGATGAATTTGGTAAGTATCCCCCAAGAAAATACTGGATAGGATATATTTGTCTGGGATGGTATAAGGCAGGGGTCTCTCCAAACTTGGCAACTTTAAGACTTGTGGACTTCAACTCCCAGAATTCCCCAGCCAGCTTTAAGACTTGTAGATAGATAGGTAGATAGGTAGATAGGTAGATAGGTAGATAGATAGATAGATAGATAGATAGATAGATGATAGATAGATAGATGATAGATAGATAGATGATAGATAGACAGATAGATAGATAGATAGATAGATAATAGATAGAGATAATAGATAGGTAGGTAGATAGGTAGCTACATAGATATAATAGAGATAATAGAAGATAGATAGATAGATAGATAGATAGATAGATAGATAGATAGAGATAATAGATAGGTAGATAGGTAGGTAGGTAGGTAGAATTAATCTTTTATTGGCCAAGTGTGATTGGACACACAAGGAATTTGTCTTGGTGTAAATGCCCTCAGTATACATAAAAGAAAAGAGACATTCGTCAAGAGTGGACTTCAACTCCCAGAATTCCCCAGCCAGCTTTAAGACTTGTGGACTTCATATACCCAGAATTCCCCAGCCAGCTTTGGGAGTTGGTGTCCACAAGTCTTAAAGTTGCCAAGTTTGGAGTCCCCTGCTATAAGGACTGCTGTTTTGGGCAGCGGGTTTGGACTAGAAGACCTCCCAAGTCCCTTCCGGCTGCAGGATTCTACAATTCTGCTCTCTAGCACTGGGGCTTCGGCTACAAGAGGAAGAAGAAACACCTCCTCTTCCTCCTCTTCACCTGAACATCTGCCATGACAGCCTCTTCCCTTCCCCTCTGGAGAGATTCACGTAGCAAATATCACGTCCAACATTTTCTCAGAACCTTTTATTTGCATGCACGCACACCTGCCAGAGAGGGAGGACACAATGTGATATGCCTGGAGGCACAGCTTGGCATCCTTGGGCTTTCTTAATTCAATTAAAAACCCCTGTCTTAAAATGCTAGTGGATTTAGCCGTTAAAAGCATCTAAAAGAAAAAAAGAAGAGCCATTCCCAGGCTGGGGAAGATTCCAGCAAAGTCTGAGTCACTCCCTTTCCCTGCCATAGAAATCAGTGGCACAGAAGGAGGAGAAAGAGGCTGATTTAATTGCTGGGAGCTGAGATGCCTCCTTCCTTGAACCCCCAGAAGGGAAGCTGCCAACTTTCCCAAGGAGGAGCGTAACAGAAGGTCCCTTCGCAGCAATCTGCCGAAGTTGAATGGCACCCACACATTCCTTGGCAAAAGTGAATGTTTGTTAGATGCATTTCCTTCCGCTAAAACTCCTCATTAGACATGATGGGCAGGAACAGCCCAACCATCCTCCTCCCCCTGTGTCTGTGTGTGTGTCTGTGTGTATGTGTGTCTGTGTGTCTGTGTAAATGCTGGTAGGGATAAAAGGCAGGTGTGTGCACACTTCTGCACTCTGCTACTAGGTTAAGTATAGGATCCTGCAAACGCCAGGTACCCCTGCCTGGGACAAGACTTGCCCTGCATGTAAGACACGAGGTCATGAAATTAAGAATGTCTCCAGGTCAGGGGTGTCCAACCTTGGAAACGTTAAGACTTGTGGGCTTCAACTCCCAGAAGGCTGGGGAATTCTGGGAGTCGCAGTCCACAATTCTGGCTGGGGAATTCTGGGAGTCGCAGTCCACAATTCTGGCTGGGGAATTCTGGGAGTCGCAGTCCACAATTCTGGCTGGGGAATCCTGGGAGTCGTAGTCCACAATTCTGGCTGGGGAATTCTGGGAGTTGCAGTCCATAATTCTGGCTGGGGAATTCTGGGAGTCGCAGTCCACAATTCTGGCTGAGGAATTCTGGGAGTCGCAGTCCACAATTCTGGCTGGGGAATCCTGGGAGTCGCAGTCCACAATTCTGGCTGGGGAATTCTGGGAGTTGCAGTCCATAATTCTGGCTGGGGAATTCTGGGAGTTGCAGTCCATAATTCTGGCTGAGGAATTCTGGGAGTCGCAGTCCACAATTCTGGCTGAGGAATTCTGGGAGTCGCAGTCCACAATTCTGGCTGGGGAATCCTGGGAGTCGCAGTCCACAATTCTGGCTGGGGAATTCTGGGAGTTGCAGTCCATAATTCTGGCTGGGGAATTCTGGGAGTCGCAGTCCACAATTCTGGCTGGGGAATCCTGGGAGTCGCAGTCCACAATTCTGGCTGGGGAATTCTGGGACTCCAACAATTCTTACCAAGGTTGGACACCCCTGCTTTAGACCACGTGGATAGCCCCTCCAGAATGTATTGCTGTGAAGCCAGAATCCTCTCGGAGGCTGAGTGGACGGTAACCGCCATCCAAAGAGACTTCAAGCAGCCTGGGAACATAATCTGGGAATTGTGAGGAAGTTCTGAACAGGTGGGAGGTGAATCTGTTAAGCCCTGAAGACGTCTCTGTGACCTGGGCTTGATCCAAAGCAGAAGGATGTAGTGGGAACGAAATCCTGTCCTTGTTTACTAACAAGCATGCCCCACAGTGGTAACCATCGTGGGTTTATGCCCCAATGATGCATGCCTTCAGGGTTGCAAAGCCAGGGGGAAAAACTAGGCTGATGCAGAAATCAGCCAATCTTTGGGTGATCAAAGTTGGCAGAATTTCTCTCTTCCCTTTGCAAAGACATTTCGCATCCTTTCACCGGCGCTAAAATTGTCATCCTTCTCTGTTCCCAGATAATCGTGTTGCCTTGAGCTTGCCGGCTTGCCTTTTAAGGGCCTCTTGATGCTTTTCTGTTCAGTTCTCATCTGTTCTGCAATCCCAAATGCTCTCCCCCAACCCTCCTCATCCCAGGGACTGGCGGGGGAAGGCGGGAGGGTAGAGCTCGCCACATCTGTCCCAATCATTTAAATCCAAGTCCCTAATTAAAACAAAAAGGCAAGCAAACAAACAAACTAACGTTTTCGTTAGAGGGGATTTGGGGGCAAAGCTAATGGAACATTCTCAGTGATCTGGACTCTTTTTCTGGGCTTTGAGTTGCTTTGAGGCTATTTTGGGAGGATTTCAAAGTTTCCTTCGCTGGTGGTGGTGCTGTGTGTGTGTGTGTGTGTGTGTGTGTGTGTGCAGTTCCTGGGCTAAATAATAGCCCGGTATTCCAGACACCCAATTTATTGGACTCTACTGCATGAAACACAACATCATTTCCTTTTGACATACAGGTAGCAAGCATTTTCTGAGACAGGAAAGGACTTGAAAAGGGATTCCTGGTGTTCTAAATGTGTGTATTCAACCACGAAGAGGTAAATGTTCTTGGTTTGAAACAATAGACCCCTGTTCTTCAAACATGGCATGGGTGGACTTCAACTCCTAGAATTCCCCAGCCAGAATTGTGGGCTGCAACTCCCGGAATTCCCCCGCCAGAATTTTGGACTGCAATTCCCAGAATTCCCCAGCCAGAATTGTGGACTAACTCCCAGAATTCTGGGAGTTGAAGTCCACAAGTGTTAAGGGTTCCAAGATTGGACACCCTTGACCTGGAGGCATTCTTAATTTGATGGGGAATTCTAGGAATTGAAGTCCACCAGTTTTAAAAGTTGTCCACCCCAGGTCTAAAGGAAACCCTGAATTGAGACCCAATGTTTAACAGATAACAGATTAACAGAGTTGGAAGGGACCTTGTAGGTCATCTAGTCCAACCCCCTCATCCAAGCGGGAGACCCTACACCATTTCTGACAGATGTCAGTCCAATCTCTTCTTAAAAGTCTCAAGTGATGACGCTCCCACTACTTGGCAAAGCTCACCCTTCTGTACCCCCACTTTCAAGGCTTAGTTGATTCAGGGGAGAAACCAATCACGGTTCGCGGCAGGTCTGTGGGTCCCATCTGCCTAAGGCAGGGGTCTTCAAACTTGACAGCTTTTAAGACTTGTGGACTTCAACTCCCAGAATTCCTCCTCCAGTCATGTTAAGCTCAGGAATTCTGGGAGTTGAAGTCCACAAGTCTTAAACTTGCCAAGTTGGAAGACCCTTGCCTTAAGGGGTCTGCAACCTTAAACTACTCAAAAGAGGCATTTGGACCCGTTTCCCACAGAAAACACTGGGAGCCTCAAAACCTGGGTGGGCGTGGCCAACTCGACATCACTCCCACCCGGTTGCATGACCCCACCCACCCCGCCATGCCTCCCCAGGTTTTGTGGCTCCAGGTGTTCTCTGTGGGAAACGGGCCTCTCTCCCACCCTCTCATTTGTGTCTTTTGTGTTTTACCTTCTCAGGCCAGGTGAGGAATGACTGGGAGGGGAGGGCGAGGGGCGGGGCCAGCCGGTGGTGGGATCACCCAACAGGGAGCCACAGTATAGAGGGCCCAAAGAGCACATGCGGCTCCAGAGCCCCGGGTGGCCGACACGACCTAAACGCTCTTTGGACGTCCTCTCTCGCCCAGTCTGACCAAGATGGCTTTCCAAAGGACTTTTGGCCTGTTGACGATGCCAACGAGCCGTTTCTGAGCATCGAATGACGGGGCTGTCCGAAAGGCGAACCCTCTCCCCTGCTCCCCGCCCGCAGCCACATTACTTCACCGGTGGACCCAAGTAACCCGCCCGGAACAAAATGTCAAAGGATGAGCCGGTTAGAAGCCGTAAGAATTATTATTAGAGGGAGGTGTTTTCCTCTTCTCCCGTGGTTGCCCAGATACCTTCCTGGGTTGGACTTGCAACTATGACAGCCGGCTCAGATCCCCGGCTGGCCGGGGTGGCCAAGAGACCAAGCAGCCAGCGGGAGTATCTCCTTTCTCTTCAACGTTTCTCCCTCCCCCATAGCTTGAATTCCCCTTGGGAGGGGGGCTGTAGAAGACGCACCCGAAGGTATTGGGTTCCTCTCTCTGCTCCAGAGGAGCCCAACAAGGAGAAAAGCAAACCAGATGCTATTATTACGGCAAGTCTCAAGTGGCTGCCCCATCCCTGTCCCCGCCACGAGAGAAGACCTCTCCCCTTGGCCTTTTGTTCTCCCACCTAGGAAGCCAAGGGGACGAACCTATTTATAACAGAATGAGCAAACCTGAAATATACGCCGGGACGCCAGGCTCTTGCAGATGGTTTGGGGGCCAACGCAGATTTGAATTTGGCTTGTTGAGCAGGATGTGGGAACCTGGCCACTGAAGGGTCCACAAGGAAAGGGCGAGCAGGTTTTCACCATGTTGTAGACCAGGGGTCTCCAACCAAGAGCCTTGGTGGTGGAGGCTGTTAAATGCCTAGCACTTAGCTCCAGCTGCCTGCAATTAGTGCAGGCTCGAATCCCACCGGGCTCAAGGTTGACTCAGCCTTCCATCCTCTCTGGGGTAGGTAAATTGAGGACCCAAGATTGTTGGGGGCAATAAGCTGACTTTGTAAAAATGCCGCTTAGTAATAAGCAGGCATATACAATGGAAGGAAGGCTATTGCTGAGCACATTGGGTTGTATCCCAAAAATTGTAAGCCGCCCTGAGTCTCTGGAGAAGGGCGGCATATAAATATGAATAATAATAATAATAAAATAATAATAACCTTGGCAACTTTAAGACCTGGGAATTCTGGGAATTGAAGTCCACAGGTCTTAAACTTGCCAAGGTTGGAGAGCCCCGTTGTAGACACATAACCGTCGGAGGTAAAGCCAACCAAACCACGCATCTTGCAGGGGATTCGACCATCGATCGCTGGAGGTTTTCAAGATGAGACAGGACAGCCAGTAGTTCTAGGTTGTCTAGGTCTAGAATTTCAAGTCTGCTGGCATCAGGTGTTCTGCTACGAGTAGAGGAGGGGAGAACTCTTCTCATGAAACATTTCTTTTTGTGACATTGTGAATCCTAAATATGGCATGGGACCGAGAGTGTGCTCAGAAACGCGCGCGCGCACACACACACCGCCAGGTCACAACCACAGCAAAACGTGATCTCCTTGGAAGTCCTCGCACCCGAGGACTTTGGGATTTCCTGGTCGCCCACCACGTCAACTCAGGCCCAGGTTCCCATTGTGAGGCAGGAAATCCTGACTGCCAGGGTTGAAGAGGGTCGGACGAATATGGTTTACATTAGTCTCCGTATTGCTCCGGCCTCATTTCCGCGGAACGTTCCCCAGGTCAAGTCATCTCCAGAGTGCACAATATTCCCCGATGCCTTTGCAAAGCGAGACCTTTCTCTCCTCCACAGAGGTCCCGAAATCATCCAGGTCACGGTGGTTCCAAAAGTGCTTTTCCCCTCCCCCCCCAACTGTGAACTTTTCCTCTGTTTTCCTTGAGAAAGTTTCGCTTCTCATCCAGTTCTTCAGAAACGTTTTCAAGAAAGAAAGGAAAAAGAAAAAAAACTAAGAAAGTCCAGTTGCCTTTTGAAAAGCACCTTTGGGGTCTTGTCTTCACCGAGATGAGCCGCTTCCGAAAACCCTGCAAGCAGGCCGACTGATGGTCCTTTGTTCAGACCCAGGCTTCCTGAGACAGTTAATTAAGCACATGCTTAGTCCAAACAACTCTTGTTTTATTTCAACGCTGGGAATTATGTGCATTCCCAGCCGGTAACGAGTCCCAAACAGTCCCTCGAGATAAGCACCCACCTTTCTCTCCTTTGAATTGCTGCCAACAACTAGAGTGCCACATGAACTATAAAAAACCAACCGAAGTACAAAAGTCCACATAGAGCTTCAAGGTTTAATCCGAACAGAGCGAACGACTTTGCTTCCTGCAAAGGTTTCTTCACCTTTGCCTGTCCTTTATCCCTTATGGGAGGGGTGATCACCTCCCAGCCTTACTTCCAAGTTGCCCCTTCTGCTTCAGCTGCTCTTGCCTTCTAGCAGCTCTGTGCACATGCGCACTGGGAACAGGCTCCCCTGGGTCCTCTGCCTCGCTGCTGCCAGACTCTGAAGGCTCCGGAGGCAGCACCCCACTCCCAGATGGCCCTGACCCCATCTGTGCATCGGATGCAGGACCCTCGTCCGAGTCCTCCCCAGACTCCCAGACTGGTTCCTGTTCTTCCCCACTGTCCAATTCCACTGTTGTCATCACCGGCTGCTGGTGAACCGCAACATCCTCGTCCCCCAACTTGGTTATGGAGGCCTTGGTCCTTCTGCTCCTTAGACTCTCCTATCCTATCTCCCTCCGGCTCCTGCTAGGGAACATCCCCTTGCGAGGTTGGCCAGCTGTGCCATGAAGAGAGCCGAGGCACAGCTGACCTGCTTTCGCACAGAGAGCACCGGTCGGACTTTCCTAGGGGCTGCAAGGCAATGCCTGCCATTCCTCCCTCCAGATTGTTACTTCCATATGCAAATGGATGGGGATGCATGGAAGGGAAGAGATTATGGAATTCATTTTCAGGCAGCCGGCCACCACTCCGGAGGGATGGGAATGCAATCAAACTAATTTTTCCTGACTGCCCTGACAGTTACTGTAATGGAATATTAACAGCTTTGCATCTAATGACTTCCAAAACGGATCTCCCTGACTTGCGCATGTGCACCTGAACTCTTTCGCTGGTCTTTGCTGCTCCCAATTCATTATTTTCTTTCTTAGCATAGTTTTAAGCACATATATATGTGTGTGTGTATGTATGTATGTATATATATGTATATATGTGTGTGTGTAGCTGGAAATTTTGAGCCTTAAATCTTTACTATGATTTCTCCTGGGACAGACCTAGGACCTCCAAATTGCCCTTTTAAAAACAGTTCTGGCAGATATTTTTTTTGCTGTGACCGGTTCAGAGGGGACCCTGAAGCATTTTGGCTGGTGGTCAACAGCTGGGCAAGCCCACTGCTCTTAATTTGGGTGCCTTGAGTTTTCTCTCGGTCATCCCTCCCTGTCAACATCCTGCCAGCTTAATTTATTG
The DNA here is from genome assembly GCA_009733165.1 of Naja naja. Taxonomy (NCBI): domain Eukaryota; kingdom Metazoa; phylum Chordata; class Lepidosauria; order Squamata; family Elapidae; genus Naja; species Naja naja. The sequence continues at coordinate 2,082,732 of CM019165.1, forward strand.
CCCCAGAAAGCTTCCCAAAAGGATGACTAACTTTTATGGGTCTGCCCGATGCAAACATTTAGCAGAGGGAACTCCTATCCTTTCATCCCAGGGAAAAACCTTGGGATCTCTTACTTCTGGATAGACCCAGGCTTTACAATTCAGTTAATGGCATCGTTCGTTTCAAGTTTGCTTTCCGATTGGATAATTACACTTTGATGGGGCCCAGAATGGAAGCTTTGGCTGGAAGACCCAAAGAAGGAGAGCAACGGATGGGGAAGAAATGTAAAAAGAAAAATGATAAAAGCAAACTTTGTCTCAAAAAAGCAAGCTAGCCAGTTAGGAGGGGAAGCAGTTTCCCATCTGGGTGAGCAGATGAAGGCTCGTCTTAGGCCAGCACTACAGGACTGGCGTTCCTTCCCATCTCCACCTCCTGAAGCGCTCCGGAGTGACGGCTGTCGGTCGAGAGCACTTCCCCCGCCTTAACGTCTGCCTGTACAATCCTGCAGGTTTGGGTAAAACAGAAACAACGCCTCTGAAAATATCTGCAGGAGCCAGGAAGCCGACGGGCTAAAATAGAAATAGGGGTGCTGGAGGTCAGGACAATTTCTGCAAGCACACAAATCCCTTTGACGTCGCAGGGAGCCCGGGAGAAGTCGAAGAGAAAACCAGGGCAGCCAGCCTGGAAATAGTTTGCTCTGGGAAAGGTTGTTCTCTGGTGGTGGTGGTGGGTGGCTCAGAAATGGAGCTGGAGGCTGGCTCAGCCATCCCTCGGTGGCCAGGATTGTTAGAAAACAAACCACCGTTTTCACCATCATTATTTTTGAAGGCTGGAATAATTGAATTCGTATTAACATTATTGGAATCATAGGGCTAGAAGGGACACCGCAGGTCTTGTAGTCTAACTCCCTGCTGAAGCAGGAGACCCTATACAATTGGAGACAAGCCAATTTCCTCTGCAAAAAACCTCCAGTGATGAAGCATCCAGAACTTCTGGAGCGAAGACCTTCCACTGGTTAATTGCTCTCCTCGTTGGGAAATTTCTTTTAATTCTAGGATGAGCTCCCCACCCATTGTTTCTTCTCCTGCCCTCAGGTGCTACGGAGAATAAATCGATGCTCGCTTCCCTGTGGCAGCCCTCCACGCATTGGGAAGACTGCTATCATGTCTCCCCTGAACGTTCTCTTCGTTCGGTTAGACCAGAGGTCTCCAAACTTGGCAACTTTAAGACCTGTGGACATCAACTCCTAGAATTCTCCAGCCAGCTATGCTGGAAGTTGAAGTCCACAAGTCTTAAAGTTGCCAAGTTTGGGTTAACATACCTAGTTCCCTTAGCACTAAATTCTAATATCCTGCTAAGTTAGTTAATTTACTTTATCGTCATTGCACCTTGTACAAGGAAATTAAATGCCACTTTCAGTGTACATTATAACTATAAAAAAATAAAACACAAACACCCATCTTCGCATTCTATACCATTGAATTGAAAACCGCCTGATATTTATTTTATTTTATTTTATTATTTGGTCTTATATGCTGCCCTCTCTCCCAAGGGACTCAGGGCGGCTCACATAAAAGCAACCATACAAATTACAAAAGTTAAAAAAAGAATTAAACCAAATTCGACCAAATAATCATTAAAACCCATTAACAAACATTTAAAATTTTTAATATTGCATTAATTTAATATTGCATTAATAATATCGCATTAATACACAGTAGAATTCAATAGAGTTACTGCTCTGGGATAGAAGCTGCTTTTCAGCCTATTTGTCCTTGTTTTTACTGTTGGTTTTTTAAGCCTGGCTGACTGAAGTCCGATGTCCCAAGGAGATGCATGTTCCACCAGAGCTGGGCTTCCTGGCATCATGTGGGCAGGCCGAGAACCCAGGCAGGCAGTTTGGTCCACTCCCTTTGCCCAACTGCAGCTGACCTTCCTTCTGCTGCTGTTGGATCAGATCTCCTAGGGTGCCTTCCCTGGTTGGGTCCCATCAACAAGGCTGTTGAGCACAGGACCAACTCATCCCAAGACCTCCTCCTCCCAGTCATCTGCAAAACACGGGACTTATCAAGGGGCTGGCATCAAGAAGGGGACATGTTCCATGTTGTTCAAGAACACAAGGAACATGTGCAAGGAAGATGCCAATAAAGGAGACAAGGGCTTTAGTGGCTCAGTATCTCCATGTACCGACCATGTCCTACAAGGTGGCAGGTCTGCTCAGTACAAGCCAACATCTAATGTCTTTGGGGCTACGAGAAGCAGTGCCAGTCAAACCTCTAGGACGTTCCTCCAAACATGGACCCACAACGTCCTTTCTATTCTTACTCCAAGCTTCCTCCACCTCCCAAATGAGCAACAAGATAGCCCGCAAGTGGCTCTGTTTGGTGGGGGCCACGTCACAACTGAACCACAATTTGCCCCGGAACTGGCTGGATTCACACGCAAACGTGTTGTCAGGACTCCAACAATCCACCTTCATTTAAATCATGAGTCTCTAGCCACAGCTCTGAGTTTAAATAAGATTTATTAGGAATGAACATGTCGGCGTTACCTGGGTGCAGCCAACTGAGACACATCATTCATTTCCCCCTTGACCCTGGTCTTCCCCCCAATCCCTGGATGTATATTCTCCAATGGGACACATCCATAGTCAAGAGTCACCAATCAGGCTCTCCAGTAATAATCTTGCGCGCCAGAAGCTTCGGCCACCTAGCAATTATCTATGCAAATATTTAAGGTATGCATTACTTTCCCCATTCCCTTTCTGCTGACAACGCTAAGACCAGAGAAATATTTTTGAGTTGACACGTGTCACAGATGTCCGAATCAACTCCCTTTAACCCGGGTCTATCCTGGCGTACCATCAATTCTACCCCACTCAGTTTAAAAGCCTGGGCTTCCATTAGAGCCCCGAGATTTCGCAGCTCGGTGGCGGCCGAAGAAGACGTATCCCCTCCTTGTCAAAGCGAGGTTGTGTGACCTCCTTTCCCGCCAAGGTCCCACTCTGCATTCACGCCACCGTCTCTGCTCCTCCCGAGCGCCGCTGGCTGCGTGTTGTTTGTCTCGCTGCCTCCCATCCTAATTCTTGCTCCATTTCCAGAGACAATTCATCTCCCCCCCACTCTCTCAAAAAAAAGGCCTTCCCTGGTTTCCAGCTTTCCTGCTGAGGAGCCAAAATCGCTGGTGAAAAGAAGCAAATGGACCGATGAAAACAGTGGGGCATTTTTTTTTCCTGTTTTTGGTCTTTTTTAGTGGAGCTGGTCGCTCCTGGCTAAAATGCAGAGAAGTAAACAAGAAAAAGGGGGGGATTTTAAGGAGGGTGGAGAATTCAAGCCTCGAGATGGGTGCTAGGCCTTTGGAATGCATCTCTACCCATTGCTCTCTCTCTCTCTCTCTCTCCCTCCCTCCTTCTCCTGCTTTAAGGCACCAAAATCAGCCTGCCTGTTGTGTGTTGCTCCATCCCTGGACAGCCACTCATCCAGTAGGGTTTCCTGTTCTGGCAGAGGGTTGGACTAGATGACCTCAAACTCCGAGGTCCATTTAATAGCTGATGATCATGTCATTTTTATATCAGAGTTATAACTGTTATACCGTTATTCCTTTACTTTAGCTTGGTCAGGCTTGGATCAAGCCATCATTAACCCCCCAAAAGCAAGAGGACGGTGAGTTTCCATGGTCCCTTTTTTTGGTCTGAAAAACTTGCCTGCTGGACAGGCTGCTTTTCCACCCCGCCTTCTTCTTGCATTGATTGCAGCCATCTGTGGGGCAGTTTCCCAGAAAGTGGAGGTTCCAGAACCTGGATTTGCAATGCAGGACTAACCACAACCAGCCCAGCAAGTAGGTTAAAAAGGTGCATGTAGGAGTTGAGCTTTTCTGGTCGACCAAACTGTAATTCTGAACTAGATTTAGTAAGGGTTATGCTGGTAGAAACCCCGCCAATTCATTTTCCGCCCCCAATAAACCCAGATTAATCAGCCCAGCTTAACTTTGCCTGGATTCACACGTTACGAAAGCAACAAGTTTGGTTTTAGCTCGCTTCAGAAACCGGCTTAAAGCATTCTGCGCTTTGCTTGCAACAGATCTTGGCTGGCAAACCCCAGCTTGCAACTCATTCTAACCGACGCTAAGCCCCGGCGCGACCCGCCTGTCCCCGATTCACACGCGTGTCAGAGCCCGGCCGCCCCACGTGTCAACCACCACTCCAGCGCAAGCCCCGCCCACCCCGCCAGTTAACGCTCCGCGCTCGGCCGCCCACGCCTTTCAAAAAGCTCCTTTTAGGTTCCAGCGCCCGCACGCCTGCCTTCCCGCCAGAGCGAGCGGGCGAGCGTTTAGCCAGAAACTATCAATCCGCAAAATCAAACGCCGACCCGGTCGGTCGGTCGGATTTCCTTTTGTCCTCTTTGTCAAAAAAAAAAAAAAATTTTTTTTTGGTGCTCCTCTCCCTCCTCCCCTCCGCTGCCCGGCGCGCGCCGTGCGTCCCGGGCTCGATTGGCGCAGGCTGCCGGCGGGGGGCGTGTCCGCATCCGGGGTCCCGCGCTGTGATGCGAGGGGCGGTCCTGCCGGCGGGCGACCAATCGGCGTCGTCCACATGCCGCGGCCGCGAGAGGGGCAGCGGCGAGTCGCCTCGGATAAATTCTATTAGAGCAGCCGCTGCCGGCTCAGCCAGCGCCGGGCAGGGCAGAGACGCCGGACGTGGGAGGCCCAGGCCGGCTCCTTCTTCTTCTCCTTCGGGCCTGCGGCAGCGGCTTATTTTTTTTTTTCCCCCTCAGGGCCTCCTTCGCCCCCTCCCACCGGCGGCCCCCCCCCCACTCCCGTGAAGCGGCGACCCCCTCACGGCGCCCTCCTTTTGGTGTCGAGGGCCTTCCCTCACGCGCCCCCCGCTCCGTGAGGAGGAGAAAGCGAGACACCCCCCCCCTCGAAAGGAAGGAAGGCCCGGGGGGGCTGAGGGAATTGTGGGGGGGGCAGCCCGAAGCGCCCCCCGTTTTCATTTTTGAAGCCCCCCCCTCCCCTTCTTTTTTCTTCCCCCCCTCCCGTTGCTGCCGCCGGAGAGCAAGAGGAAGGGGGGGGCCTCCTCCTCCTCCTCCCCCCTCCCGCCATGGAGAACGGGCACACCAAGACGGTGGAGGAAGTGCTGGGCTACTTCGGGGTCAACGAGAGCACCGGGCTCAGCCTGGAGCAGGTCAAGAAGCAGAAGGAGCAGGTCAAGAAGCAGAAGGAGCGGTGGGGCGGCAACGGTAGGTCTGGGCGGCGGCGGGGGCCCCCTCCTTCGCCAATGGGAGGGGGGCATTCTCTTCTCCTTCCCTCATCTTCCTCTTGGCGATCGCCCCCCCCCATCCCATCCATCTATCCTGACCCTGGATGATCATCCCCCACACCCCATATTCCTCATCACATTCATATTCACCCCCCATTCCATATCTGTCCCCCCCCCCACGTCTATCCCCCCAATCTATCCTGACCCTGGGCAGGATGACCCCCCCCCACTTATCACATTCAGGTTCAAACCCTGCCCCCCTCAATTCCATATCTGTCTCATCAATTCCACTCCCTCTCCCCCATCATATTCATCTATTACCCTCTGTCCTTCTTCTCTTCTTGGCAATCAGTCCCCCATTCTCTCCCCTTCCTGACCCTGGGTAGGATGATCACCCCCCATATTCATTATATTCACACACCCCAATTCCATATCTGTCCCCCTTCCTCCTCTTGGCAATCATTCCCCCTCTATTCTTCCCCCTCCCACCCAGCTATCCTGACCCTGGGCAGGATGATCTCCCGCACCCCACCTCATATTCCTTCTCGCATTCATATTCCGTATCTATTGCCCCCCCCAAAAAATCCATCCAGACCCTCCACCCAGGAAGATGGAGATCACACACACACTTGATATCAATTCCACCCCCCTTTCCCCATCTATCTATCCCAACCCAGGAAGATGGAGATCACCCCCTCCCACCCCATATCTATTCCCCCCCCCATCCATCTATCCTGGACCCTCTGCCTGCCCCCCTCCCCCCAATTTGGCATCTGGAGCCGGGCAGGAGGAGGGAAAAAAAAGGAGAAAGAGAAGAAGATGGCTGACTTGGCCATCGACCTCGTGGGTTGCGTTCAGCTGCTGTCCCGGTGCAACGTGGAAACCCGCTGGGCACCTTCCTGGGAAGGGGAGAGAGAGAGAGAGAGAAAGGGGCAAGTCTCCCCATCTGCTGGGTCCTGGGGGGATGGGGGTGGAATTTCTTCTCTCCCCCCTCCCTCCTCCCCCCTTTCCCCCAATTTCTTCTTCCTTTTTGGCTCGATTTGACCTTTGTTTTCTCGTCTTTCCTGCCTGGCTCTGTTGCTTGGGCTTTCTCTGCTTGTCAAAAGCCACCAGCTCTGGGGCTTGCAAGATGGAAAGGTGGGGGTGCAAACTCTACCCTGATGGGCATGGGAGCCGGGAAAGAAACCCTCACCCCTCTCCTTCCTCTTTCGGGGGAGTAAATGGGGAATGGTGGAAAGCGTGGAGCCGCATTAGGAACCACAGGGAAGAGCAGTGATGACTTGGCTGGATTGCTAACCCTTCCAAGAGTGAGGGAGCTGAATGCTGAAACGTTCTTGACGTAAAATGCAGGGAAGCCTGCGCCTGCCTGCCTCTCTCTCTCTGTCTCGTTGAAGGAAGCCTAATTAACTATTGCATTGCTCATCCCCTTAGAACATCTCTTCCCTTGGCCCTGGAGCCTTGCAAAGCCGAAGAGCTCTTTGATGTAGCTCAGACACCTTTATATTTCTAACAATTGTTCTGTTTTATTTTTCTCCCCGCTTGACGTGGTTCCTGCGACTCTTTGGCGTTTTGAAGAACTACCAGCTGAAGAAGGTAAGCCGGTAGCTGAAGCCTTGTCTTGCTTGCTGCCCATGCTTGATCCTTTTTTTTTCCTCACCCTCTCTGCTCGATGACTGAAGTCTGAATCTTTTTCTTGGCAGGAAAAACTTTACTTGAGCTGGTGATCGAGCAGTTTGAAGATTTATTAGTTAGAATTTTGTTGCTGGCAGCATGTATATCTTTTGTAAGTATCTCCCTTGTTTTGAACGGATGGCTTTTCTCTTCAGGGACACATAGGGTTGCTGGACTGCCAGTGAGAGCTAGAAAATGGTTTTGGGGGAGAAGACTGGGTATCCTTATTCTGTCTTGTCCTTGGCTTGAAATAAGTGCTTTGCCTTTGCAGCCGAGTTCAGTAGCTTGCACCCCAGAATCTTGAGCAGTTTCTTGTGACTAATACAATGTCAGGGGAATGATTGAATGAGAACACGCAGCAGCCCAAGCCAGGAATACTTGAATATTGTGAATAGACATGACTGTCTCTGTATTTGAAATAGGTTCTTGCCTTTTAACCTTGGCCCCAGCCAGAAGGTGAACTGCTATAGGGTGGCTGGGTATTTTTTTAGCGGTGGTTGATTGTTATGAAACTCACCGAGACCGCTGGAAGTCTTTTTTGGGACGCAATGCAAACTGTAAATAGAATTTGAATGGGGGGGAAATATGCCAGTTGCCTTCTCTTGCTGATAATAGCAAGGTGACAGTTGTTGCTCTTGACAGTGACAAGAATGATGACAGCAATGATGGCACCATTGTTGACCAAATTTGGTCACTGACCTTTGGGAAGCCTCTGGTAAAGTAAACTCTTTGCTCTCTGGACAGAATGGGGTAGGATGAGGGCTGTGAAATCGAGTCGGAATGCTAAAATAATATGTAAAAGGATAGGGTCAAGTTGCCAGGTGCCAAGCATGCGTTTGGAGAAGGGTGGGAGATGAGGCAGAAAACAATGCATTGTAAGTGGGGTACAAGAGAGAGAGCTTTGCAAAGTATCCTCTTCCTAGACTGTACCTCAAGGTTTCGTTAAAACCAGCAGTGTGCAACCTTGGCAACTTTAAGACCTGTAGACTTCAACTCCCAGAATTCCCCAGCCAGCTGGCTGGGGAATTCTGGGAGTTGCAGTCCACAGGTCTTAAAGTTGCTAAAATTGGACACCCCTGATTTAGACACAGATTATCTCAGTGTTAAGTTCTCAGGATACTCCTCTGGAGTAGAGTTTGAGGGCACCTGGAAACTTGGATGAAAAGAGAAGCTTCAGATATCCAGATTGGCCTGTAGAAGTTGTCTGTGAAACTCCTGTCCCCAGTTCTGATTCCGTGGCTATTGATCCATAAGGTAGTTTTCTAGGTCTCTGTCTTTAAAGAGACCTTAAAAATTAAACTGTGCAACCTTGACTTAACTGGAGACCAGAACCAGAAATATGATTTAAAAATATACAAGTGAAAGAAGGATCAGAGTGTATAGTTGCTGATTTTGAGCCAGTGAGAGTTTCCAATTTCATGCCATTGACTCACCCAGCTGGGAGAATAGGGGTGTGTTTTTGGTTTTTTGTTTGGCATAGATTTTCTTCTCTGCACCAACAAGTCATTTAGTCATTGTGTTTCAGCTTTTTTTGTGACTTTGGGGTGGATAAATGTTTAATTGACAAGTAGCTGCTGGTGCATGATGAGGTCCAATTATGGTTGCCTTAGGTGTGCTAGGGTGCCCATTCACTTTCTATCATTTAAAATAATGATACATAAACTGTTGAGACCTAGATTTGTCCCATGAGACTCAATTAAGGAGAGAAATACACGTAGAATACTAGTTTTTGCAGGAAGATTGTTGGTGCACCAAAAGCTTCAGTGTTTCATCCCTGCACTAAAATTCTACACACACAACCATGAGATTGGGCAGTGTATATACAGAAAAAAATATCAGTCTTGAAGATGATTTGAAATTCCCATCCCAGAACATTGCTCTTGTTACCATGACATGAATTAGCCTGGAGAACAATTTCCAAAACATTTTCTACATAGTAGTGAATATTTCTTTGTGGCCTGTTGTGCTATTTCTGAGTTCAATTGAGAGAGTGTTAATTCCACAGCAGTAAATAACTTTCCATTCTTTGCAGTCCTTGCATTCCTTTACTTTTAATAGTTATCATTAACAATGTTGGGTTAAATTTGACCTGTTTGCATTTGGTTGCCCCATGTTTATCCACTTGTAAGTTGTACAGTGCTTCCAAACCTTAATACCCATCTGCTTCTTTGCTTTTCCTTGTACGCGTTGACTTGGTTTTGATGACAAAACAAACTTTGATTCCCAGCAGGCATGCTGGTACCCACAGCCCAGTGTCCTTGCTTTGATGTGCCTCCTGTTTTACTGACCATGATGCCTTAATGGAAACCCCTCACTTGCTGCTGTTGTAACAAAGGTGTTTTCTCTCTCTCTTGATGTCCTGGTGTCTTAGAAGAGCAATAGGCCAGAGATTCCTACACAGGAATCTTGCTAAATTAAACCATGATTGGAGACTCCCTGATTTGGGAATACTTTTTCTTGGCATAACGGGACAACTAAAAACCTCAATCATAAACTCTGAAATGATGTCTGAAGCATCCCATTTAATATGGAAAGAATGGGGGAAATGCCATTGCTGCCTTCTTGATGATTTCTAATGAGATGTTAGAACCGAGTGTCATTAACATAGAAAAAGCACAACAGTCACATGCCTACTTGGGCTCAAAAAACAATCCCTTTCTAAGGCTATTATGGAATAGAAAATTGTGGTGGTCTGTATATGACCATATGACTCAGACTTCCATCCTTCCGAGGTCGGTAAAATGAGGACTGTTGGGAGCAATATTCTGTAAACCGTTTAGAGAGTTCTGTAAAACACTATGAAGTGGTATATAAGTCTTAAGTTGTATTGCTATATGCCAGTAGAAGATGTTCAGATGACTTCCAGGGCTGGGAAGACCTTCCCTTGCTTTAGATGTCGCAGGTCTGGCCTCATTTTGTGGGTGCAGAGGGAAGGACAAGTCATTATTTGAACAAAAATGACTTTCTGTCCTTCAAGTGTGGTGGTCGAAACTGTAAGTCCAATCCCTACAATTGTTCCTCGGAGGCCGAAGGATAACAGATGCAACACAGATAAGGTTCACTTATTGGAATACGAGGGATCATCTTACTCGTCTAACAGAAATAAAGTCGAATAAGCGTTACTTCACGCTAAGCATCCAGACACCACGTTCCACCTTTGGCATTATCTCTCTTCTCTGGGCTGATATTCAATCATCCCCTTTGTAGCAGCTCCTGCTTGTGACTCCAGCAAACAATCACGTTAATAGCAGGATGACAGGTTGGCAAGAGTGAATTCAAGTGAAACTTGTTCCCAGAGAGCTGTGCAGAGGAAGATTTTAATCTGCATAGGATAAAACATCCAGCTAATCACATTTATAATATATATACCAAGAAGCTAAGTTCAGGGTTACTACTCTTTGCTTTCTTTTTTTTCTGCTTAGAGTGAATTTAATAAAAGAGGGTGGATCCTTTAGAGAATTGTTTTCAACCTTGGGCATTTTCAGATGCGTGGACTTCAACTCCCAGAATTCCCCAGCCAGCCATGCTGGCTGGGGAATTCTGGGAGTTGAAGTCCACGCATCTGAAAATGCCAAAGATTGAGCAATATTACTTCAAAGGAAATTGCAATGAGGTAGGAAGGAGAGGAACATTTGCAAAGCAGAAACCCAATTGCACAACATTAACTGGTCCCTTATTTTTTTGTACACCTCAGCTAAATCTTTGATTGTAAAGACATAAACTTCAGTGTTAAAACCAAGAGGAAATATTAGTCTGAGTCTGTAAAAGTTGCTCCTTGCTTTAAGATCATTCCTTGTTGCGTTCCCTAGCAACTGGTGTGCATGTTCCCATCAATCTTGCCTCCAAAAGCCACGATTATTTCATTCCCTTAATTTATTCCCTGCCTTTTAAGCCAAAATACCCACCCCCCAAAAAAAACCAACCCTGAAGAATGGCTGCCGATATTCCTCATCAGCAGAACTAAATGAGAAATGTACCATACTTTCAGCAATCTTAATGAAAGGTTTGAACTTCTTGTGCCCCTGAGTGAGTTCAGACAAGCGACAAAATAATCCATTAAACCCATTTTTTAGCCTAATGCTATCCGGAAATGTGAGAATTTGGACATGTGTTGTTAGACAAGCTCTGTTATAATGGATTTTTAGCCCCCAGGGCTGCAGTGGGAAAAAAGTGCAGACCTCTTAGTATTTGCATAGTCTTTAAATGGTGTGTAGCCTTGGTGGTTTTCTTTATTTCAAAGAGGTCTCTATATCTAATAGTTCGGCATCATAGCAAACAGTTCCCAGCATTTCCTTCTATTAACAGCTTTATCTTTCCCCAACACTTGTTAGGGAGAGTTGACTCATAAGAACATGGGAATAACTTAGCCTGATGGCTGGCAATCCCCCCTGAAGGATTTATTCTAGGAAATATTTCACTTGTTTTAATTTTAAGTGAAATATGGGCAAAGTCAGTAAGCTCCTAAGGGAGCCAGCTGGTCCTGCAGAGAATATGAAAAGAGGACAATGCTAACATTTAATAAGCGCCTCCAAATTCATCAAAGGGACCAAAACAAGCCGAGATGTAATAAGAGAAAAACTAACTTTAATGACTCCGCTTTAATGAAAGGAAGGAAGAACAGATGTTCCCCATGCCTTCTGCTAGATACCATTAGACATCATGTTTCTCTGTAAATTGCATAACAGCATTTAGTTCCTTTACATTACCTATAGAGTCAAGTACTGCAAAGTAACTCAGAATCAGATATAGTGCTTAAAGTTGGCTTCACTGAGCTCAGTAGCTGTTTTCCAGGATTTTAGCTTTTTGCATGTTTACCTGGGAAGACCTCTGCTTTTACTTGTTGTAGCTGTATTTTGAAGAGAAGGGGAAGCTGCAATTGGTGTAAATTTGTATCTTGAATGCAGAAGGAGAGTGCAGACAAATCAACACGTGAGCCACATGAAGCGCTCAAAATGTAGCTCAGTGTTCAGGCAAAGAAAATGCCTCAGAGGAGGTAATTGTCCTTGAAAATGATAGCTCCGAGTCCAGCGCGGTGTCAGATCAGTATGGCAGCCTGTCACATTTGCAGTTAAAACCGAAAATCGGTCTTCCTGGTGTCCTGAAAATTCACTTGTGGCTTAGGTTTACAGTACATATAGATCCTGGAGCTTCCTGACGCTGAAATACCTAATGACATGGTATCCTGATGTATGATTGTCATTGCAAAAACCAACCTATGTCCCGCCCTTTTGCCCTATGCTTTGTAGACTCTGGCTGCTAAATTGCTTTGACCTTTTTACATAGCCAGTAACCAACACTGGAAGGCAAAGCCTCTCTTGTGTTGCATTTCAGCTCCTGGATTGCCTGGTCTTACCCATCTCAAAGAGACAGAGTTAGTTAAGCCCGGTCTGTGCGCTTTGGAGTGAGAAGAAAAAGGATTTTCCTGAACTGAAAATTAAAAAAAAAACCATGCATACGATTTACCTCTGGTATAGATTGCCAGCACGGATTGTGCAGTAGAAGAGAACAATCAGTTGTTTCAGTGTTGTAAATTCAAGGACTACTATTAAGGTATTGAATACCTGCATCAAAGCTTCGTTACTGGAGTTTCATCAGAGGGGTAAATGACAGTTGCTGCACTTATTTTTACAGAACCTGGGAGTCAAATTTGGGAGGTTAAATTCGCCTGTAGTGCTCTTCTGTTATTTCAGTCCTTTTAGATTTCTAAAAGGTTCAGGACTTGCCTTTTGCTTGGCTCTGCAGATATCTGAGTCCTCTGTGCAAATTTCAGAATTGCCTTTTATACTTCAGCTCCAGTAAGAAGAAAAACTGGTGTTTCCATTCACACATTTTGCAGAACTGCAAGCTGATGTTTACTTTGGACTTGGTGCGCTTTGTAAATCAGGAGTTGGAAGGGACCTTGTAGGTCATCTAGTCTACCTCCCCACCCAAGAACTAGGGTTCATTGTGTTGTATGAATTCAGGCAGCTTTGTGTTGAACCGGGGCACCACCTAACATTTTGTCAAACAGAAAAACCACATATTTTCTCCCGTTTCACCATTTTTTTTTTTGCTCATCCAGCCTTTAGGCTTTTTACTCCTTGTCCCAATTTCCTCTCATCTGGAAACCCACTGAGTCACCCCTTTAGGAAAAGCAGTAGGGAAGCTGCTCTGAATCTTTCTATCCCCCCTCCTCCGTTGCTTCTTTTGTGGCCTTCTTTCTTTAAAAGAGGTCTGAACAATGACTTTGTGCTGAATGACTTCCAAAGGCCGATTTCAGCATTCTTCAAGTCAGTTGCTCTGCACTTCCTGTTGCTCAATATATCCAACATAATATTAGCCCTTTTCTTCATGAATCATTGCAGCCTTTGATGCAAGCTACCGAGTCACTTTCGGTTACTCATAAGGCCTAAATTGGCATTTTGCGAGTCAATTTAGGTTGTCACCCCATGTGCCTTGTTCAGTAACATGATCCTTGGAACTAGAAAGTTCGGGGTGGGGGAGCAGGAAGAATACATGGCATGTACATTCTTTTTCTTGACAGTTAAATTCCTAATGCTGAGTAACTCAGACGGTTGGGGAAAATATTCCAGAATGCTTAATTTTCAGCAAGTACCAAAAAAAACCCAGGGTATAGGTCTTCTAAATTCCTTTGATCAGTGTTTTGTTCTAAGGAGAACATGTTTCAACTCCTTTTTGGATTTTTTGAAACAATGATTTTACGAAGCTGTACTGGAGCTTGTGGAAATATTGACACACTGTCAGAACAATGAGTTAGCTTCAGAGAGGTGTCCCAGAGTTAAAGGACGTCTTCCAGAGCATCTTAACATTGTCTTCCGAGGTATATTCTAGGACGAGTTCCAAGATACGCAAATCCTCTGTAAAGCTGGCTTGGTTATGGCTTAGACTGCTGTCTGTCATCAGCCAATGGCTTCCTACAAAATACATCCTGGTTAAGTAAACCATTCTTTAGTGTGGTGGGTAGTTCTTAATTAAAATCAACACCCTTTTTGTTGTAAATCAGGAAAGAATGCAAGCTAACTTTGAGCCCTGCTGTGGGAGAATCCCACAGTAATGGTTTCAGGGACCCTCTAGCCTTAAATATTAACTCTCTTCGGCTTTAGGTGTAGTTCATTCTTGATCCGGAGAAGCTGCTGTTCGCTACAAAATGATGGGATCCTATACTGGATTAAGCCATTGGTTAGTGAGCTTCCTTGAGCCAAGTGGCTGGAATAACACTGTAAAAGACACCATCAAATGATGGTTTCCTAGAAGACCCCAGAGAAAGGACTTGGTGGCTTAGCACATGTTGCAAACTGGACAAAAACCGCTCCCCCCCCCGCACCCCCCTTAAGATCTTGATGAGTCTTGAAATGGAGCAGAATCTCTCGCCATCAGGAAAACTCAAGATCTTGGAAGCCAGCCAGCCAGCCAGCCAGCCAGCCAGCCAGCCAGCCTGAAGTTCAAATAGAAAGGAGGTCTTCAAATAGAAAGGAGACTCACGGCTCCTGGAAATGGTGCTGGGGTGAGCAGCAGACCATGACACTAACGGAGAGCCCGGTGGACAGATAGATCAAGTCTGTCTGCCATTCAATTCTTGGCGAGCTGACCAGGCATAAAAACACTAGTGGAGAATTTGCTCCCTGTTAAATGCGTTTATCTTTAAGTAACCCAACACAGATTATGTCTCCTGATTTTGAAGAGGAGCTCCTTAGATTGCCACGTAGGTTTTCCTTCAGGAGGGGGTGATTTATGAACAAGGAATGCCGTGGTGGTGTCCCTGTCGGGTTATTCTAACCCAAATCGGATTTATTTACAGCGTCATTTGTTTTGAAAACAAAAAGCAACCGACAGGCCTAATCTGATCCGCAAATTAGTTTAAAAGCAGCCAGCTACTTGAAAAGCGCAGGTGAGGCAATTACTTCCTGGTAATCAAGTTTGCTTTTTAGGTGCGCTCAAGTGAGTCAGCGGACATTTTGGAATTATGCAATCGATCTGGGAAATCACCCACGGAATAAACGTAGGGCTAAAATTCAAGTCGCGCAGAACATGCCGCCAAATCATGCCTGTAACTTCACCGAGTTTTCTAATCTCTCTTGCAGGTGTTGGCTTGGTTTGAAGAAGGAGAAGAAACAATCACAGCCTTTGTAGAACCTTTTGTAATCTTACTCATATTAGTTGCTAATGCAATTGTGGGGGTGTGGCAGGTAAGCAAAGATGTGCTTGGAAAAATTGAAAAGTCATTGCAACACGTGTGCTGTTTCGACAGGTTGCTTTAAGTCGCTTAGAGTCACCATAATATTTATTAAGAAAAAGTTGAAAGCGGAGATGAGCTCTGAAATTAGGCTAAACCCTTGTCATTCTTAGAGAGTTGCTGGATGTTGTAAAGATAAGACAGGATCCAAATAACCATGTATCTAATTCAGTCCAGCAAAGAGATTTCGGGCTTTTTAATGCTTAACCATCAATTGTATCTTTCCTTAGTAAAAGCAGTTATGAGTTCCACCCTCTATCAGAGAAAAGGGACCCTAGAATGTGATTGACAGAAATGAAGGTGGTGTGGATTAGATTTCAGGCTAAATGTGTGAAATTTACTCAAGCCACTGCATCCACCAAAATATATCCTTGTATCAGGGCACAGACCATATTTGCCTTCTTTTCCTACCCGAATTTTCCATGAGAGAATATCCAAACAAGTTACGAGAATAACGTATTAGAGCGGTATTTCTCAACCTTGGCAGGTGTAAGACATGTGAACTTCAATTCCCAGAATTCCCCAGCCTGCAGCCTGAGTTGACCTCTGCTTTCCTTTGCATGAGGGTAGGTGGATGTGGCTTGCTGCCAACAGTGACTTGGGCTCTTGTTTTGTGGGACATAACAGTTCGAGTCCTGCCACTAAGTTATACAGTACTGAATATTAATAGCTTGCTTCCTAGATGCGAGTGACATTTCTGGCATGAATATACCCTATTTTCCCCCCACCCCACCCCCTTTTTTTTTCCATCTTGGTCATATGAGAAAGTCGTAATTTGCCCATAATTCATCTTTTGTAATAGGGTATTGTTGCCATAGGAACTGGAGGATGTCAGCTAAGGTGGTATGGGAGCTCAAGAGAGGAAGTTTTTAAATGATGAAAATAAATAATAAACCCCGAAGCCTCTGCCCATTAAATTAATGATTTAGAATTTAGAGCGATTTAATTTACAGCTGATGCATTGGAATAGCTGAGAATCTTTTCCTGTTAGATTTACGTCTATTAAAAAAGACAAATCATTGCCTCCTCCCCACCAGTACTGATACGAACTCCGCCATTTAAAAGCAAGAAAAATTCTTGGAGCTGAGTGAAGAATTCCTCCAGCACTCAGATGAAAACGTAGCTGTTATGATAGAACAATGCTATAAAAAGCTTTAATATTCACTAATCATCTGTCTGCTAACGTTGGTGACAGTTTAATGTTTCTTGCTTCTGCAAATGGATGGGGTGACTTAAAAATCGTATTTCTTCACTTGAAAAGCAAGAGATTGAAACCACCTTCTCGTGATTTACCCTCCGTGGTCTTTACCTCCTCTTTTCAAGAGGTCTGTGACAAGCGAAAATACCTGCGAACATACATTCCTTTTAGATGGATATATTTTCCACTTAATTTGGGATCCACATCTCCAAGGGTAACAGCAGAAACCACAGGCAGATGTTTCTCATTTGGCTGCTGGCCTTTTCACAGCAAACTAATAATTTAGCAAGGTTTTCGCAGTAAGGCACAGTTGCATTGTCTCAAAAGCCCTTGGGGCTCACTCTTAAAAAAAATTGAGGAAAAGCTCATGAGGCATTACAAGGTCCTGATCTCAAAATCCCAACTCTATCACCGTATTGTGTTGATAGAAGGCACTTTGTTAGCAAGTCACGAGTGTGAAATGTGTTGAAATTGTGGGAACAGTTGTGTGTGTTCCCCCCCCCTGCTATTTTGCCCTCTCAATTAGAACAATGAACACACACACTGCCCAAGAGGGCCAAATGCTGCAAGGAGAGAAAGTATAAAGGAACTTAATTACCGAGTTGTAACTCTTTGAGTTGTCAAATTTATCAGTTACCCATTTAGTCAAGAAGAACACTTTGGATCTGAGTTATTTTAAGAGAGATAAGAATCCGCAGTTAAAAGGGATCCCAGCTTTTGGGTTATCTCCTTTTTGGCTTTATGCACACCAGAAAAACTGCAGCATTTAGCCTGTGCATTTGACAGTGAAATTTTGCAGGCTGCTCTCTTGGCTTAGCTGCAGCAGCAGCAATACGATGCCTTCTCTCTCTGCCAGCGGATGATCCTAGATTATTTATTAAACGGCAAACTTGGAGGCCAGCTGCTCAGCGCAGTAGTTTTTTAAAAAAACATATATATGTAGAATTACTGAACCCCTGCTGTTGATCCTGATGTTTTTAGGAGCGAAATGCTGAAAATGCCATTGAAGCTCTTAAGGAATATGAACCTGAAATGGGAAAAGTTTATCGACAAGACAGAAAAACTGTTCAAAGGATAAAAGCAAGAGACATCGTCCCCGGTGATATCGTGGAAGTAGCTGGTGAGAACTTTTATTTACTACATGATAATGGATTTTCAAATGCTTTTTTTTTTGTATGTGTGTGTGTGTGTGTTTGTGTGTCGCTTCCATATTTTGAGCTACTGTCGAGCCTGAATTAGTTCGTGACGTGCATTTAAAGCTTGGAAAATAAGCAGAAGAAAACAAAAGATGGGTTTTGGCTACACAGGGTTCCTTCTTTTCCAAGTTTAAATGTCTGTGGACATTCTCCAATCAATCCAGGTCATGGTTGTCCCAAAGGTGCTTTTCCCAAAAAGGCAAGTGGACTTTCTTGCTTGTCTTCTTCTTCTTGAAAACGTTCCACTCCTCACCCAGGAAGCTTCTTCGGTTCTTCAGCTCCGAACTGAAGTATTGTACTGATGAGTTACATCAGGGCTCTCCAAACTTGGCCCAGCTGGCTGAGGAATTATGGGAATTTAAGTCCACAAATCTTAAGTTGCCAAGTTTGGAGATTCCTGAGTTGCACAATCATCATGCTAAGCTGGTGCCTTTAAGAGAGACTGGCTCTTCATTTAAGGTTCCTCCAGATGGGTTGTGTTATCAGTGGGTGGTTTCTGACTGTGGCTCTCTTTTCCTCAGTACAGAGACTATCCCACCCCAAACGGGCTCCTTCCATTTCGCCAAGCTTGTGGCCAGAATTGTTAGCCACGGAAGGTTTCACAGTGGCCTTCAGCTCTTCTCTGTAGGGCTTCAGACCAGTGTAGGGAGTAGACCATTGGGCCCCTCTGTGCTGCCCCTGGAGGCCAGATAATCCACTCTCCTCCCCAATCTCCCAGCCCATCCAAGCGGCTGCCTTGGATGTGGCCGACTGCCAAAGCCATGGTCACCTGGCACATCTTGTGTGTAGCGCAGCCAGTGGAGAGCACCGGTTGTGTCACCCAAAATATCTGGAAAAGGAGCTGATGGAAAGCCGTGACTTCTTCTAGAAAAGAAAGCAGGCTTCAGATTACAGGACGGGGTTTCTTTCCCAAGGCAGGGGAAGGGGCGAAGCCTGCCTGCCTAGCTAAGAAAAGTGGACGTAAACCTTCGGTGTCCAGTCCATCTTGCAGCGACCAGACCGGTCCTCTACAGGACACCCAGCCGCCAATCCGCATAGCCGCCGGACGCAAAGCATAGCTCTTCCAAGGGAACAGACACCGTGTTCCATAGCTGATGTCAAGGCTCTCGAGGTGTGAAAGACGGTGGACATGCCTCTGTCATAAGCCTGAGTGCGTTGGATGGCCTTTGACATGGTGCCTGCCAGCGGAGGACCATGTAGGGAAGCAGCAGAGCCCTTGGTCGGGGGATGCGTCTCTGATGGCGGAATTTTAGGCAGCGTGCCAGGGACATTTGCGTGTCCGCACAAAAGCTCCTTGCTATTGACCAGCATAAAACAACCAGGTGGACATTCCCTCCCTTCCCCCCTAAGGTCAGTGGGGGCCAAATGGCCAGGGATCCTTCAAGGAGGGTTTCCTATAATGGGCTGCACGGAGGTTGATCTTCGCGAGAACTCCATTGCAGATGATGGACAAAGGCTCTTCTAGGAGGGAGCAGGAAACTCTGCCCGGTTCTCTTGCCAAGAGGAAATGCATTGTGGGATGGAAAGAGCTTTCCAAGTTTCTTGGAGGGCCTCGTAATGGAGTTTAGGAACCAAGGGCCATCCCGACGCGCTCAGATGATTTTTGAGCCATCCGCCGGTGCTCATTCTGAAAACCCCTTTTAAGTGACTGACCTGATGTTCTGAGCTTCAAATGTGGTTTCTTTGCTTTGGTTTTGCCACGAGTGAGGGCCTGAAGGCTTGGTAGGGCTCGTGACGGCTTCTTTAGCAAATCATGGTTACACCGAACAGGACCTAACATAGTGCATGCGTTGAGCCAACTTTCAGGTTGGATCAACTGCAGAAGAGTTTGACCTCGGGGACTGCTTTAAATTTAGTGGCTGTTCCACTTCAGGGGAACCAAGTAGTAGAGTGAATCTCTAAGGATTGTAAATCGACAGTAGCCTTAATTCTGGGCCCTCGGTTGAAAACAGGCATCAGTTTTGTACAACTGCTGGTAACGTTGGTGAGAGTTTTGGGAGCTCGTATTTGTGTGCCTTTAAAGTTGTAGCGATGTTTCGGCAGAATCTCATCTGCCATCCTCAGGCTTGTGTATTGGGGTCGTCTGTGTGTCGGGCTTTCACAGCGGTTTCAGTTTCTGTTTGTGAAAGCCGACACACAGACGACCCCAAGCCTGAGGATGGCAGATGAGATTCTTCAACTAAAACACAACTAATGATGGGGGAAAATACCCGAACAAAGCTGAATACCATACATATATATATATATATTAATTTAATAGGACTAGTTGGAAAAGTTGGGCTCTACGGGGTGTGCTGGCTCTCAGCGTGACTTGTCTCCCTTCTAATCTCTCTCGAGTCACAATGTCAAACTGTGTTTTGTGGGTAAGAAATATGTAAATACATCTACCCAGAGCTTTCATCCTCCTTTGATGCAGACAGCAGTTCTTAAGTGAAGCAGTTCAAAGCAAAATAAATTGGGCTTATGCTGTAACCTGCTAAAATCTTGTCAAAAAACGGCCCGGAGTTCAAACCAGGACAGCGCATTTATTTTCAGAATTATTTATAAAAGAATGGTTGCATTTGACCTCGCGTGGGTCCGTTTTCCCCCCTTCCCCTCCCATGAGTTATTGAAGTATAAAGCCTGCAGAATGCGAGGCCTGCTACTCTCGTGCTTTGAATTCGCAGAATGGTTGTGATCTTATAACCTTAATAGAACCCAAGAGGAATTTATGATTGGAACAAAAGGTACCACCGGACAGAAAATTCTTGAACATCAAGATAAGTTTGCTGCCGATATTCCATTCTGATTTGGCAAATACACTGAATTGGAGCACAGAAACTTCTTTGAATTGAGAACTTGGCTACGGGATCTGACGGTTGCTCTTTCTTTTTTTTGCTCCGATCCTGTTGCTTGGCCCAAAGCTGTTCAGAAAGGTTTTCCTTCTGTAAGGAAAACGTAGTTTTGCCCTCCAATTCTGCCTCCATGGCAGTCGTGGCAATATGTGTGTGTGTGTGTGTGTATATGTGTGTGTGTATATGTATGTATGTATGTATGTATGTATGTATGTATGTATATGTATATATATGTATATATATGTGTTTTCGTAGATTTTCACGGGTAAAGGTATGTAGGTCTTGGTGTATTCGGGTCTTGCCCCATGTAAGATTGAGAATACCTTGGCAACGTTTTGACGAAATCTCATCCGTCATCTTCCCACACCTGAAGACACCAGCCTGAAGATGACGGATGAGATTTCGTTGAAACGTTGCCAAGGTATTCTCAATCTTACACGGGACAAGACCCGAATACACCAAGACCTACATATATATGTGTGTGTATATATGTGTGTGTGTGTGTGTGTGTGTGTATGTGTATGTATGTATGTATGTATATGGGTCATTTGGGTAGTTTCTGTTGTCATTATGATTTAAAAAGAATAAACACAGTTGATTGATAATAAATGGCTTCAGCCAATCACTAACCATGAGTGAAAGAAAAGTTTTTGTGTTATCATTCATTTTCTCTGAAAAAATCATAAATTATGCCAGGGTATGTAAACTTATGAGCACAACTCTGTGTGTGTGTGTGTGTGTGTAGGTATAGATGCAGATACAGATATAGATATAGATAGATATAGATATATAGATATATATTCCTTGTGTCTGTTAAACCCCCTGTGCATTGTTATTGCTATAATTAAAGCCTCCGTGTTATTTTCAGCTAATCAGTTTACGGTCCTTAACATTGGGACGGTGACAATTATCGTTGTTAAAGAGATGCGGAGAAACCAGGTTTATTGGGGGAGGGAGCTTGGGACACCCTCCCCCCCCCCCAAGTTGGCTGATTCCCCCTAGGCAGCCACTCAGCCCCTTCGCTAATATTGTGCAGTGTGAATTCGATTAGGGGCATCTCTGGTGTGATGGCCGCAACGTTTTAAGCCTGGCAGGGATCTGATGGCAGCCGGCCAAATTCTGCTGTGGAAACCATTAATGCGTTTGCAGGGAGAGGAAATGCATTTATGGGCCTAGATAGTTCTGGGTTTTCCCTACGCTGTTTCTAAATCAACATAGAACTGGGTTTGAGGATTGTGTCCAAGGAAGGAAAAGAAATTGGTTAGCAGAGATTACAGGTAGTCCTCAACTTTATGACCACGATTGAGACCAACCTTTGTGTTGCTCAGCGAGACATGTATTAAGTGAGTTTTGTTCCATTTTACGGCCTTTTTGCCACCGTTGTTAAGTGAATCACTGCACCGTGCTCTAAATTGGTCACATGCTGCTAAGTGCATCCGGCTTCCCCGTTGACGTTGCTTGTCGGATGGTCGCAAAAGGGGATCACTGTGCTACCATCATAACTGCGAGTCAGTTGCCAAACATCTTGAAATTTGATCAGATGGCCAGGGGGGATGCTACAGCGGTCAGCAGTCCCTTTTTTTCAGTGCCCTTGCAACTTTTGGGACAGTCACTAAACGAACTGTTGTGTGTCGAGAACGAGCTACTGAATTTTATTGTAGGAGGACACCCATTTGGGGCGCCCTTAACGCGTTGCCCGAAGTCATGGCCCGTAAAAGTTTGCTTTTTGCAAGGGCCAAGTGCCAGGTGGGCTAAGCCAACCTTGGCCCCTCTTTAAGACCTGTGGACTTCAGTTCCCAGAATCCCCCAGCCATAGCTGGGAGCAGCGGACCTCACCTGTCTGCAGGGGTGCCAGGCTTTGGATGGGTGGCATCTTAGAGGTCCAGCTGTCCACAGGCTTTTTTGGCAGCCTTGCCTTCCTTCCTGACGGACTGATGGGATTTTTCTCGCCCGCTGCCAAGTCTTCTCCGCTTGCTCTTGGGTGGAATTGTGAAAAGCAGCTGCTGGACATGAAGCTTCTTCCTCACGACACTCATCTGGGACGGGGGAGGGCAGGGAGTGTGTCCGAATAGTTTGCCCATTTTTGGCTTTGACCATTGTTTGTCTTGTACTATTTTCACTTCTGGTGCTGAAGGGCAGAGGGAGCTTAGAATGCGCCCCCACCCCTGGCTTTTTTTCTTTTTCCTCCTCCTTCACTATAATGCAGTAGAAAAGGGAAATGGTGACCAGACAATATAAATAGACCAAGTCAATAAAAGCCCTCTAGGGGACTTTTTAAGAATAGAATAGAATAGAATTCTTTATTGGCCAAGTGTGATTGGACACACAAGGAATTTGTCTTTGGTGCAAATGCTCTCAGTGTACATAAAAGAAAAGAGACATTCGTCAAGAATCAAGAATCATCAGGTACAACACTTAATGATAGTCATAAGGTACAATTAGAATAGAATAGAATAGAATAGAATAGAATAGAATAGAATAGAATAGAATAGAATTCTTTATTGGCCAAGTGTGATTGGACACGCAAGGAATTTTTTTTGGTGCAAATGCTCTCAGTGTACATAAAAAGAAAAAATATATTCGTCGAGAGTCAAGAATCATCAGGTACAACACTTAATGATAGTCCTAGGGTACAATAAGCAATCAAATCATATGAGGAAACAGTCAATATAAATCGTAAGGATACAAGCAACAAAGTTAGTCATACAGTCACAAGTGGGAGGGGATGGGCGATAAGGAGCGATGAGAAGATTAATAATAATAGTGTAGACTTTGTAAATAGGTGGACAATGTTGAGGGAATTATTTGTTTAGCAGTGTGATGGCGTTTGGGGAAAAAAACATCCTTGTTTCTAGATGTTCTGGTGTGCAGTGCTCTGTAGCATCGTTTTGAGGGTAGGAGTTGAACCAGTTTATGTCCAGGATGTGAGGGGTGTGTAGATATTTTCAGAGCCCTCTTTTTGACCCATGCAGTATACAGATCCTGCATGGAAGGCAGGTTGGTAGCCATTGTTTTTTCTGCAGTCCTAATTATCATCTGGAGTCTTTGTCTGTCCTGTTGGGTTGCAGAACCAAACCAGACAGTTATAGAGGTGCAGATGACAGACTCAATAATTCCTCTGTAGAACTGGCCATCAAAGAATATGTACAAAAATTACAAATATACAGTTTAAGCTAAAAGATCGTTCAACATAGGTGGTCCTCAGTTTACAACAGTTTGTTTACTGACCTTCTGAAGTTACAGTGGCCCTGGAAAAAGTGACTTGGGACCGTTTTTCACACTTATGACCGTTGCAGCATCCCCATGGTCACACGGTCTAAATTCAAACACTTGGCCACTGACTTATTTTTATGATGGTTGCACAGTGACGCAAATGGCCGCAAAATGAGGCAAATCTTTCACTTAACAAGATAAATTTGGGGCTCCATTGTGGTCGTAAGCCGAGGACAGCCTGTAATTGTCCTTCTCAAAGGCCAGGCTAGTCCCCAAAGTAGCGTCACCTTAGCCGATGAGTAAAGGATCCCATTTTCACGGTAACCGTGCCAACTTACCATGACTACCCTGTGGTTTTCCCTCTGTGTCTCTGATTGCTGCCAGTTGCATAAGCAGTTCCTGTACGAATGGAGCAGCTGAGAATTCCCTGCAGGAAACCTAGTGGGACCCAGTGTGGGGAGGCTGTTCTCTGTGACAGGACCAGTCATCTACGAGGCGGTGCCGCCTGGAGCTCTGGGAAGTGAATTTTGCATGAGTGTTCCATACAGATTTTGCGTGGGTCTTAGGAGCTCCTAAATCAGGGGTGTCCCAACTTTTAAGGCCTGTTAGAACACCCGTTTAAGGCCTGGCCTGTTTAAGACCAGTGGACTTCCAACTCCCAGAATTCACCAGGCAGCCACATCTTCCAGTTGCCAAGGTTGGACACCTTGTCCTAAAGGATAATAATGTTGGCTATCGGATACTGGTCACTGCCAGTCTTAAGAACAAAGAACTATATCAAAACTTGGGTGCTTGTGTGTTATTTTTTTAGCCCCCCCTCCAAATCTGACAGAATACAGCTCTGGTTTTAAGCACACCTTCCACTTGGCTGCATGTTACCAAGAAGCTCCATGCCAGAACGGAGCCGAGATTGATCCTGATTGGGAAGCCGTTCCCATTGGCTCAACCAAATGCCAGTGGGAATCATTAGCACCTTCCTACTTGTATTAGAGTGAAAATATGACAGTCAGATGGGTTTACAGAATGAAATGTCTCCCTGAATTTAAAGGTGGGAAGTATGAGACATAACATACCAACTTATTAGGAGAGAAACTTCCTGCGTTGTGAGACTTCGCACCACACAGATATAAAAGCAAAGAAAGGCATGGAATAATATTCGGAAATCAAAACAAGCCAGCAAGAGAGAATTGCTTTTTGAATAAACACCCAATATTATTGTGCTTACTCTGTTACGCATTGCACATCTGGAAAAATATTTGGATTTCCTACAGCTCACTTAAGCTCACGTGCTTTTTTCTTTTCTTTTTCAACCCACAGTTGGGGACAAAGTTCCTGCTGACATCAGAATTACTTCCATAAAATCAACAACTCTACGAGTAGACCAATCAATCCTCACAGGTAGGGGGTTCTCGAGAGAAAAGTGGTGCTTCTTGGGGATCTGTTGCAAACACCTGTCCTTGATGGCAAAGTCCCATTATGGTGGTCATGATGGAGATGACCTGTCTTATTTTGTCGTGGGTCCATCTTCCTCTCTCTCTCCCACCCCTCATGGAAAGTTAATTCCAAATGAAAAAGTCCCTCCTGTCTGGCTTATTTAAAAGTTGGACCCAGCCTGTTGTGTCAGCTTTTCTCCTGGAGTGTTGTAGTTGTATCTGGCTTATTTCCATTATTTAATTGCCAAAATGGCTTGTAAAAAAAAAAACCCAGTACAACCGATAAATTATATTACAATATAATTCTGGTGGGGGCGGGGGAATAGAAGAAACAAATGGGGGTTGTTTTTGCTAAGTATTCCAGGAAGCTGTGTCCAAAGGGCAGAGAGAATTCGCACTTCTGCGCTAAGGCATTTGACCTTTTTTCCAGGTGAATCTGTCTCGGTAATTAAACACACGGACCCTGTGCCTGATCCTCGTGCAGTCAACCAAGACAAGAAAAATATGCTTTTTTCGGTGAGTGAGATCCTGGCCCGTGTGTCTTTTGTAGGTCATTTGATGCGTGCTTCATTTAAAAGCAAAATGGCTTCTCCTTACTCTGTTTAGAACGCCCTGACAACGTCGCATCTCTCGTGATCGTTTAAATCAGTGTTTTTTCAAACT
Organism: Naja naja; assembly: GCA_009733165.1. Taxonomy (NCBI): domain Eukaryota; kingdom Metazoa; phylum Chordata; class Lepidosauria; order Squamata; family Elapidae; genus Naja; species Naja naja. Next base: position 2,108,407 of record CM019165.1, read on the forward strand.
TGGCATATTGAAGATGTGTGGACATCAACTCCCAGAATTCCCCTGGGAAACGCTGGCTGGGGAATTCTGGGAGTTGAAATCCACACGTCTTAAAGTTGCCAAGTTTGAAAAAAAACACTGATTTAATGGTCACCTTGAAGTGGGCCTTAAAAACTCTCTCTCTATATTTTTATGTCTGAAATGCTATAGGATTTCCTGCCTAAGCAGGCGGTTGGATTAGAAAGCCTCCAAACTCCCTTCTAACTCTGTTATTCTGTTCTATTCTAAGGTGCATATAAGTTGTTTTCAGCTAACCTTTGTCATTTATCAGCCATCAAATGAAAAACAAAATGGAAATCTCTTGCAGATGCTGAATGCTTCCCTCCTTATCTGTGGTTTCCTTTTGGGGAGAGTTTTTAAAGAGTTCTCTTTGTGCCGAGAACAAGAGTTTTCTGATGTTCGAGCAGGAACTTCCACATCACCGATCAATTGCTACTCAGGAATTTCATAGCTGGAGTCCTGGCTATTTATCTGATTTATTATCCTGGCATTAACCGTTCCTGCTGTTCCTGCGTCTGGCAAAACAGCTGAGAACCACCCCCCCTCCTTCCTTTCTCCTGCCTCTGTTCTGAGGCAGTCACCCCAATTAAAATTTATGTCCTCTTCATCCAGCTCCCTGGATGGACTTCAGAAGCTGTTCCTTGAGAACGTGGAGTGAGTCCTCAGAAGTTTACAATATGTACACCGTCTTGCCAAACGTTGACTGGCTCGTGCCAGTTTATGGAAACCGGTTCAGTTGGTTTGAATGGAAAGGGCGTTGTGTAAATACCACTGCTGTTTTTATTTTAAAAAAAATATGAGTAGTGCTCACACCAATAAACTCAGGTCCTCCCTGTGGGACTCAGATCATCTTTTGCACAATGATCTCATTATGGAATTGCAAAGCAAGACCCCATCAAGCAACCCTGTGTTTTCAGAAGCTGTTAAGACATGTCTAGACCAGGCGTGTTCTCTCACACACACACACACACACATTATATATTATGTTATGTTATATTATGATATATTTACACACGCACAAACACACTATAATATATTTTATATGTGGTCCAAAACAATTCCTCTTCACTCAGTGGCAGCCCAGGCTTGCTAAAAGATTGGACACGCTTGGTCTAGTTTTTGATCCCATCCATCCATCCATCCACCCATCCAATTGCTGCTCTCCTTTCTTGGTTAGCCCCGATGCCATTGCTTGTGTGTTAATTTCCTTTGCACACCTAATCAATGCTGCTGTTGGTGCTTATACTTTAAATCTTCAACGCAGATCCGTTTGGAGTGCTGCGGAGTTTGCTAATGTACCAGAAGAATGAAGTGATGAATGGGGGAAAGGGTCTACATCTTAAAACCTAGTTAGGAAAAAGAGAGAAACCATAGATGTGCATATTATTGTATGCCTAAAAATTCCTGCTTTTAAACTAAGGCACTGATGAGGACCAAAAGAACGGAAGTGTTTTTGGGGGGAGGAGGGGATTATATGCAGTATCAGAAACGTGCTCCCTGTGAAATTTTTTGGTAGATGTTTGGTTGGTAAGAGGAATAAAATACATCAGACCACAATTATGTACCACATAATTGTCTATTCCCAGTTAGAAGAAAGTCACATGCAAAGCCTTGAGGACTGTAGCCTTAAGTTACGAGCGCCGAATCAGATCAGCCAAAATGAGATTCTTGCAGTAAGACTGCACTGCAATAATGTCTGAAATGATGGATTTTGGGGTGTTTTTTAAGAGTCTTTTTTTAAAACACTTGAAATGCCCAAATTCGATTGTTTCCCCATCCAGGGTACGAATATTGCTGCGGGCAAAGCCATGGGGGTCGTGGTGGCCACGGGGGTCAACACAGAAATCGGCAAAATCCGTGACGAAATGGTGGCCACCGAGCAAGACAGGACTCCCCTGCAGCAGAAGCTGGACGAGTTTGGGGAACAGCTGTCCAAGGTCATCTCGCTGATCTGCATCGCCGTCTGGATCATCAACATTGGCCACTTCAACGACCCTGTCCACGGCGGCTCCTGGATCCGGGGCGCCATCTACTACTTCAAAATTGCCGTGGCCCTTGCGGTGGCTGCCATTCCAGAGGGCTTGCCCGCCGTCATCACCACCTGCCTGGCCTTGGGCACCCGTCGGATGGCCAAGAAGAATGCCATCGTCCGGAGCCTTCCCTCGGTGGAGACCCTGGGCTGCACCTCGGTCATCTGTTCCGACAAGACGGGCACTCTCACCACCAACCAGATGTCGGTTTGCCGGGTAAGCTGCTTCTTCGGTTTCTGTGGGTTAGGAAGGAAGACCGGTAAAAATTGGGGCGAACTGTCTGCCTCGGTCTCTCTGGTCCTAGAACTGATTTGATTTTTATCAACCACTCTCACAAAACCGTCTTCAGAGAAGCTGCCTTTATTTCGAGGTCATTCAATAAGCCGAGATACAAGTTTTAATTTAAACCAGAGACTCTATCAATTCCTAATATATTTTTTTTTGAGCCACCCCAATAAGTTAAAGTGCTTTTATTTTATTTTAAATTTGTTTTTATTGTAATTTTCAACAATACAAATCACATTTATATTCATAGCTATTTTGCATCAATAAACACATATATCTTATATATTATATACATGTCTATATTAATGATCTCTTAAGATCTCTTATTTTATTTACAATAATCCATTCTTTCTAATATTTACGTCTATTTTAGCCATTCATACCATTTATCCCATACTGCATGATATTCAGAGTCTTCTTTATCTTTCATTTCCATTGTGAGTTCATTCATTTCCGCGCATTCCAATACTTTTTGTATGACTAAATCTTCTGAAGGGTTATTAGGTCCTTTCCGTAATTGTGCAAAAGTTATTCTGGCTGCTGTCAAAATATGCAATATGATATATGTAATCTTTTGGGATATTGGCCTGTAATTATTCCTAACAGAAAGAATTCAGTTTGATATTTGGTGATGTCTTGTAGCCAGTTCTTTATTTTAACCCAATATTTCCTGGTCTCAGAGCATAACCACCACATATGATAATAAGTACCACGTTAAAGTGCCTTTAATATGCTCCCTTCTTCCCATTAACCCAGCCAGTTCTGCTCACTTTGAGAAGATAAAAGGCTGGAGGGAGGGGGCGGGGAAATCAAGTCTTAGTTTCTAAAACCTAACGGTGGGAGCTTTATTCTTGTCCCAGGCAGGAAATATTGATTAAATTGCCTTTTCCCTCCAAGGCAATCTGGAGGGAAGGAAACTGCATTCTTGGGTAGCAAGGAATTCTTCTCTTTGAAGGGACTCCCCTCTGGCCAGCCGGCCGGCCTCAGAGCAGCATGTTGACATGGCTAGGCAGAGAGCCTCCAATGAGCCAACAGCCATAAAGGTGTCAAGAGATTTTTCTGGGTCTTTTCCACAGCTGAATCTCCCTTCTCCCTCCTGATGGGCTGCTTACCTATGTGCCTTGCCTCCTCTCCAGCATTTGGCCGCTGAGGTGTAGCGCACAGAGAGCGCACAAAGCCACTGCTCATTTGTATTCCAAGGGAGGCGCTTTGCAGGGATCTTGCATAACCGCCTGTCTTTCAGCGGGCCGAGGCCAAACAGCGGAACGACTCCACCACAAAGCACCTCCTGAGCCTTTTCTTCTCCCAGAAAGCATCTTTGTCAGGGCAGAAAAATCCTTGCTTTGCCTTTAAAAAAAAAAACTCTCTCCTATAGTGTCTGTTCCATCAGGCAGTGCAGAAAAACATTTCCTGGACATTGTGGGGCTGGTGAGGAATGGCTGAGCATGTCAAAGCTACTTTATGTGAAAGTATCTCTTGGGCAAGCATGCTGGGAAAGGTTTTTTTTCTCCATTAGGGTCCGTTGCCAAAACGTAGCTAGTCCAAGAGGGTGCAATTTAAATTCTTGAGACTTACACGGCGCTGAAGGTGGATAGTAACAGCAAAGTGGCCCGAATCCAAGTTGGATGTTGCTTTGCGAGAGGACTTGGGGAAGGAGGGGCAGGACATAAATTAAGACCATATCATCATTATGTTCATTTTCTACATTTTTGGATCCCCTAGACCTGTGGAAGGGGAAAAAAAAAACTTAACATGTTTGCACGCTTTTCATCCAAGATGAAGAGCTTCCCTTTGTAGCTGGTTTCTGTGAATTGAGCTGAAGCATCCTTCTGACAGAGCTGCCATCCTTTGCTCACTAAATATCAGTCTGCCATACATTATGGGGGAGGGAACTTGGGGGCTGCAAAGGGCAGACGAGCGGGGGGGAACCTGAGACAAAGACCTAGGAAATCAAAAGCAATAGTCGAGACATTTCAGGTCCAAGGTCCTGGGAATGGACCACCTAACCAACCACAGCGTGGACAGTTACCAAAATAACTTCTCTGAATGTGCCTGGATAATGGGGTGATAACGGGGTGGGACAGGGAAGGAAAAGCTAACTAGAGGAAGGAAGAATCAAACTCTTCGTATACTGTAACCCCTTGGCTTTAGTAAGAGTAGCCCTTTTGCCACAAATGGAGTCGACGGTCTTCCTTTCTGAAGGAATCAGGTTGCTCCAGGTCTGACACCTTCTGATTATTGATGTGGGACCCTCCTTTTGAATGGTAGGAGCACAAGAGGTTCAACCAACCGCTTGAGAAGAAGGCTTCGTGTATTCTAGTCAGACGAGAAGGAAGGAAATAGGGCAAGGTGTAATTTTAAGAAGCAACTGGAAGAGCTTATAGGTGACCTATATTCTCAAAAGTGCAGCTTGATCTCATTTTAAAGTAAAAAATGCTTAGTTCCTAAGTGCAAGCAGGCTGATCAAACTTTGCCTCTTTAATGTGACAATGTTCTGGATGGCCTCAGCTAGTTGAACTTAATCACCCCCTTGTCTCTCTGGCAGATGTTCATTGTGGACCGTGTGGAAGGGGACAGCTGCTGTCTGAATGAATTCACCGTGTCTGGGTCAACCTACGCTCCCGTCGGAGACATGTGAGTATATTCATCCTTTCTGTTGGCCAGCTTGTCCATCTCCTGGCCTCTGGGTGTGCGGTGTGGCCAAGCCTAGAATTATGGGGCCCGAAAGGCAAATGGATGCTATAAAGGGGGATTGGTGTCGATCTGTAGATTTAAACCCTCTCAATCTGTGGATTGAAAAGTGATCGTTTTCCTTTGGGGAAGCAGGAAACCTGCACATGGTTTGAGACATGTTATTAATGCTTGCTCTCTGTCTCTTGTCTGGGGAGAATATGATAATTCTCTACTGTACCCTTTTATTTATACATTTATTTTGAAAATATAATCCAAAAGGGTCTTTCAGAGTTAGATTTCTGTTCTAGAAGCGTCGGGCCCACACGTGAACATTCAATTAAACAGATTTATTGCTAAAAGCCTATGTACCGGAATCTTCTTGACTAACAGTCCTTTTGATGGCATTCACCCAATTTCGTAAAATTTCCAGCTCTTAAAGGCAATTTTCATCAATTTGCTGCCCTCTACGATTTTATTTTATTTTATTTTTGAACTTGCTCCAATTTGTCTGACTCCTCCTAGGATCCAGTTAGTTCACAGATGAATTAGGATTGTCTGAAATTTCATCTCTCCCCCTCCTCCTGATTCTCCCCCAAACAGTTACAGAGACGATAAGCCTGTCAAATGCTGTATGTACGACGGCCTCATTGAATTGGCCACAATCTGCGCCCTCTGCAACGACTCCTCTCTGGATTTCAATGAAGTGAGTAGCCTTCGAGAGAATTGCCTAAGCAAAACTCTTCTTGTGGTCTTGCATATAACTCTCCTGTGCCGGTTTGAAACACATGAGCCTTCAAGAAAATAATAAGCCCGTTAAACTAGCACGGAGTATAAAGAACGGGAATTTGGAGTAGACCTCATGAGGAATGGAAAATCTGGGATAAAAGGCTTGGCCCCCATAGTTCTCTGCTAAAGCCTTTGTATATGCCAAGCAAAATTAATATAACTCGGACTTTTGATGCCACTGCTTTGCTCTTCATCTTTCCTGTTGATTGTATCTCATTCTTTCGTGGACCTTAATGATATTTTTTACTGGGCTCATAAGCCAGTCAGAACTGCTGAAAGATACGTTGAAAGGCCAAATAAACCTCAGATCTTCTGATTTTAATTGGCCGAAGTTACGTCCATTGGCACCTCGGGTCAGCATGTGTGATGACCCAGGCAGTGTACAGTCACCTGACAGATGAAACTGCCCCTTTATTGCTCCAAATGTTCCCCAAATGCTCCCATATTTGTGGCAAGTCCCAGAGCAGGCAGTCCTGCAAACTCCCAACTGTCTGTACAGCACAATAAACCCTACTAATTCAGCTTTTGTTCCCGACAAATGCCCCTCCCCACAACGTCTCCTTAAATCTCAGTCCCCAGGTGTGCCTTGTTGCAGAGGGGCAGGGCGCTTTCCTTCCAAGTTGTCAGATCAGCCTGAGCTGTTCCTGCCTTCTGTCCACTCTCCATGCTCGAGGATCAGGAGGGGGCGGTCCTTGCACACTGCCTGAACTCTGTCTCTCGTGTTCACTTCTTAGCCTCTGTTGGTCATCCTGCCCCTGTTCCTCCCTGCCTACAAGCTGCCCCAATCCTGACTTGGCCTGCTCCTCCCCATTTTCCTCCCCACGTCCCCTCCACCTTATCTTCCTCCACAGATTCAGGTTCCGACAGGGGCCATGACCGCATGCTTTGTTCAATGTCATTCCATCTCTTGAGTTGGCCAATCCCGCAGGTGATCATGAATGACTCCTCTGCTTCGTGCTAACAGTGGCTTTTTTTTTTTTTAAATTAAAGACGAAGGGCGTTTATGAGAAGGTGGGTGAAGCCACGGAGACGGCCCTGACTTGCCTGGTGGAGAAGATGAACGTCTTCGACACGGACCTGAAGAGCCTGTCGAAGATCGAGCGGGCCAACGCTTGCAATTCGGTCAGTCCTCCTACAGCGCTGGGCCTCTGGTGCAACCTGGGGTGCTTTCACGCACGCTGGTTACAACCCGGTTCTGCTTCCTCCCCGCACAGGTGATTAAGCAGCTGATGAGGAAAGAATTCACGCTCGAATTCTCCCGGGATAGGAAATCCATGTCCGTTTACTGCACGCCAAACAAGCCCAGCCGGACAGCCATGACCAAGATGTTTGTGAAGGCAAGTTACCCTGGAACAGGGCGGGGTGGAGGGAAAGACGTCACCGAAGGGGCACCAGAACAGATGGGCCAGATTGCAGGCAGTTCTGGACTTACAACCATTCATTTAGTGGCAGATCAAAGTTGCGACGACACGGTGACTTACAACCGTTTTTCACACTTACGGCCACTGCAGCGTCCCCCACGGTCACGGGGATTTGGACACTTGGCAGCTGGCTTGTATTTGTGACGGTGGCGCCTCTGGGTTATGGGGTCCCCTTTTGCGACCTCAAGAGCAAAGTCCCTGGGGAAACAGATTCATTTAACAACCGTGTAAGTGACTTGACACCTGCAGTGATTGCCTTAACTGTGGCAAGGAAGGTGATCAAATCGGGGGAATTCACTTAGGAATTGGCTCGTTCAGCAGTGGAAATTCTGGGCTCCGTTTTGGTCGTGAGTCGAGGACGCCCTGTACACCACAACACGACTCCGGGTTTAGGCGACATCTTGGCATCTCCCTCATGAAAGGGCTTCTGGGATAAAAAGGTAAAAAGAGCCTGCAGGCTGAATTGGTTCCTCCCTCGCTCTCCCGCAGGGCGCTCCAGAAGGAGTGATTGACAGGTGCACCCATTTCCGAGCAGGCAACATGAAGATACCCTTAACCGCGGGGATTAAGCAGAAGATCATGACCGTCATCCGTGAGTGGGGCACCGGGAAGGACACACTGCGTTGCCTGGCCCTGGCCACCCACGACAACCCGCCGAGAAAGGAGGAGATGAACCTTGAAGACTCTGCAAGCTTCATCACCTATGAGGTTGGTTTGATGTCAGGTCGATGTTTTCATCGCTGGAGTCTTAAACAGAGTTGATTTGACCTGCTGGGTGGGAGTCCCAGATTGGCTGGGCGAACCTCCTTGGGGGTGAGCTCTGTGTTTCGTTGTCTCGCATGCCCAGATCACGCTATGCCCTAGACCTGTGAGATGGAGAATGAACTCTCTCTGTAATCTTTGGTTTGGGAGGAATGATAACTTCTAGGAAGGAAGGGAAGGAAGGAAGATTGGTAGAGGGAGAGAGGAAGTTAGAGGGAAGAAGGAAAGAAATGAAATTAGGGAGAGAAAGAAATTAGAAGAAGGAAGGAAGGGTGAAAGGGAAGAAAGGAAAGAAAATAGAGAGAGGAAAGACGTTAGAAGAAAACAAGGGCTAAAGGAAGGAAGGAAGGAAAGAGATAGGAAAGAAAAGACGTAGCAGATTACATGTTTAAAAGTTGCAAAGTAATAAGGACAGCTGAACACCCTTGTCAGTCTCCACTTTGGGATCTCCGGCTGTTGCAATGCAGGCAGCTTCCTTCTGCTCAGGGACCCCTTGATCACCTCTAGCCTTACTCCCCTTTCAGACCAATCTAACCTTCGTGGGCTGTGTGGGAATGCTGGACCCGCCCCGCATTGAGGTGGCCTCCTCCATAAAGCTGTGCCGGCAAGCGGGCATCCGTGTGATTATGATAACCGGCGACAACAAGGGGACGGCGGTGGCCATCTGCCGGCGCATTGGCATTTTCGGGGAAGAAGAGGACGTCACCTCCAAAGCCTTCACCGGCCGGGAGTTTGATGAACTTTCCCCAGCTGCCCAGAGAGATGCCTGCATGAACGCCCGCTGCTTTGCCCGCGTGGAACCCTCCCACAAGTCCAAAATTGTGGAGTTTCTCCAGTCCTTTGATGACATCACAGCAATGGTAAGTGTGCAACTGGGGAGCCACCTCTTGTGCACAGATAAACGTGTGATGGGATGTTGGGTCTTTTGTGGTTCACCGGCAGCCGGTGCAGACAGTGAGGACAAAGGGAACCAGTCAGGGGGTCTGGGGAGGACTCAGACGAGGGTCCTGCGTTTGATGCAGAGATGAGGCCAGGACCATCTGGGAGTGGGGTTCTGCCTCCGAAGCCTTCAGAGTCTGGAGCAGCAAGGCAGAGGAACAAGGAGAGCCTGTTCCCAGCGCGTGTGTGCGTAGAGCTGCTAGAAGGCAAGAGCAGCTGAAGCAGAAGGGGTGACTCGGGAGAAAGGCGGGGAGGTGATTGCCCCTCCCATAAGGGATAAAAGTCAACCCTTGGTGACGTAATCTTTACAGGAAGCAAAGAAGTTCATTAGATTCTGATTCCTCATTGAAGCCCTGCAAACTCTGGGTTTGTCTTTGCTGGAATTTCTGTCAGTTTATATTCTAAGTAATTGGATACTTCTGTTTCTGGCAGCCTTCTACAACCCTGAAAGGTGTGAGCTCATCTCAGAGAATTGTTTCTAATGAGTTTTGGCTGGGAATGCAAGAAACTCCCAGCGTTGCATTAAAATAGGTTTGATTTTACACTCAGTTTGGGTTTCCTTAATTTGGACGAAGCCTGGGTCAGAACAGGTCTTGAGGAAACATACAGCTTACAACCTCGGCTTACAATCATTTGTTCAAAGTTACAGCGACCCTGAAACAAGTGGCTTACGGCAGTTTCCCACACTTACGACCTTTGCAGCATTCCCCATGGTCACATGATCAGAATTTGGAGGCTTGGCAACTGGCATGCACTTATGACAGTTGCAGAGTCCCTGGGTCATGTGATCCCCTTTGGTGACCTGACAAGTAAAGTCAAGGGGGAATCCAGATTCTGTAAGGCATCCAGAAAGTATCCAGGATATCAATCACTCCAAGACATATTCTGTCCAATTGATTTATTAGAAACAAATCTGGTATCTGAAAAAGTCGAGCCACACAGAATCCACCTTTTTCTGCTCCCACTTCTACACTTCATAAATCACGAGAACTGCAACTGGAATTTCTTAGTCAACTCCTCCAACCCCCCTTCCCATTATGTTGGCAGCTGAATTTCAAAGCTGACAGATTCACTTAACGACCAAATTTCAAACTTATCGGCAGGGATTCACTTAACTATTGCAAGAAAGGTTGCAAAATGGGCCAGAACTCGCTTAACAGTGGTCTTGCTTAGCAACAGAAATGCCAAGGACTTCCTTTTCAAGGGGGGGAGGGATGAATAAAAGTAGAATTTATTAATTTATTCTGAGACCCCGGAAGGGTTCCAGAGATGTTTGAGCCAGTTCCAGGGCCCTGAAACCTGCTAAAGGAGACGCGTAAATGCGCCCCGCTTTGAAGAAGGCAGAAATCGGAAATGGGTGCCGTGGTGCTGGCGGACGACAACTTCTCCACCATCGTAGCCGCTGTGGAGGAAGGCCGGGCCATTTACAACAACATGAAGCAATTCATTCGCTACCTCATCTCCTCCAACGTTGGAGAAGTGGTCTGGTGAGTAACCCGAGCGTTTGCAACTAGGAGCAGAGCAAGGGCTGGATTCCTCCCGGCAGCCTCCATGGGTATCTATCTCACCCTCTGGAGAGAGAGAAGGTTGACGGGGGGCTCTTTCCGGGTCTTGAGATCAGGCCCGACCAGATGGGTAACTGGGTCCCAAGGTGGCTTAAAACTGGAGAGCTGTTTTAAGCATCTAGAACAACCTTGGCAATTTTAAGGCTTGTAAACCTCAACTTTATTATTTATTACGAAATTTTATTTGCTGCCGATCATGTTTCAAAAGCTGTTCTGGCCAGCTTACAAGACAAACACGGCTGACTGGGGAATTCTAGAGTTGCCAAGGTTGGACTAGCCTTAAAGGTAAAGGTTCCCCTGGCACACCTGTGCTAGTCATTTCTGGTCCGGGGCGGTGCTCATCTCCATCACAGAGCTGAAGAGCCAGCGCTGTCCGAAGACGTCTGCGTGGTCATGTGGCCGGTAGGACTAAACACCTTTGAAGGCGCACGGAATGCTGTTCCCTTCCCACCGAAGCATTTTTTACGTGCTTTCGAACTGCTAGGTTGGCAGAAGCTGGGATGAGTGACGGGGGCTCCCTCCATCATGCAGCGCTAGGGATTCGAACCGCTGAACTTTCTGATTAACAAGCCACTGAGCCACCGTTCTTTTGTTCTTAGATAAGGACTAGCCAGAGACCAGGGAACGCAGAGGCCTCTCTCCATTGGGGACACTTTAGCCTCTCGGGCAGGGCCCAAGCCTTCCTTCCCGCTGTCCTCTTGCTCACTTCTGAGAGAGTGAAGAGTCAGGGGCTAACTACTGATCCGTGGGGTTTAACTTCCATGCATCGTAGCTTAAGACACTCCTTGGCATTAACATGGCTTAACCTCTGTTCTCCCTTCTCCTCTAGCATCTTCCTGACCGCTGCACTGGGCTTCCCGGAAGCTTTAATCCCCGTCCAGCTGTTATGGGTAAACCTTGTGACCGATGGACTTCCCGCCACTGCCCTGGGCTTCAACCCCCCCGACCTGGATATCATGAGCAAGCCACCTCGTAACCCCAAAGAGCCCCTCATCTCCGGGTGGCTCTTCTTCCGTTACTTGGCGATCGGATGTGAGTGTTTTGCCTGAGTGCTGCGGAATTAGAGAGAACGGAGCTTGTTCCCTTTCCCCCTGAATTCAGTATCTTTTCCAATCTTGGCCGCTTGAACAGCAGGGGAGGGTTTCAGTTTCCTATGCTGGCTGGGGAATTCTGGGAGTTGGAAGTCCACCCTTCTCCAAGTGGCCAAGGTTAAGAAACAGTGCCATCCTCAGACAGGCATAAAAATCAGTTTTGCGGCAAGTTAAGGTAACAGAAGATGGTCTTTGGGTGCCAAAATTAGTTCTCAGGGGCTGCATCTGTTTCTTGGCTATTTTCTAGGAATTACAGTCAAGTCGGTGGTTCTGTCAGATCTCTCCAACTGATCTTGCTTTGTGTTAAATGCAATTTTAAGTCTGGTTCTTAGCCAATGATGCCAGGGGGTTTAACTAAGGATGAACGCAACAAGCATCCCAAAAGACACATGGCCGTGTTTTAGCGGAATCCACACAAGTCTTTGTACGTGAAACTCCTGTCACTCATACAATGTGGCCCATTCACTACAGGCCCCCTTTAAATACCTTTGGGGTCCATGGGCCATGGCCACAGGCCACCAAAACTCAAAGATTTAAAGCAGTAGACAGCATCAAACATTTGCAGACACCCTATGACATTGCAGCCCCCAGGGATCTGCGGATCATAGGTTGAGAACCACTGACTTGGCCACTTTCCTGGATTTGTTCCGAGTCAGAGATCTGACGTGGGAAGGAATCCAGTTGTGAGGACTTGACCGATAAGACATAAACTTGACGGCAGACTCAAGAAGCCACGGACCATCGGTGGGGTGGCTATTAACTCAGTGGCGCGAGACTCACCGTGCTTTTTCTTCTTCTCAAGGCTACGTCGGAGCTGCCACAGTGGGCGCTGCCGCTTGGTGGTTCATAGCTGCGGACGGGGGCCCGAGAGTTACCTACTACCAGCTGGTATTTCCTTCTTGATATTTCGGTTCTTGGCAACTCGTCTTCCAAAAGAAGCTTAGCTTTTTTGCTTGCAACCTGCCTACATGGCGTGTCTTCGGAAGACGGGATTAAAAAAACTTACTAAAATCCATCCACGAGTATTGTGGAAAATCCTCTTATCCAAGGAGTCCCTGCTTAACAATAATAGAAACCGTGGGCTTATTTTTTTTTAATCGTTCTTAGTGGTGTTGTGCCATTGAGGGTGCTTTGATGAATTTGGGGTGGATAAAAAGAGTAAATTGGCCCTGGGGGAGTTTTGTTGAGATTGACGTTGCCCCCTGCTGTTTTTTCAGAGTCATTTCCTGCAGTGCAAAGAGGACAACCCAGAGTTTGAAGGGGTCGACTGTGTGGTGTTTGAGTCCCCCTACCCTATGACCATGGCGCTTTCGGTCTTGGTCACCATAGAGATGTGCAACGCCCTCAACAGGTTAGGATGCCTGAAATGAGAAAGAGACCTTTCTCTTTCTTTCCCTTCTCCTCTTCCTTCTATCTATCCTCCTCTTCCTCCTCCTGCCCTTCTCCTCCTCCGTTTCCCATCAAAGCAGTCTTGACAGGCCCTCCAGAGGGGTTGAGCTGGAAGCCCTGTAACTCCATCCCCACGAGCTCCTGCTGCCAACATTTTCTCTTTTCCTCCCTCAGCCTCTCGGAGAACCAGTCCTTGCTGCGGATGCCTCCGTGGGAGAACGTCTGGCTCCTGGGATCCATTTGCCTGTCCATGTCTCTTCACTTCCTCATCCTTTATGTAGAACCATTGCCAGTAAGTCCCTGCAACTCACCCTCAGGGGTCAGTGGGTGGGTGGTGGGGAAGCAGCATCAGAATCCCAGCTTGCTAACTCATGGAGAGTTAGACTTCTTTCCCAGCTGCTCTTTGCAGAAACGAAAACAGATAGCGTGCCATTGAAGAGCATGTCATCCAATCATTGCCCAGGCACTCTACAAGCTAGCTATGCTCCAAAGACTTAAGGCCTTCACCCCATTCAAGGGTGAAGAAAAAGCAGAAGCTCCTCCTGTCTTCACCTGACTCGCCAAGGTCTCCCCAAGCATCTGGCTAAGGCCTCTTTCTCAAGCTCAGTGTCTCTTAATATGGGTGGACTTCGATTCCCAGAATTCCCCAACCATCACAGGAAGTCCACCCATCTGACAGTTGCCCAGATTGAGGAAAAGCTGACCTAGCGCCAGAAAAGTAAACACAAGACGACTGAGGCTTCATTTAACTTCTTTATAAACACATAAAGTAAATTGTACAATACCAGTTGTAGATTTCTCCAACATGGAGCAAACTCAAAGAGAAGCAGACATGTTCAGAGTTTCAGCAGCAACTCAGGAGCTCAGAAACAGTTCAGCAGGCAAGCAAGTCTCACAGCAGAGGAGAGAATCAGTTTCATCTTCAATAGACAGACTCAGAGCTCAACATAGAGCCACGGCTAGGCTACTTCTAGTTTCAGTTTCCAAACGGTCCTCATTGGCTGACTTAGTCGCTATGCCTATTCCTTGGCTGACCTTGTTACCATGCTCTTACTCCACTTCGTGAATACACTCTGACACAAGTGAATTCTGGACGTTGAAGTTCACACACAGGTGCTGAGGTTGAGAAGCGTCGACCTAGCGAGTGCTGGGACTTGAAGCTCCGCCCCTGCGCACGAGCTCCTGCCCTGACCCCCCTCCTCCTCCTCTTTCCCCAGCTGATTTTCCAGATCACCCCTCTGAACGTGACCCAGTGGCTGATGGTGCTCAAGATCTCCCTGCCGGTGATCCTGATGGACGAGACTCTTAAATTTGTGGCCCGTACTTACCTAGAGCCGGGTAAAGATAGTGTGCCACCCGCCACCAAACCACGTCCTTTGTCTGCATGCACCGAAGGGATCTCCTGGCCGTTCGTGCTGCTCTCCTTGCCGTTGGTGATTTGGCTTTATAGCACAGACACTAACTTTAGTGACATGTTTTTTTCTTGACCTGAAGTCTGGTAGTGGTAGCTTGGCAGTCAGAGAGATGCTTAACTTGAAAGGAAAGGAAAGGAAAGATAGCGATTTTTAAAAATTGTTCCAAGCAATTTGTCTTATTCTGCTGAATTTTCACATTGAACATGTTTGCCGGTGACTGAGGTTTCCATATCCTAGACTCTGGGTTTTTCCTCTCTTTTTTTCCCCCCTTTCTTTCTTTCTTTCTTTCTTTTTCTTTCCCCTGACCCCTGTGGGGGAGTGGGAGTCCTCTTCTCCCCCCACCTAACCCCCACTTCTTTTATACACGAACTAGGGTGTCCATCGACATGTACAGAGAAATTAAACACTATTTTATGCAAATATTTTTTTGTAGAGGAGACGCATGTACAGTGTTCTGTTTCATAGTTCACTCATCCTTGTAAAAACGACGACAGCTGGGGGCTTTGGGGAGGCAGGGACCAACATTTTGAGAAAACCGTGATTGGCGGCAGATTTTAGGGAATGGGTGTCGTGTGGGATGGGATGTTTTCCTCCCTTAAACCAGAAGCATGCGAACACTCTTCATGTCTGCTGTATGGTTGAACACCTAATCCTAATTTGTCATATTCCGCTGGGCGTTTTCTGCACTGGAAAGACCAGGCTGCTGCCTCTGTTTTTTCCTTCCTTCCTTCCTTCCTTCCTTCCTTCCTTCCTTCCTTCCTTCCTTCCTTCCTTCCTTCCTTCCTTCCTTCCTTCCTCTCTCTTTCTTTCTTTCTTTCTTTCTTTCTTTCTTTCTTTCTTTCTCTCTTTTCCTTCCTTCCTTCCCTCCCTCCCATTCATCCTATTTTCTCCTTCCTTCCTTTTTCATTTTGTTTCATTTTTTTCCCCTGCATTTGCCACGGTTATCCTTCAGATTCCCAGAAGTATCTTGTTTACGCTCTGTCCTTCTTCAGAGGTAACTTTTTGATCTCGCCGGTGCAGAAAACGTCATTTTGAGAGGCATCCCGCTAAAATTAGGTGGTGGTTTTGTTTTTGTTTTTTTTTAATTTTTTTTTGTTTTTTTTGTTTTGTTTTTTCGTTTCTATCCCCGAGACATGTAGAAGTTTTGTTTTCTTTTTTTAAAAAAAAAACACAAACAAACAAAAACAAAAAGCAGAAACAAAACTATTTATTTAAAGATATCGCCTGTATTTTTACTGTAACAAAGTTGTTTCACCAGCATTGCCCTCTTTGGGGGGAGGGATGGGAGAGAGGAACAGAAGAAGGAAGGAAGGGGGGAAGGCAATCTGGATGGACTTTAAGCAAACAGCAAAAAAAAAAGAGAGAGAGAGACAGAGACAGAGAGAGAGAATAAATTCTTTTTTAAAATCGAGACCATTTTGTTTGGCATTTTCATTTCTAACCTAAATTCCATTTTAATTCTTGCGTCAGGCTTTGGGTTTTTTTTTCCCCTCCCGCCCCTGTTCCATTACCGTTATTAATTGGGGCATTTACAACCAAATCTGATCGTTGGCTCAGATTTGTGTTTGTGTGTGTGTGGTTTTTTTTTTAATTTAAGAGCTGGGATTTCTCTCTGAGTTTTTCCCCCCTTTTTGGTTAAGCCTGTTCATTCTCTGTGCCACCTTGTCGAGGAACCATCTGCTAGCTAGCCACATCTCGGGCTGCAGCAAATAAGTTGACAACTTTGTGTCTCTGTGTCTGTGTGTGTTGTAAAAAAAAACCTGTAAATACCACGTAATGCAATGAACATATTGTAGAGAACTCTTTTTATTCCCCCTCCCTCCCTCCCCGGCGTGGCACTAACCACCATCGTTCTCTTGTGATCAATGTCTGTGCATGATGTTTGTTTATTGCCTCTCCAAACTGTATTGATATGTAAGTTCATTAACAGTCTAACTGTGTGGTGTGTTTCTCTCCAATGCCTTCCAACATTTCACCGACTGAAGTGAGTATCTCTCTCCCATTTCGATGGCGGTGCGTATAGCTATGTATGTGACAGGGGAAACAGGAGAGCCCCTGTGCTGTGTGCCCTTCCAGAGACCTCAATAAACAAAGGCTCATGTTCTTTCTCCCCCCCCCCATTGCAATTTCTCTAGCCTACATTTTCTGCCTTAGCGTAGCCTTTCCCGCTTCCCCCCGCCTTTCTGCTCAACCGCTTGCCTTTATTCTTCAAATCCCTGGGCCCCTTTCACAGCCAGCAGGTCGACCACGTTCCCTTCTCAAGATATTTAGCAGTCCCAAATACAGGATCTCTCTAGGGTCCTCGGTGCTCTCTGAGCAGACGTTTCATGACCCAGCTAGGTTACCTCATCAGTGCTGGAAGGGAGTGGGGTTTACAGAGTGGGGAGAGGAGGAAGAGGAGGGGAGGAAGAGGAGGAGAAGGGCTGTATGGTCCTTAGTGCTCTCTGAGCTGGGTGGTTTTCTTGCAGGCGTTTCACGACCCAACTAGGGAACATCATCAGTGCTAGAAGGGAAAGAGGTTTGCAGAGTGGAGGAGGACTGTGGGGTCCTGGATGCAGTCCCAGTTTGGTTATTTTCCTGCAGACCTTTCATGATTTGACTAGGTAACATCATCAGTGCTGGGAAGGAATGGGATTGGTGGAGAGGAGGAGGAGCAGAGGAAGAGGAGGCCTCTGAGAGGCTGAGCTCGCTACTCTCTTGAGTTTGGTGCTCTCTGAGCTTGGCTGCTTTCATGCAGGCATTTCATGACCCAACTAGGGAACATCATCAGTGCTATCTTATCTATTCTTTATTCTTTATTTATTTATTTGTCAAGCAAGTATTAGATGACAGGTATAAGTATAAACATGGTTATGAATACATGAAATGGACTTGAATAAAAAAGAATAGGACAGGAACAGTAGGCACGTTGGTGCGCTTATGCACGCCCCCTACAGACCTCTGTATTCAAGTATTGGTCTAGCAAATGTTTTGTATGCTCTAGTTAGTAGTGTGATATTACCAGAGAAAAGCTACGTAGGATTAGGTTAACAACTCTTAATGCCTTTTTGGCTATGTAGTTACAGTGGGCTCTAGCACTTAGATCATTAGAGATGAGTCCTCCAAGGTCCTTGACGGAGTTGGGATCATCAACAAGGTCTTGACCATTCAGCTTGTATTTTATTTTCTGATTTTTTTTTTTTGCCACTATGTAAGACAGAGCATTTATTTGTTGAGATTTGAAGCTGCCATTTGATTGACCATTCCGACACATAGTCGAGGTCGTTTTGAAGGGCAGCAGTATTGTTGGTGGTGTTGAATAGCTTTACATCATCTAGCAGGGGTCTCTTTGTCAGCACTTGGCTGTTCCTGGGGCTTGCTTGAAAGATGCTCCCAAATGTTGGAAAGGCTTTGCTAGGAAGAGAATGCCTGGATTTCTACGGAGAGACGGGACTTCTTAGGTGGTCCAAACCGAAGTTTGGCCTACATTCTCAGGATTATGCTCGATTTAGAAGGCGGTTAAGAGTCTGGGCTGGCAGTAGCTGAGCCTGGAAGGTTAACTCGGCTGCAAGGTCGAGGTGCCAGCTCTTCCCTCCGCAGTTCTTCCGATGGCACTCGGGAGGGCATTGCTTGGGGTCTCCATGGCAGGGGACCCTGCTGGAGGAATCCCAGGGGGAGGTTGGGGTTTCTGAACCCTCTCCTAGAAGAGGTGGCTTCCATAGGGTTTTTCCTTGCACAGTTTGGATCCACAGGCCCATCATGCTTAAAAAAGGACGTGAGCCTGTGCCGTTTTTCCATTTACACAAACAAGAACGCGAGTTACGCTAGCAGTCATTCGGCTCCATCTTGCAAATACCACCCAAGCCAGCGTCCTTATGCCCTCTCCCACCTGCCTTGGGCCACAACCGACTCTTAAAGACAGCAGGACGGTCTATTTTTAAAAGCAGAGCTGAGCCGCCCCTGGTATTCGTTTCTCTTTCTTTTATTTACACAATACAGCTGTCCTCTTCAGTCAGCAGAACGGGTCTTGTTGCTGTTTCTAAGGGGCTTTTGTGTACAGATTTTACAGCTGCTCCGTTTTGAACTTCCCTTTTTTTTTCCCTCCCGGGAGCATCCCAAAGGGAGATCTTCACTCTGTTGTGATCCTAAAAAGACATAGGACAGCCCAATAAAAGACTTAGCTGCATGCAAGGAGAAAGCAGGGACAGACAAAGCATGCAACAGTAATGCAGATTGTCTTGTGTCCTCACACCTGTCTTGTTGTACATCTTGCACTGCTTCACCATCTCTGCTCATAGCTTAGAAGCACATTTTTACCCATCAGCAAATAAATAACACCCCCCGCCCCAAGAGCTGGGTACTTTCTGGCACACCCCTTAACCCACGACAAAAGGCAGAGTGGAAATGTTTTATTCAGAGGGAACGGATCAAACAGGCACTTGTAGAATAAATCTGGTGAAAAGATTCCAGAGGGTTAAAAAAACAATAGAGCTAATGGGTAGATAGTTGATGGACAGGTTGATTTGCAGCTCTGAGTATTTGCTAAGAAATTTTGTTCCGTTCAAGAAATGAAGAGTGAGGCCAAGCAAAACCAGGCAGATTCCTAACCTGCCATCACGAGTTGCTTTTGGTTTGAACAAATACCCTCTGAAATTAATATATATATTTTTAAATCCGGAGAAAGCTCAAGCAAGCTAGTCATGCTGCAAAGCACAATGGCTGGGAAAGTCTTGAGATGAAAAAAACCAAACGGTTTAGGACGAGGTCGCGTTGAAAGGCTGTTGGTTACAATGGGCGTAGGTGACCTAGGAATCTGGAAATATGAGTGGCCTACATACCAAGGGTGGATGTAGATTTGCTGGAAGGAAAATAGTTACACATTGCTACTGTAGACAATAGCAGCAATGGTGTTTGAAAGTTGCCTGCGCTTTCAAAGTCCTTAATCTGACTCACTCTTAAATAGTGCTGGATTCGATTAGATGGATTAGTTGGGCTCCAGATCTTTGAGGTTCAACCCCTCCCCAAAGAGAGGGGTTACAAGCCCCCTGTTTTGTACTGCTGGGGCCTTAAAGGGGAAGGTACAATTTTAAAGAGTTGTCTCAACTCCACAATTGGCTGTATTTGTGTCTTGATCCACTAACCAGCTTGCAGCTTTCGGGTGGATGGAAACTTGCTAATTCTAAACGTCCTCTTAGTTTTTTAATTCTTGGTTCTTTTTCCACTAACCTGTATTCTCCTGTTGGATTGTGGGAAGTTATGATCAATTGCCTATCGCTACTAAGTCTTAAAAAAGAAAAATCAATCTTTTGCTTTTATTATGCTTTCTTTATCTGTCTTTTATCACTAATGTTTTCTTCTCTCTCTCTCTCTCTCTCTTTCTATTTTTCTCTCTCTCTTTTCCTTTGCAGTGATACTGGAGTAAAATCATTTGGTCCTAAACCAATTTTTGCAGAATTGTAAGGTTAATTTTCTTGCATGTGTCTTTAGCAACGCATCTGCTGAAAACATCTGCATGAGTCTTGTACATGGGGAAAAAAAAAAACTGTAAAATGCCTTCCCGAAAGCGAAGGAGGAAAAAAAAAAATTGAACTGCAAACTTGTGTTCCGTGAAGGAAGTGTGTGGTGCTCTTACAACTAAAAGTTTATATATACAGATCTACCAAACTGTGCAATATAATTTTTAACTGATAAAACAGACCTTTGCAAAAGATGTTCTGGGAATGCATGAAGAGAAGGCTCCCTTAATCTGCTGAGCAAGAAATATGAGTGATGACCGGCCAAGTTTTTCTCCCCCCCTTTTCCATATTTCATTGTGTAAAATGTTATGATCCTTTATCAAATGTACAGTATTAGACTGTCGATGCATGCTTTTCAGTTGTACGTAGCCAATGACCTCTATTGTATCTTAAAAAAAGTTTTAACAGTTTAAACAGCTCTGTACAATATGCAGTTCTATTTATACAGATCATTGATGGATGGTACCGTTCCTGAAATGTTTTAAAGGAAACTCTTAAACCTTCAAATTCCATAACTTCAGCTGCTTCTTTTTTTTTTAAAGGAAACAAAAAAAAACAATAACCTGGAGTGTGCAAATAGACTTTTCTTTTTGCACTGTAGTCATGTAACTTATTTTAAATCTAAAGTCGTTCGGTGCAATACACGAGTTGTGATGCATTTGATCTGAACAAAGCGTGTGAAATCGCAAGGGTTTTCCAGCCACTGCAAGCAGGAGGCGCACCCCTGTTTTCCTTCCTTGATATTTTTTTCTCGGATGGGGTTTAAAACGCGAGCGGCTGGCCCTTGGGAGACACACCATCGTCTGGATCCTACCTGGAGGGAGGGAATTCCCACGGCTGAAACGTGGCTGAGGCTGTGTTGCGTTGGGAGCCCTTTGGATCCATTTCTAAGATAGCATGTGTGACTTTTTTTTTTTTTAGAAGTTGTAAATAACGTCTGATGGAGCATCACAACTACCATCCTGGTTTCGGGTAAAATAAAAAACTTATTCTACAGTAAAACACCCTTTGCCTCTGATGTATTTTCAAGGTCTGGAGTTTTGATGCCTCTTGCTTTGCAACTAGGCCAGAGAGCATCAGAATCAAAGAAACGTGGTGTCAGGATTCCGGCAGTTACCCCAATTAAATCATGAGTCTCAAGTGAAACTCCTAAAACTTCAAAGGATTTATTAGAAGTCAACATGTTGGCATGACCTGGGCGTAGCCAACTCTGAGACACGTAATTCACTGTCACCCTTGACCCTGCTTTTCCCCCCACCCCTCTGGATGTAACATAATTCATATTCTCCAATGAAACACCTCCTTAGCCAAGAGTCATCAATCATGCTCTCCAATTAGATTTTTGCGCGGCAGAAACTTCAATCACCTAGTTAGAATCTCTGAAAAACTTCATGGAATGCACTTTCGATTCCACACTGCTGCCTGCTCTTTGAAACCCCCGCTTTCTTTCTATTGCCAACTCTAAAACGTGTATAGAAAATGTTTTATGAGTTGACATTCGGCTCCCCTCACTTGAAGGTGACCTGTACAACATACAAAAAACCTGATTGCAGGTATAGAAAATTATGCTCACGAAACACCTCCCCCAGGCTTGGTTGGATTTTCTGCATGGAACCTTGTTCTGTTTCCAGTTGTCAGATCTCTTAGTTGATTAAATATCCTTCCTGTAAGTAGCTTTTTGTGGGAGAACTCACTTCGTCTTCCAGCCTCAAAAACAATGGACTCTTTCACCAGCCACCCAGATGACTGTACAAAGTCGTTGCAATTGAGCTTTTAAAAAGGTGGCTGGAACTCGGAAGAAGTGAATCTTTTTGAACTTGGGATCCGCAGCCCCAAAATTGCATCTGCCTTCGAAGAGCCTTTAGAAACCATATTAGCAATGCAACAGCTGTCATCCTGATAGGAAAATAAAAGATGTTGACAGCAAACAAGTCCTTTGCTCCTTTGCAAATGAAAATGCTGGGGGTTTGGTTTTTTTTCTTGAGTATTCTTTTATACTCCTCTTGCGGTTGGAATTTGTATTTTATTGCTTCCAGTTGTGGCATTAATGGATCAGATCAAGGGATGTATTTTTTTCCTGAATGGCATCTGCTTTTAAGAGAAGAAGCCACGAGAAACAGAAGTAATTATATTGGGATTTTTGCTGGTAATCCTTGGCAAGGAAGCATGAGAGGCTTCCCGGCTGGGAATAAAGTGTTATTTTAAGCGATTCCTATAAAAAGAGTTGAGCTTGGGTTTCCAGCTTGCGGTCTAAGCTTTAGAGATGGCTGTGTCGCTGATACTCTACTTGAGCGAAGGCCAACGATATTAAACATTTAATCCGTTGAGCCTTGTTTATACTTGAAAATATACTTTGACTTGGAGGGTTATTTTGGAACAGGAAAATTCATTTTCAAAGCGCAGTTCCACGTGACCTACATGACTGAAGGACGTTTTATGCCGGGTTAATTTAGCCACCATCAAGTTAACGCCAGAAAGATACGAAGGATTATAGAGAAAAACTGGTAGCCCATCTTTACACCAAACAGGAACTCTTGTCAAATTAAGCACTCCTGATGTTGCCTGGTTTATTTTCTGTCAACTCTCCCAATTCCAATGTTTTCCTGGTTTCTGCTCCCCAAAAACTTCATTTTTATTTTTTATTTTTATTCATATTTATATCCTGCCCTTCTCTGGAGACTCAGGGTGGCTTACAATCTTTTTGGAGCACAATCTAATGCGCTCAGCAGTAGCCTTCATTCCATTGTATATGCCTGCTTATTACTAGGACAATTTTGACCCCCCCCCCAAAGCGGCATTTAAGAATTCGCCAAGTTGAAATCCATGTATTTGGACATCCTCAAGTCATCCAGGTCCCTAGTTGTCCTGAAGTTTTTTGTTTTTTTTTCAAGAGACAATTGGACTTCGTTTTTCCTTGAAGATCTTTGATTTCTCGTCCAAGTTGCTTCTTCAGAAAGGTTGCCTCTAGGGAGTTCAATCCTAGGTAGAGGCTAATATTTGGAATAGACTCTCCTGCTCGTGCAGGGGGTTGGGCTAGATGACCTCCAAGGTCCCTTCCAACTCTGTTACTATGATTCTATGAGTTGGAAGTCCACAAGTCTTTAAAGTTACCAAGGTTGGAGATCCCTGGCATAAACCAACCCAATTGAGTCCCAGCAACCAGTCTGTTGTCTAGAGGAGCCGGACTCTGGCACCTGCAGTAAACAAACTCTAGGTGGTAACGCTTAGAAAAGACGGTGGAAGCAAAAACACACCCACCCCACCCTATGGGTAAATCAAGAGGGTTGCAAATGAAGAGGGCCCGGGGGGGGGGCCATTGGCCCAACCCTCATTGTCAACTGTTGGGGTCTTCCTCCAAGAGAGAAGGATGTCTTGGGGGGCTTCCCCCCATTTCTGTGGCTTTTTCCTTGTACCTATACTGCAAATGGGTATGTGTGATGGCTGAGCTGCAGAAAGGCCCCAAAAGTGGTGGGGGGGTTTTTTGAAAAAAAAGAAATTCCTGTGGTTTCCTTGGAAAAAAGCATCAAGCAATCCAACCTCCAGCAGACTTTCATTTGCTCAGGGAAACAGGGAGCACTATGTCCCAGATTCCGGCATGGGGAATAAATGCCACTCTTGCCCCTGTCGCTATACAATACTTATTTTTGCAGCTGCCAATTCATAGCCAGGGCCCTTGTGGGCGTCCCAATGCAAAGCCTGAAGTCTAATCGCAATTATCATAATTGCAAAAAGAAAGCCTGCGTTTAAAAACCCGGCTGCTTCTGTGATTCAAGGACGTGCCATTTTTCAAGGCCATTAAAAGCTCCGTTTCGCTCCACGCTGGAGAACAGAAGAAAAGCCGTCGCTAATTTTAAACATGGATTTTAATGGTGTAAACATGTCACCGCCGTGAAACAGGCAACACTCCCAGTGTAAAGTGATTAAGACCACCCACTCTTTGCAAGACCGGAAGCGACTTGCCCAAAATTACTACGAACAAGCAAGGGCCGGTAACCAGGAACAAGGGCTGCAAAGAAGTCAGCCAGCTCCGTTCGATGTCAAATAAATTATAAAACTTTTCACCAAATGAAAATGAGAAGCTTAAGAGGCAGATTCAGCGACTGCAATTCAGCCATGGCATACATATATTCCAGATCTGGTAATTTAAGATTTTTTTAAAAAACAAACCATGTTTAGGGTGTTTTCATTCTTACTTGTTTTCAACAGGAAGAAATAAACATTAAACAACTGAATAGGATAAACCTGTAACATACAGAGGTAAAAATCCACTCAAGAGCGGAAAAAGGATAACAAAACACATAACAATAACACAACAGGTCGAGTTACCAAAATGGACGAAGGCAGTTTATTTCAACATAATACACATTTTTTCTCAAGAAATGGTGAAATATTACAACAAGGGTACGTATGAGAACCACCCTACGAACATAACCAAGAAATAAAACTTTGGAAGGGGTACAGAAAGAGAGTCCTGGGGACTTGGGCAAAAGTACCCATTTCTTTGTGGAAAACACTGAACACCATTTGCACATGAGCCACGGGACTGGCCCAGTGTACCCAAACTGAGTTATTTAATGGGAGCCAAACTGGAATTTGAAGCAGAAAATCAGGGAGGGAAAAAAAAAACATTTTTAATCCTCCTTTGTTCTAGGGATGAAGCTTAAATCAAGACTAATTGGGATTATGCCTTGGCATGGCTGTTCTTGGCTTGGCGGTGGTCCACCTCGCTATATCTTAATATCCACAATACCCAAAAGGGAAAGTCACTCATGCATTAAGCTTTGTAAAAAAAAAACAACCACCCCAAATCCTTGAATTCTCCGGATATACTTGCGACAGCCGTTGGTCAATCAGTCTCCCGAAGCAGCACGCTTCCCTATTCAAAAACGTGCACGCTAAACCTCGCACACTCAAAACTCAGAAGTGGTTGGGGGAAGAAAAGCTGGGAACAGCTCTCCCACACACACACACACCCTGCCAGTTCCTGGAGGCGTTTGGGCCTCTAAAGGCTCCGAATAAAAGCCTCTCTTCCACAAAGGGAAAGAAAAAAACCTCCCACCTTTTAACGCTGGCTGGGGACAAATGATTTCCAAGGCTGGTTCGTAAAAAGGCTTCACAAAAGTTCTTTCAAAGGGTCTAATTTTAGAAAGGACTCAAAATTACAGCTGGGTACCAGAGCCTCGTTTGCTCTCGCCCACCCCTGAAAGACTAAGTCGCTCAGCTTTGGCAGTCCATAAATAGCATGGCGAGCATGATGGAGAAAGCGGAATATTCTTATTCTTTTTTGGATGGTTCCGGGCCTCGGCCTGTCCCTCAAATCCACCAGCCGTGTTCTGGCCTGTTAAGCGCTGCGCCGTGCGCCCGCGGCTCCCTCACTGCCCACGGAACCACTGCTCCTGGTCGACCCACAGGGCTGCCTCGCTGTCGCTGCCCTCAAGGTCCCCTTCCTCTCCGCTGCCCTCCATGTCGTCCACGTCCTCTTCCTGGGTGGCGTCCGTGGGACTCTCTTCTTTCTCCATTTTCTGCATGCCTTCCAGAGACTTCTGATCGTTGGGATCCAAACTGGGGAGGAGGCGAGAGAAACATCACGTGGCCTGGAGGGTCTCCCCCCCCCACCCTTGCCTGGAACCCTCACCTGGCCTGCCCCCAACCCAAGGTGTCCCCGAAGGATCGCTCTGGGAAGGGGTGGAAGAAGAAGGGGGGAGTTCAAATGGAACCTTTCAAGGATTTCTACTTCTACCATATTAAAAACTAGCTCGATGCCCATGCTTCACTACGAAAATATGTGGTGGGGCTTAGTTTTTGGGGGAGGAAAATAAGGGGGAAAACATTCTGCCTCTCCTTACCAGCGGTATCCACCTGGCTAGCGTCCTGTCAGTGTGTGAGAGTTGAGGGCTGTTTGGAAACTGAAACAGTATTCGCTGTGTAAGGAGACAGCAAGGAGCCTGGGCGTGGCTTAGCTCAACTGTTCTGTACTAAAGCTGCTTGCTGCTGTGAAACTCCTCTGCTTGTGTTTTGCATTTGGAAGAGATTTATTTTCAGGTGGGGAGGGGGAGTAGAACTCCTTAGCATCAGAGCATGTTAATAATAACAATATAGGAAATACTCTAAATGCTCTGATGGTCATTTCGAAAAATCCTTGCTTAGCGAGCACCTAGAGGCACATAGGTGCCAAATTTCAAGTTTGTAAGTTTTACTGCTCTTAAGTCAAGTTGAACCCCTCCCCCAAAAAAGAGCTAGGATGATAATTAATCCAAGTGAAAGAGTCTAGCTGAAAAGGAGAACCTGGATACTTTTTTTTTCTGAAAAAGATGGGAAAAACTGAACTCCCAAAGGAATTTTTGAAAAAAAGCAGGCTTCGAAGCATGAACTTCTTCAAATGGTGACAGTAAGCCGTGGACTTACTATCACCTTACTAGTACTACTACTACTGAGAACAAGCAAGGCACCCGAAATCTCTCTTCATAGGCCGAGGCCTTTCAGCATGGGTGGCCGTGAGAAAATGAGACCCAGAGCAGCGTTAAGAGAGAGCAAAGAAGGAGGGGAACGAAGGCAGAAGCCACCAGGGTTTGGAAGGGCTACCTCAAGGCGATACTGTACTGGTCCATGGCTTCCTGATATTCGTTGACCGCCACCAGGAAGTCTCCCAACATCCGATGCAGGATGCAGTCACTCTGGTTGGCCAAGGCGTTGCGGAGCAGGGCGATCCCGTCATCGTACTTCTGTTCTCGGCCTGTTGGCAAAGGAAAATTCAAAGCGGTCCAACAAATAAGTTTGCAAGAGCCAGTTTGGTCTAGTGGTTACAGCACCAGGCTGTAGGAAGAGGAGGTGAGGCAGGAGACGGGGAGTTCGAGTCCTGACTTAGCCCTGAAAGCCAGCTTGGGTGATTTGGGGGCCGATCACCAGGAGACGGTGAGTTCTAGTTCCACCTTAGCCAATAGAAGATGGCTGGGTGACTTTGGGCCAGTCCCTCTTTCCCAGCCCAACCTGCCTCACCGGAGTTTTAGGGGGAAAGCAGGAAGAGGAAGGAATATTGTTATGTGTTCGCTGCCTTGAATTGTATTTATAAATAAATAAACTAACCCACCAACCAACCAGAAACCCCACCCCCACCCAGGCAAATTCCAGGTTCTGCAGATCTGCTTCCAAGAGCGGGCAGGCTCCCTTTCAGAGCCCATCTAAACGGGCTGGGCTTCATCGGTCACGAGAGGGAGAAGCTAACTCACTGAGCAGCTCGGCCTTCTTGACCACGGCTTTGATGTAGTCGGGGCGCTGCATCAGGGCCTTGTCCAGCAAGGTCTTGGCCTTCTCCTGGGCCACGGGATCCTCCAGGCAAACGGTGGCCAGCAGGGTCAGCGTCTGAGCGTTGGCGCCCAGGGTCTTGTAGACATTGTTGGCCATCACGGTGGCCTCGCGGAGGCCGTTGGAAGCCAGGTAGCACTCGATGAGACCTGAAGGGCAAACAGCGGTGGAGAGGAGAGGCAGGAAGGTTCTTCAGCTCAGAAACAAAAGCAACGGTACAAGGAGTAGGAAGCTCAAAGCTTCAGCGATGTCTCCAAAAGGCAACTAGACTTCCTTGAAAATGTTTCGCTTCTCCTCCAAGGAGCTTCCTCAGTTCTGGAAGCGGCTTCTGGATCAGAAGCGGAACATTTTCAAGGAAAAAGAAAACCAAGGAAGTCCAGTGGTCGTTTTTTTGGGGGGGGAAACCACCTTTGGGACAACCGTGGATGACTGAGAATTTCCAGAGACCTTCAGAAGATTTCTACCAATCTCCAAACGGCAATGGTAACGCCTTTTTTAAACCTCTGTGTTAATAACCTAAGATAATTTACGGGAATATTATGTAAGAATTCTCTACTGTTTTGTATAAAGGTTCCATATTTGGCAGGTTACGCTGACCAGTGTCATGTTAATGATGGAGATTACTAGAAGTGGAAATGGGTAAACAGGACAAGGAAACGGATGTGATGCTACAATAACAGGAGTGTTGCATAGCTGGATACGTGGTTGGATAGATTGTGAACCCAGGAAAGCGGCAGAGACTGTATCTTTGTACCTGTATATAAACCCCGGCCCTCCTGAGGGAAATGTTTTCTGCCCTTTGCAAAAGCTTCGTAATAAAGCTCTTATATATTGTTCACGTCTCTCCAGAGTCTCCTGAATGGTTGGTTTTCATCACCCGCAGAAAGGAAACCAACAGCCTCAATATTTACCTCACGGAAGTCGCTCACCTTCGTAACAATCCAGCCTGCACGGGGCCAGCCGGATTGCTTCGCGGAAGTGGATGATGGCCTCCTGCACTCTGCCCATGTTCCGTAGGGCGGCCCCTTTCAACAGCAGGGCCTGGACGCTGTTGCTGTTCAGCTGGATGGCTTTGGCCCCCAGGTACAAGGCCCGCGAGTAGCGCTTGCTGTAGAAGCTGTGGCAGCTGCAGAAGGAAGGAAGGGGGGGAGAGCCTGAAACGGAGCTCGGGTGGATTCTGAGCGCTTGGAGGAAGAAAGGAAGGGTGGCAGTTACCCTGAGACAACCCAAGGCTCGGCGTGCTGGTCAGAGATGTTGAACAGCCGGCATCCGAGGTTTTCCACATCCTCAAGGCGACCCTCCCGAGCCAGTAAATAGCCATAGACGTCCATTCCTGAGGAACAAGGAAATCAAGAGAAAAAGACAACGTCAGAAGAACCACTCAAAACGCCACCCACCCATTTCATCTGGAGAGATCCCAGGGGCCAAATCCATGATCCACCTCTTTGCAACTAAGGTGCACCAACGCAACAAAGATGAACTGAATGAAGGACCCCCAAGGAGTTGTCCCCCTTTTCCTGGAGCCTTACCTTTTATCAAATAGGGATCCAACATTTGCGCCTGTTCAAATTTTAGGATGGCGTTCTTGTTGTCCCCGGCTCTGAAATACAGGTCTGCTAAACTGCCCAATATATCCACATTATCTCTCAAGAGTGACTTTTTCTCCAGCGAGCTTTTTTTGCAAGGGGGAGAAACAAAACAGAAATGGGAAAAATAGGGTTTGTTGTAAAACAATATTCTGGAGCGCCTATTTCATTGGTGGAATTCAAATTTCTTTACTACCAGTTCTATGGGCATGGCTTGGCTTGGTGGGCATGGCAGGGGAAGGTTACTGCAAAATCCCCCTTCCCTCCCCACCCCGCTAACCTGCTTTCCAGCTCCCTTCTCCTGTGCAGGGCAACCAAAGAAGACCCAGCCAATCAGCTGGGACTCGGGAGGCGGAGAATAGATGGGGTTGGCGGGGCCAGTCAGAGGCGGGATTGGCCGGTTCTCCGAACTACTCAACATTTCCGCTACCGGTTCCCCAGAACCGGTCAGAACCAGCTGAATCCCACCTCTGACCTATCTCGAATGAATGAAAGGAAGGTAACTTCCTGACCAGGGGAAAAAATAAAAACACATTTTAGATTTTACACTTCACGTTTTGGTTCCAAGAACTTCTGCGTCCCAATCAGATTCAACTACCGCCCTCTCGATCTCGGTGCTCACCAGATGGTGTTGATGGCTCTGGTGTTGTCGCCCGTGTGCACAAACGCGTACGCTTTGATCCACACCGAAAGCCAATCCAGATTCGGGATGCTCTGAATGACATTCATGGTCAAGGAAGCCACCTCTGCGCCCTTCACCGAGAGCGACAGCAAGCCTAGATGAGGACAGACAGTGGTTACCATGTCCAGGCTGACAAAAAGCAAGCTTGATCTGGCATTTGAGTGCAACGAGACCAGGTTTGAGGCTTTCATGGGAGCTGAGGCCCACCCTGCATGGTTGGAGCAGACTGAGCAAAGGACGTTTCAACCAAAATAATTCAAACTAAACCACAAAGGCAGTGTCATGTTGGAATCCGATTCCGAGGGGGAGGCCAAGCAACTGACAGGGAGTGGGAGTGTGGCTCTGTTGGCTGTAGAAGAAACTGGGGAAGGGCAAAGTTCAGCTGGGCAAAGCAGGGGAGAGGGAGAGCAAGGGAGAGGGAGTTTAGTGGAAGACCCAAGCCCACCCCCTCTTCATCCTAGGGCACACAGGGAGGAACGGAGAAGGGAGCAACAGGAGTTGTGTGGCTTACGGGGGAGGAAAGGGCCCTGATTCCCTTCATTAGCTGCAGCTGGGAAAACAGGATTTAAAAAAGGCAAGCTATGCACAGCAGTTTCTGGAAGCAAACCATTAGTTATCTTTTATTGTCGAGGCTTATCTGGATTCCTGGCGTCTTCCCAACTGTGTGTGTTTTGTTGGCCTTTGAAGCCTGCAATTCCTTATCCTGCCCTGTCCAGTTAATTGCTGCAGCGTGGTTTGAGTGGATTTTTATTTACAGTTTATATGTACTTTGTTTTTGGACTGAATTTCCTCCACTTAAAGATGGTTCTTGGGAGAGTTTTTTCTCCAGCCGAAGGTAACCTGGACATTGGGAGTGAAGTTGGAGGTACTAAAGGGACTTTTCTTATTTATGTGACTGTGTTGCCTCTGTGCCACACCCTGGGTCATTACAGGCAGTTTCCTACCATTCCTGCAGTTAATCTCCTGATCTCCAAAGAGAGTCAGGCACAAGTATATTACGCTCGCTTGGAAACATTCCAGCATCCCTTCACTGAGAATTTTGACACTCGGCCATATCTTGATGTCAAACAAGGCAACTTTACTCCTTGCTAACGGCAAGAAGCAACAGAGGAGGAAGAAGAGTGGGGAGCTACCTAGAATGGCATCCAGAGCCAGCGGGCACTGCCTCAAAACCTCTTTGTAACTGGTCACCGAGGAACGTTCTTGGCCTGTCTTCTTGTATAGGCTGGCCAGCATCATGTTAATCTGCAAGAGAAAGGCCAAAATAACCCCAGCAAAGCTTTCAACCAACAGACCACCAACACACAACGCCCAGTCATTGCGACGGCGCCTTAAAGTTTGGCAGCAAAGTGATGTCCTTGTGTGTGAGAGTACTGCACTCAGTTTTGGTCACCACACTGTAAACAAAAATGCTGAGATTCTAGAAAAAGTACAGAGAAGAGCAACCAGGAGGATGAGGGGATTGGAGGCTGAAACATGAAGAACAGTTGCAGGAACTGGGCCTGGCTAGTCTAGGGAAGAGAAGGACCAGGGGAGAAATGATAGCAGTCTTCCAATATTTGAGGGGCTGCCACAGGGAGGAAGGGGTCAAGGTATTTTCTAAAGGACCTGCAGGCCAGTCAAGGAACAATGGATGGAAACTGAACAAGGAGAGATTCAACCTGGAAATAAGGAGGAACTTTCTGACAGTGGGAACCATCAACCCATGGAACAGAAGTTACCCTCGGAAGTTGTGGGAGCTTCATCACTGGAGGCTTTCAAGAAGAGTCTGGACTGCCATCTGTCAGAAATGGTGTAGGGTCTCCTGCTTGGGCGGGGGGGTTGGACTAGATGACCTACAAGGTCCCTCCCAACTCTGATTATCTGTTAGCGTCTCAGGCGCCAGAAAAAAAAACCTTCGCCCGGCTTCAATCCACGGAGAGGAACCTACCTTGGGGGTTCGCTGCCTGGAAGGGATGCCATCAAGGACAGCAATGGCATCTTTGTCTTGCTTTAACATGGTGTAACACTCAGCCATTTTGTATTTCACTTCGATTTCAGAAGGCAGACACTAGGGGGGAAAAAGCAGGTGTAGTTTGACATCAAGATATGGCCGAGTGTCAAAATTCTCAGGGTTGTGGTTCGCCAGCAGCCTGTGGAGATGGCAGCAGAATCGGACAGTGGGGAAGAACGTTGGCAGCATTTCACCGATGATAAAGGTGGGTGCTTATCAGACTTATCCCGAAGGACTTTGGCAGACTTCCATGGGGCTATTTACAAACTGTTTGAGACTCATTACGGGCTGTAAATGACTAAAATTCACAGCCGTTGAAATAAAGAAAAAAAGGGTTTTGGGACTAACATGTGTTTGTTAGTGTCTCCATATGCCTTGGGCAGAACAGTTTAATGGTTTTGGGGCTCCTGCAAGCAACAAGATTTGCCGTCAATTGAAAGGCAGCAATTTCTGAGAAGCCAAAATTATGCCAGAGAAGCGATGACCAGAATTATAAAATGTCCCTTTTCTTGGTTGGTTAGATGCCAATCAGGTGGGTGTCAACTCTTAAAAAAGAAATCACTTTTTGGCTCCCTCAGCCCTGTTCTGAACAATTCCCAGGTTTAAAGTTACTTTATTTTCAGTGTTTTCAAGCGGCCGTCATTAAGAGGAAAAAGACCACGTTCAGCCAGTCAGCCCCCAAAAAGGACACAAGGACAGTGGAGTAACATATGGAGACTAATCAAGGAAAGATCCAACCTAGAACTACGGAGAAATTTCTTGACAGTGAAGAAGAATGAACCAGTGGAGCCTCCAGAAGTTGCTGGCTGCATCATCACTGGAGGTCTTCAAGAAGAGATTGGACAGAAGGCTAGAGAGTCTCCTGCTTGAGCAAGGGGTTGGACTAGAAGACCTCCAAGGTCCCTTCCAACTCTGTCATTCTGAGCTGCAGGAAGAGGGCTGACCTCCTAAACCAGAGGTCTCCAAACTTGGCCACTTTAAGACTTGTGGACTTCAACTCCCAGAATTCCCCAGCCAGCTAGAATTCTGGGAGTTGAAGTCCACAAAGTCCTAAAGGGGTCAAGTTTGGGGACCCCACAATCGTGCTTAGACCCAGGCAGGCGAGGGGTCCACGCACCCACCTGGCTCTGGGGAGTGGAAGCTGCGCTGCCGGTGGAAGGCCGGACTTTGGAGGTCTTGCTCAGGGCCTTCTTCTGCTGGAGAGCCATGGTGTACTTGCTGACGGCGTTGCGGTATTCTTTGTCGTGGAAGAGGGAGTCCGCGTGGTGGACCAGCAGCTGGTACTTCTGCGAAGGGGAGAACAGCTCCCTGCAAAGGAAGACAAATCGCACTCAGAGTCAGCCTCTTCCTGGCACTCCCTTCCCCTGCACGCCCACCCTGCGAGGTAGGCCAAGCCCAGAGAAAATGGAGGAGCAGCAGCCTCTAGGAGGCAAATGCTACCGCAAATATTGGCAAGGCAAGGTTTCCTTCTTTCAGCTGGGCTCACATACTACAAGTCCCATCTTCCCCAGCCCAACCGCTCACCACCTCGCCGGGTTTGGTGCCCTTCCTGCCTAGATTCCCTATCCCATCCTCCTGAGCCAACCTCCCATAGTGTCTAGAAGAGCAGTGCTTCTCAACTTTGGCAGCTTGAGGATTGGGGGGGGGGACTACAACTCCCAGAATCCCCCCACCCCAGCCAGCCAGCCAGCCAAGCTGGCAGTTGTATTTCCCCCCCCGTTTATCTTCAAGCTGCCAAGGTTAAGAAGCACTGCTCTGGAATCTCAACGCCCATCATCCCCAGACCTATAGCAATCGGAGGATGTGATTTCGCTGCGTGGTCTCCTTTCCCCGCTTCGCCTCACTCACGGGTTGTTGCCGCTCATGGTGAGCAGGAGGCCGCTGAGCAGCCGCACGTTGGAGTGGAGCCCGGCGGCTGCCATCTCCCGCACATGGTCCACGACGCTCATGGCGGCGGAGAATCGAAGCGGCGGCGGCGGCGGCGGAATCGGCGAAAAGTCTCTAAAATGGCGCCTACTCGAGGGATCCTTGCGCCGAGGGCGGCCATGACACCTCTCGCCACGCCCCTCGGTGGTGCGCTCGTCCTAACTCTCCTCATCGCACCGGGATCTTGCAAATATAAATAGGAGCTTTACATCAGGCACCGGGATAGACACCTTGCTATAAACCGGCCTAGGAAATAGGAAACGGGAGAACGGTATCTTTTGAGCATGCGCAGAAGTGCACCCGCTTCCTTGTTTCTCGCCTCCTTCGCCAACCGGGCGCCCTCAGCACTGCGTTGCAAAGCCCTCATAGGTAATTGTAGTTAGGCAGTGTTGGGTCGTACAGATCCTTGGCAAGATGTTTTTATTTGAAAATAAATGAAGATGGGAGGGAGACTGCCCATATTGCTCCTTATAGCAATGAGCCATTTCTTGCTAAAGCAACAGAGCTATTATTTATATACGTATTTAATAGATTTATATGGCTCCCAACTCAAAGAGGGAGGTTGTGTGCACCTTTTATGCACATTTTCTTGGACACAATGGATTTTGTGTGATGCGGTTGTTGGTGCTACTTTTTTTGTCCTGCGATCCTTGCACAGGACTTAAATTTTGGAGCAGATGTATCCTGAAAATCTATTAAAAGTGCACACCAGCCTTCCCTACCCAATGCCTTCTGGACATCGCCTCCCTTACTATAATTCTCAGCCATGAAGAATAATATTTGAGCTCTTCTGAATTCAGAGAAAATACAGACAAAACAGCATTAGAAAGAACTTTTGTTTTTATTATCAAGCTTGACAAAAATTGCACATGATTGGTTTTTTTTTTAGATCCATCATTCCTCCCATCAATGGCCTGGCATCCAGAAACACCTTTTCTCTTTCGGTAGAAAACTTATATTAAAACAGAAGCAATAATTCAAAGAACCCTGGGAACAGAGAAGACTGTAACCAAAGATCTAACCGTTGTCTTCACTGTCCTGGTCCCGACAGGCTTTTATTCATGAATTGCCTTTTCACAAAACAGGTCCACCACTAAAAGAGAACAAGAGAAGAAAAGTAACAGAAAAGCAGTTATCAAAAACCACAACAGATTTTCAAGACCCAAAGCTTGCAATGAGGAATCTTAGATCGATGCACTTTTGAAATATACCTAACATTTCAACTATTTTTCTGTTCTTTCCTTTAAAAAGCAACCTGCTGTGGTTAAGTCTTGAACAGAGCCACCTTGAACAGCCTCTCACCTTGCTGGGTTTGTCACTCTGGGGATCAAAAACCTTTTCGCAAAGCCTCAAGCCGGTTTCTTGCCTCAGTTGCTGCAAATACCCTCGCATAACCTCTGAAAGTAGGAAACAGCACAGCTAGAAATGGATCCCATCAGAGTGCTTGCAAGTCAAAGAATGAAAGTTTAAGATTCTTCCCTTTTTCCCAAACTACCAGCTTTTTAGAATCTTTTTTTTCCCCAAAAGATCTGGTTTTTCAACCCCATTTTAAAGCAAGATTAATACTCTTTCTAATGGACGGATTTAAAGCAGCCAGCCATATTTTCGCTGGCCTTTTGGGCGGATGTTTAAATCGTGGGTCGGATGCAGGGAAACTGAGCTCTGACATAGATCGGTAAATCGATTAATCATCCAAGCCAATTGAATAAAATAAACTCAGCATTCCTTTGCCAACAGGAGGGGGAAAATGTCTAATTAAACCTTGATTTTCAGTGGAAAAAGCGTCTACAGGAAACCATGGCTGAGTTTCATATTATTCCAATGTTAAACCCAGAAGTGAGCTGGACAAAACTCAGGTGTTCTTATATCTAACTAGCCATGTTTATGAATGTTTTGGCCACACTAGCCTGCAATTTTCCTTTGTCCCCCTCCAACCTGCTTACCTTCTTCCTGCTTGTTGCTGGGTCTGGCATAAAGGGCATTCAGTGGGAATCCCGGTTCTCCAGGTATTGGGAAATTGGTGATCCCCAAAGTATACATTTCTTTTTCCCCCTGGCCTTTGGAGTTGCACTGGAAACAAAATCAAAAATGAAAATAAAAACCCATTTCGGTAAATTTTCTCTCTTGAAATAAACCTTCTTAGGCTCTGTTTAGGGGGGAAAAAAATGTCCCAATCATCTTACAATCTGCACTACGTTTTATTTATTTGGATTTCTGAGCTTTTTTTTTCTTAAAAAAAAGGCCCTGTTTTTTATTTTAAAGCACTGCAAAACCCCTACCCCACCATCTCTTACCTTCTGCAGCTTTTTCAAGCACTCCGAAATATAGAGAGTTATATAGATCAAAGTTCGGTCAGCCTCATTCTGCAAGAAAGGAAGAATTTAAGATGGAATACCAAGTCTGCTTTTTCCCCTCTCAATTCAATTCAGTTTCAATCCAACCTTTATTGTCAATGCACAACGTGTGTACAATGAGATCAGCTGAGCCTCCCTTAGTACACACACACACACACACACCCCAGCATAAATATATAATTCACAGTGACAAAGAAAATCCCTAACCCAATAAATCATACTAACAACACACAATCCTCTATAAGAACTTTAACTATCTGTTTTATTTTTCCCTTTAACCTCTCACCGAGGGACTTGGGGGAACCACTTTTTAAGACCCACTCCCCCTTACCTTAATTTCATAATTTTTAAAGAACACATTGGCTTTGAAGTAGTAGATGGCTTCATCAATTATGTCTGTATCTTTTGCTGGTGAGAAAGAGAGAAACCCAACATCTTTTGAGTCATCATGGGAGAAAGGACATTTCCTAAAAATCACCCACAAACTTCTCTCCACAAGGAAACTATTGCAGCACAATGTATTCATTTATTATTAACACTTCTAGCCGTGCAAAAAAACCCAGAGGATTAACAATGACACAGTGACAATACCTTATGTTATAATAAAGGTACTGATCCACAGGAGTGGATGCAAAAATCCAAAATATCCCCAAATAATCTCTCTTAGGACCAAGGATTTTTCAAGCCATAGGATTAGCTGGCTGGGGAATTCTGGGAGTTGAAGCCCACCCAGCTCAAAGTTCCTAAACTGAGGAGTCCAATTAAGCTCAAGGAGATTCATCCACTTACTTTCACGAGGAGCTGGCCCTTTGAACTGACTCCTGATGGGCAGCAGAGCCATGTTCCCCACGAGTTTGGTGTCGGGATCCATCAAAGTTGAGTGATAGGCCTGTCATGAAAAAGAGGGGGTGCAGGGAGGGTTGACTGGCAGCAAAGGAGGACCACACATGGGCGAAGCAGTGGCTGGCTTCCGGATCTTCTCAGAAACTACCACCAGATGCCACCACCAGATCTGCTTTGAGAGCATGAAAGGCAACTAGAAACAGCAAGGAGGGTCGGAAACCTATGGCCCACCGGCTCCAACCTGCCCCCCCCCCAAATTAACCGCAGTCCAGAATTTTGTTCCTTATTCAAGGGGGAGAAACACGTTGCAGCTACTCCACCACCAGACTGGCTATATTCTAACCTTGGAGGACTGACTTTTCTTGGCAGGGGCTCCAACCTCGCGCCCCCAATGTCCTGCCCCCTCCCCCACCACCACACACACCTCCTCTACAAGTCAGGGACAGAAATGGGAGTTATGGGATGGCCCCCTGCCCCCTGGCAGCCCCCCCTGCCCCCTGGCAGCCCCCCCTGCCCCCTGGCAGCCCCCATGGCAGCCCCCTGGCAGCCCCCCTGCCCCCTGGCAGCCCCCCCTGCCCCTTGGCAGCTGCCCCTGGCACCATGCCACCCTTATTTCTAGATAAAGAGATGGAAAAAGTAGGGCAACCCCCCAACATGCCCCCAAAGCCCAGGATGGGCTGAGAAACAGGGTGGGGGGGTTCTTTCCCTCCCCCACACCGCGCAGGGCTGCAATGGGTGGGGTGGGAGGGCAAGCAAGACTGCCCCCTCCCCACATGCACCATCCCAATGACACGCATGTTGAGCAATGCACTTCCTCCTGCTTCCCCCACCCTGGTGAGCAGGCAATGCACCACCACACACGGCACAACCAGACACCCCGAAAGACACCCTCGGCCTTGTGTTCGCTTGGGTGCTCCTCATCCTCCTTCCTGCTTTCTTCAACCCCCCCCAACCGCACCCACCCAGCCAGCCTGCAACGCCTCCAGCCTTTGCAAGCCAGCAACCCCCAGGCGACCCCCCCCCCTCCCCCGGGCCGGTCTGCCCCTTCCCCTCACCGGCATCGCGGCGGCGGCGGCGGCGGCAGGGGGCTCCTGCGGGCAGGGAAGCAGCTTCGGGCGGGGCGATCTCCGCGGTGCAAAGGCGGCCCCCGCTTCCTGCCTGCCTGCCCTTCCTCTTCCAGCTGCGCGCAGCCGGCAGGAAAGGCGGCCGGCAGGGGGCGCAGCTGGCCCAGGCTCGGAGGGCTTCAACTCCCGGCCTGCCTCGGCGGGCGCAGAGGGTTGTGGGAAGTGAAGTCCAGCACATCTGGGGCTGCTCAAGTCTGCAGGCCAGATTGAGCGGAGAAACCTCTGTAAAAAATTAAGCAGGCCAATTTTCTGGAGTTTGGGAGGCTCCCCTTTGAAATTCAACAAGGATAGATGGCCATATTTTATTATTAATTATTATTATTTATGTTATTGTTTTGTCATTATTGTCATTATTATTGTCATTATTATTATTGTCATTACTACTACTACTACTACTACTACTACTACTACTTGTAGGTCACCCAATGACTCAATGACTGGCCAGACAGATGTTCAGCCTGGATTTCCCATTTTTGTTCACTTATCAAGTCCTTCCCAATCAGGAGGCTGTGGGTTCAATCCTAGCCAGAGGCAGATATTTCTCTCTCTGGGCACACTGAGACTGTATCTGCTGAACAAAACTCCACCCTGGTGACAGGAAGGGCATCTGGGCAGGAAACACTTTGCTAGCTCCTTTCAGTTACCCAGACTCCTCCCACAAGGGATTATGGGGTCGTTAAATTATGATGACGGAGTCCTTCCCAAGGCAGATATTGTTTAATAATATTAAAGGTATCAGCACAGGATTATTATCATTACTGATGATTAAAATTGTAGGCCACCTGATTCTCAATGAGTTTGGGTAGCCCACACAAAAATGACAATAAAAACAATATTTTTTTTTAAAAAAAGGAACAAGTGCCATGAACTAAGGGGATCTCCTTTTCCTTCACCAGGATGAAAATGTTTTTTGGATCCTCTTTATGACCTCCACTGGTCTC
Source organism: Naja naja (assembly GCA_009733165.1). Taxonomy (NCBI): domain Eukaryota; kingdom Metazoa; phylum Chordata; class Lepidosauria; order Squamata; family Elapidae; genus Naja; species Naja naja. The sequence continues at coordinate 2,147,048 of CM019165.1, forward strand.
TAAACAGGGACTGTGGGAGGTCAAAGTTACACCTATTGAATTTCAGTCTGCACATGGCTGCCACTGGCACAGGAGGGAAGGTGAGAATAGTTTTAAGCCCAAAGTCCCAAAGATTATACCACACGCAAGTGCAATAAAATAATAAACACTTCTGAGTTTGAGTCCTTTCATTTTTCTAAGTAAACCAAACCACAGGACTATAAAGTATGTCACGGCAAACCTGATGTTTCTTTTCCGTTCACTCAGAAAACCACCATGAGGAAGAAAAACGAAACTCAATAATTTATTTCTTACAATGCATACGTAACGTCTTCCAAAAATAAAACTTTGTGGCGCGATCCAATGTTAAACCCCTTGTGGGCAAAGAGCCCTCTCCTTCGATTGCTCCCAACAGTTTGTGAATTTTGAAATGCAACATTAACACCTTTATCTGTGCATTGAATGAAATCAAAAACTGTTCATTCATCCACTCCATCCTGGAAGAATTCATCAAAAGCTGAAGATTTCTCTTCCTCTTTTTCCTGCACAAAACACAACATTTCATTTTAGAATGATTTAAGCCCGCACAGCTCCCCGAAACAAGAGAAAAAGACAATGGGGCTTATACTGTAATTGTTCCTTATCAAACCAAGATATGCTGTCCTTCTAGATAAACTAATCCAGGTTTCTACAAGACTCTTTGCATCAGGACAGGAGAAAAAATTAGTCCAGAATAAGGCTCCTGCCCTCAGATTACTTATTTCAGGCCGGAAAGGGGTTCACGATAATCCTATTTTTTTGTCCTTCTAAAACTGTGTGTGTCAGTGCTACTTTGTTAGACACAAAAACATCGAATCAGAGAATTGGAAGGAACCTAAAAGGTCTTCAAGGCCAATCCCCAGAACACTGAATTTACACTGACCCTGACAGATTATCTAACCCGTATGAAAAGTCCCAGTGAAGAGGAAAGTACTCTTCCCACAATCATCCATTCCACTGATTTTTATGTATGTCCTTCAAGTTTATCCCACAAGGACAAGGCAGCACACACATCTCCCTCTCCTCCTCTTTTCTCCTGCACAACCACCTTGCGAGGTAGGACAGGCAACAATACACCGATCCTCCCCATTCTTATTCACTGGGCTTTCACAGCTTGTGGCAGGAACGAAATTTGGAGTCCCTTGTCTTAATCCAGTGCCTTGACCCTGCAACCTCAGGCTGGCCTGGGACAAAGGAAGCATCCCATCGCCAACCATTCCTGCTTGACCACTTTCCATGTTGAGCAGCAGCTTTCAGGCACAGAGTTCCAATCCTGACTCCATTTTTTTGTTGTTTAGCTGGAGGTGTGGAGGGATCCAGACTGAATTTCACAGGTGCTAAAATAACCCACATCTGATTGAACTAAGATGGATTGGAACTGGGTGTGGGCATGTGTGGATCCTTAAGGAAAATGACACCGGCTTTTGCCACAAGGGCTTGGCACTTTCACCTTTGGCTCCTTAAATTCCAGGTCTTCCCCGTACTGAATGGCGAAATCAATGTGCTGCAGGACGATGTTGATGCTCTCCTCGTCGGAGCGATCGAGCGGCAGGAAGCGAACCATGCTGTAATCGTCGATCTAAACGAAACACAACGCCCTCAGTCCATTCGAAGAGAATAAAACTGGATCGGTTGTTGTTAACCTCATCCTCAGCACAACGGATTGCCTTATTCTTCTCTTACTCAGGATTTGGGAACTGTCTTTCCCTGCTTTCCACAAGTAAGGGCACTATTAATTTTGGTTAGAAGAGGCCTCAGGATGCCACGCGGAAAGAAACACCTGCCACTTACCAAGCCACAGATAGCTTTGGTTAACTTCTTAAACTGCCGGCTTTTGAGCAGATCTGTGGAATCACCCAAGGCAGAATACATGTCAGGATCCAGATATCTGGAAGAAATTGAGTAGATTCATTAAACCAACACAAACATTAATGCTAGCTTTAAACATTTCTTCCTTCCCTCCACCTCCATTTCCCTTCCCTGTTTGCTTTTTTCCCCAAAAATTGTACTTCTTTTCTGCTTGGCAAGAAGTGAAATCTAGAAAGTCAAATGAAGCTGAAGATTGAAACCAACCTTCTCAGTGTCAAAATCCCAGGCAAAGTGGCGCCATTCCTCGTTCACACTTACTTTTCGATCTCGCTTTTTGCTTTCTTGCTCAGCAAATCCATCTTGGACATGACATTTACCTGGGGGATCTCTAAGGAAACCATGGCACTAAGAGCTGCCATCGCACCGGAAATAAACTACCATCGGAAGGAGACAAGGAAAAGAAAAAGAAAAATCACACCAAGTCTGTGTATGCTCCATTCTCCAAAACGTCACCCATTTCATGCCCACAAAAGAGCCACTCCAAACGCAAGCAGATGAGAATTCTGTCACTATTACAGGACAAACTGAAAAATATTCTTGCTGATCGTCCATAGCATGGGGTTTCAATTTTCAACACCTCTGAATCCATAAGATACCTTAAAAGATTCCACCATGAATTGAGAATCAACAAGGAAAACACCGCAGACGTGGAATTCCCACTGCTGCAACTTCTCTACAAACTGTTTCATGACTGGCAAGTGAGTGTAGAGTTCAATCTGACCTAAAAAAGGAGAAATAAGTTTATTCATTTCAAGTATCCGTCTCCCAATTCCACAGAAGAAACTCAAGGAAGATATTTAAAACTAGAAAAAAAAATCAGACATCAAACAAGAACAATCACAGACTGACTGGGGATTTGTGTGTGCTGGAGAAACCAGGAAGAGATAAACTCTTTGACTATCATAAAATGAGATATATCTTCCCTCTCTGCCTTTTTTTTAATCATACTAAAGTTTACCGATTTCTTCCACACTAAAATTTCAAGGCCACAAAGTGCCAGAAAGATTACAGCCACTGAATTTCCATAGCTTTGGACTTCTATTTATTAAATAAAATGTAATACATTTTATCAAACTTATTTACTTATTAAAGTTTTATGCTGTGCATCCATCTCCCCTATAAGGGATCAATTCAAGCCCATTTTTAAACTTACAATCAAACAAAAAAGCACCGAAGATCCTTCATCCGTCATCCAAGAATCCAGAAAATTTATCCTACATTTTTCCTCGGCTTACCTGGGCAATCAAACAGGATGTAATCGTCTTCCACGTGACCGAGGCATTCTTCCAGCCAATCAAAATTGTTTGCAAAATATTCCATGCAAAAAACTAAGCCGCCGTTGGGACCAAACCGGAGGGAATCGTCCTCCATGACGTCGTCCACCTCAATCAACTCTCGGATATCTGCAAGGCAAAGAGGGAGACCTATATTTGCCAGCACAAGACCAAGAGGTGTCACCCCGCCGGGCTCATCTCAGGGGAATTGTGGGGAAGGATGCTTGGACTCAAGAGTGTGGGACGGTGGCCTAGAAGTGGAGCTCTCGTCTCACAATCAGGAGGCTGTGAGTTCGATCCTTGGTAGAGGCAGATATTTTTCTCTCTCACACACTAAGAATATATCTGCTGAACAAAACTCCGTACTGGTGATGGGAAGGGCATCCGGCCAGTAAACACTCAGCTCCATTCAGTTGCCCAGACTCCACCCCGCAAGGGATGATGGGGTTGTTTCATCATCATTTGATGATGATGATGATGCTTGGAGTCAAAGAATAGAATAGAATAGAATTCTTTTATTGCCCAAGTGTGATTGGACACACAAGGAATTTGTCTTTGGTGCAAATGCTCTCAGTGTACATAAAAGAAAAGATGCATTCATCAAGAGTCAAGAATCATCAGGTACAAGGAATCCAGGTGGATAAATTCTGATGAGCTGCTTCTCCCTCAACCCAAATAAACCCATTGAATTTATGTTGGTCCCTTAAAGTCCCAGGTAACTCTCCGTTTTAGAAGGGGGTGGGTGGGTGGGACATCCTTACCTGCCATGACATCGTAGTCAAAGTGTTCTGCTGCTGGATCCAGGTTCACCACCTGCACGGAACGGTTGAGGGTTTCACAGTGCTGGACCATGATGGAGCAGTAGGTGCTCTGGAAGAGGAGAGACTCGGTTGATGGAGGGGCTGCTGTAACCCACCTACCCGCTTCCCAGGATCTCAGGGTGGCTACTCACCAGGAGCCCTGCCCACAAAGGAGGGAAATCAAGGCACAAGGGGGGAGAAATAAAGGGTGGATCTGGAGACAGGGGAACTACCAGCCACTAGATGGGTGTGGGGGGGACTTCAATTCCCAGAATTCCCCAGGCTGTATATTGGAAGTCCACCCATCTTTAAGTTGCCAACCTTGGAAAAAACATTGCCCTGGAAGCTCCTCCCCACCCAAGACTCACCTTCCCGCTCCCCGCGGGCCCCATCACCAGCTGGGCATAGCGAGGCATGGCCACCCCGGCCGCCCGCGGAGCAAAGGGGAGGAAAAAAAACAACAACAACAGCAACGAATGTGAAGGCGCTTGGCCCAAAGAACGACCCGTAAGCGGCCCTTCCTTCCCCAGCCGCTCTATGGTTTCCGGCTCACTTCCGCGAGCACAGCGACTCCTTAAGGGAGGAAGAGGAGGGGGGGAAGGCGAGGAAGAGCAGCTGAGGTTTTCCCTCTGGTCCGCCCCTGCAGCTCCTCGGCGACGGCGGCGGCGGGTGGCTCTCGTGGGAACTGGGCCGCTCTCGCGAGATCTCCCACCCGTCTTGCCTGCCTGTCTGCCTGCCTGCTGCTGCTGAACGGCCGGCGAAGCGACCTGCCTGGAGGGGGCGTGCGGGTAAGGGGGGAGCCTTGGGGAGGCCCCGGGAATTCCCGGGCTTTCCCCAGCCCGGACTGGGCAGCCCACCTTTCTTAACTCGGGGATCCCGAGACGCCCCCCCAGAACCCCCAAGGGGTCTCGTGCCCTCTTTCTTGGGGGCTTTCCATTGAGGCTCTTGGGGGGGGGCTCCCCTGGGGGGGGGGGGTCTGGCTGGGCCACCCTTGGGCGGGGGGATCACCTTTCCCAGCTCTCGCCCCTCCCCAGTTGGCCTCAAGGCTCCTCCTTGGAAGAGCCCAGTCCTGGCAGGGCTGCAGACACCCCACCCCCTTTCTAGATTGGGAGGGGTGCAACTGCTTTGGGTTTCTATTGGGGATGGGGCGGGGGGGTATCTCCCATCCAAGGGAGCCAGCTTCACAAGCTCTCATTGGATTGGACTAGAAGACCTCCAAGGTCCCTTCCGACTTTATTATTCTATGTTCTAAATGTTTAGGGCAAGGGTCTTCCAACTTGGCAAGTTTAAGACTTGTGGGCTTCAACTCCCAGAATTCCTGAGCTCAACATGACTGGAGGGGGAATTCTGGGAGTTGGAAGTCCACAAGTCTTAAAGCTGTCAAGTTTGGAGACCCCTGATCTATCACCTATCAATCATCTCTCTCTCTCTCCGTACCTACCTACCTATTTACCTATCGATCGATTTATCATCTATGTATCTATCTATGTATCATCTATCAAAAGGGTCTTCCAACTTGGCAAGTTTAAGACTTGTGGGCTTCAACTCCCAGAATTCCTGAGCTCAACATGACTGGAGGAGGAATTCTGGGAGTTGAAGTCCACAAGTCTTAAAGCTGTCAAGTTTGAAGACCCCTGGGGTAGGGTCTCCTGCTTGGGTGCTGGAGTTGATTAGATGACCTACAAGGTCCCTTCCAACCATTCATCTCAAGGGTCTTCAAACATGGCAAGTTTAAGACTTGTGGACTTCAATTCCCAGAATTCCTGAGCTAACATGGCTGGAGGAGGAGGAATTCCGGGAGTTGAAGTCCACAAGTCTTAAAGCTCTCAAGTTTGAAGACCCGATTTAGGGTCTCCTGCTTGAGTTGGGGGTTGGACTAGAAGATCTCCAAGGTTCCTTCCAACTCTGCTATCCTAATTCTAATTCATTCATAGGCCCCTTTTTAAATTTTCTGCCTGATCTTTGGAGGCCAATCACCTCTCTGTTTCTAGGTTTGGCAGTTGAAGTGAAGGTCTCTATTTCCTGGCTCTGTTGAGATGGAGCCTGTAGTCCTGGACTGCCGGGGGGACCAAAGATGTAATGCTAGACCAGATGTAGACTATCCTCTTCGGGTGCTCTACTGTGGAGGTAGGTGCAAACAAGGGCAGCTTCATAAGCCGCCGGTGGGTTTCTTTCCACTTATCCCAGTTAAGGCTGCTTGCAGATTATTTGGGTAGCTGAAAACGCTTTTTATGTAGAGCGGCGTTTCTCAACTTCAGCAAATTTAACTAGTTGAGGAATTTTGAGAGTTGAAGTCCACAAATCTTTAAAGTTGCTGAGGTTGAGAAACACTTTAATACTTATCTTCTGGGTGTTTTTAAAAATAGAAGTAGGCATTCATAAAATAGAGAGGAATTAATGCAATATAAGTTAGCATATTCTGCAAAATGATGTCCCATAACTAAGAAAATACAATTAACGATAGGAATCAACATACTCATTAGAAAGACCGGTCTTAAATGTGAGTATTGTGGGTTTTCTGGTATTATCTGATTACAGCTTCCAGCATCTCTTTTTATCAGCCATGCTGGTTGGGGCTAATGGGTGTTGTAGGACAGCTCCATTTTGAGAGACCTGCTGGAGATGCCCATCTTAAATAAGATGTTTAAGCTGGATTCCACGGGAAAACATTATCATTGCTTTAAACTTTTTCCCGTTTTCTTCCCCAGTCTGTTCCTTGCCAACAGAGGTGAGTTGCTTTCATTTTAGTTTTTGCTTGGTTTGTGCAGTGCAATGAAAACGCTAGAGAGCTTTCAAAAATATTTAAATTGTATAAAGATTTAACTGGAAATCAGTAGACTAACACATTGGTTAGAATTACGCCAGCTCAACCTGTTCACAGTTGCGTTGATCTCTCTGAAGACGGCTAAAATAGCTTTTATTGTAGAAAAGGATCATTGGAGCAGATTCTTCTTTCCCTGTGTGGAGAGACACTCTATAATATGCATCTGTCCAAAATGATTTCTCGCCTCTTACATACAAGTCCTGAAGAGTTATGTTGTGCTGTATATATTTGGCCATTCTTCACCAATAATTTCACTCTTGTTTTTTTCCCTCCAGTATTGTGAATACATGCCTGATATGGCAAAATGCAGGCAATGGCTAGAGAAGAATTTCCCAAATGAATTTGCAAAGCTTACTGTAGGTAAATACATTTTGTGACCTTTGGAGCATGAAATTTCTTCCTTAACCTCGTCCTCGTTTGTCTGGGAAGCCATTGCATTAAATCCAGTGGGGATTTTCTGGGTTGCCAAAAGGAAGTTGCATTTTGTGAAGAAGAAAAAATACCAATAGATCAACTTACTTTGCTAAATGGAAATAACTCTCAGTGCGGTCATCTTAAGGGAGCCTCATAAAGAAAACCCCATTAAAAAAAATCTATAACCATTCTCTTCTTTTTTTTGCAAGACTGCAGTATCCCTAATAACTGTGTGCATTTGAATTTCAGAAAACTGCCCTAAACAAGATTCTGGCATTGGAGAAGGCCAAGGAACAATTGGGGAAGAGGAAGAAAAGAAAAAACAAAAGAGAGGCAATTATTTGCTTTGTTTTCTTAAGACCATATTAAAGTACAAGTCAGTTTTTTAAATTTCCTGGTACTGCATTGAACTCCAGACACATCTGGAGCACCCCAGGCTGGGCAAGGCAAGCTCAGCGGTTGCTGGGGTGGTGAGAAGAGATCTTCCAGCCCAGCCCCCTGTTCAAGATGGTTTGAGATGAATCAGAAAGGCAGTAGATCCTTTCTGCATCCTTCAGACTAGATTTCGAAAAGGTCTTTATTCCCCTTCCTTTTCTGCCTGCCTCCCAGGAGGAAGGGGTCAGATCAAACAGAAGAAGAAAACGGTGCCTCAGAAAGTGACGATAGCAAAAATCCCCCGGGCGAAGAAAAAATACGTCACGCGAGTATGCGGGCTTGCGACTTTTGGTGAGTGAAGCAGAAGCACGTTTTTTTGGGCTCAAATCAGTGGAGATCAGCTAGTATGAAAGAAAAAAAAATTATCTCTGGAGCATCTTGCAAGCTACCGAGGAGAGTGGGCTAGGATCAGTTTTTCGAAGCTGCAAATCCGTATTCTAAATGTTGCGAAGGTCCCCTCTGAACTGTGGACCTACAATTTGGGGCTCGAGCTCAGAATCGAAAGCTTTTTCTTCTATAATCTGACTTGGCTTTTTTTTTTTCATCTCTGGCGGGGCGGGGATTCTGGGATGGCTCACAATCTTGCCGCTGTGTAAAGGCGGTGGTTTAGAATACAGTTTTTCAAAATTAGCAATGTTAAGATGGGTGGACTTCCAACTCCCAGAATGCCCCAGCCAGCATGTGTCTTAAAATGGCCCATTTTGAAAAAAAAAAACCACCTGGCTTAGAAACTAGTAACCAAGTATTGGTGTGTCTTGATCTTTTATTTCTTTGTCTCTTCTCCAAACAGAAATAGATCTTAAGGAGGCCCAAAGGTTCTTTGCTCAGAAGTTTTCCTGCGGTGCCTCCGTCACTGGGGAGGATGAAATTATTATTCAGGGAGATTTCACAGATGACATCATCGAAGTGATTCAGGAAAAATGGCCCGAGGTAATAACGCCAGAACCTCATCTGACTGGCTTTCTGTTAAAAAGAGCTTTTTAATTAAAGTTGGGTTTTCCCTTGCATTTAAGACTTTGCAGTGGAACTGTAAAAGATAAAAACAATACCCATGGTATCCTGGCGGGGAATTAGAAACTGACATTGTGTGATGTTAATTTGCTACGACGGTTGATTCTTTGCTGAAATGGATCGATTGCATTCCATTAAGCAGCCATATCAATAGATTTTTTAAAATGTATTCCCTAAAAAGTATCCCATAATAAAAGATCAGGGGGTAGGAAAGGGGAAATGACTTAGCAACCCTCAGGCTTATATTTTGAGAGACATGCATAGGAGGAAAGAGAGAGGGGGAAGGAAAAGGGAAAAAAGCCAAGCTAGTATTGTGTCTCTTTCCTCCCCATACCTCTTTCCTCGTATGCCATGTCTTCAACTAGTTTTTATTAAACTACTTGGGCATTTCGTTAAACTACTTGGGCATGGGAATATATAATCTGTTGACTGATTGACTCTCCCCAGGTAAAAGTTGGAATTAAAAGCAATTTAATTTTCTCCTTCCCACCCCAAAACAATCTTTCAGAGCCAGAATATTCAATTCATTTCCATGTGATCCTTTCTGGTGTAATAAATACATTTGAACCTCTGTGCTGCAGGTGGACGATGATAGCATTGAAGATCTAGGAGAAGTAAAGAAGTGAGATTCCTTTGGAAAAGCCACAAGTTCCTGCCTTTTTTTTTGGACAAACACCCAATTCTAGCCAAGGGAGTCCAAGTGGGACAGACGTGTTGGAGAGGCATGTTTTCCCCGGTGGCATTTTTAACTGTGGTCTATTTGCTGCTTTTTTAAATTTTTTGTCTGTGATATTTCTTTGCCAAAGTTTAAACGTGGGGGAAGTGAGAGTATCACCTGCGGCTGGAAGTATAGAGAGTTCATCTAATAAAGAAGTTACTGTTCTTTGCCGTGTGTTTCCTTCGTTTTCTGAACCCAAGTTGGCAGCTTCGTTGAAAGCAAATAAATTTACGCAAAGGCCTGGCGTAATGTGTGAACGTAAGCTCCTAGGCCTGGGCCACACTCCCATCTGTTCTTTAAAATGATCAATAAAGGAGTATATTTGTAGCTCAGGGTTGAACTGTGGGGTCCTTGGTTGTCTCTGAGGCTGGTGGTTTTCTTGCAGACGGTTCATTACCAAACTAGGTAACATCATCAGTGCTAGGAGGGGTTTGCAGAGTGGAGGAAGCCTGTGGGGTCCTTGGTGCTCTCTAAGCTTGGTGGTTTTCTTACGTTTCATGGGTGGGAAGGAGATAATTAAATTGCTTTTAATTCCAACTTTTACCTGGGTAACATCAGAGAGCACCAAGGACCCCCTCAAATAAAAACAAGTTTGGTTTTCTTTTCAAATACCTCCCCGCTGCCACATCCCCTCTTAACACTCTGGTGCAAGCTGGAAGCTTGCAGATTTTCCATCTCTTGAGCCAAACCCTACATGAAAAGATGATCTCGCAAGCAAATGGATGGAACTCAGATCCCGAGGGCAAACTTTTGTGCCTACCTCTTTTCCTCTCTGAGCCAAAAAGGTTGATTTCACCAGCAAAAAAAATAAAAATAAAAAGGTGACTTCACAAGCACATTGTGCAACTGATGAAGAAGTGAGATCCAGAAAGCATCTGTCTGTCTGTCTGTCCATCCATCCATCCATCTACCTACTTATCCATCTACCTATCCTACCTATCCACCTACTCATTTACCATTCATCTACCTACTTCATTTCCATTCACCCATCCATTCATCTACTTATTCATTTATTATCCCATTTGCCATCTACTCATTCATTCATTCACCTCCTATCTACCTTTTTACCTATTTATCTATCTATGGCTTATTCATTTCCATTTATTATTTCATTTATCTGTTCATTTATTTCATTCATCCATCACCTACTCCATCATCATTCCATTTACACTATTTATTTCCTGCCTATTTCATTTATCCATCTACTTCATCTTCCTATTTCCATTCCATTATCCTATCATTCCATCTATCATTTGCTTATCCATCTTCATCCATACCCATCTATCCATCTCCCTACCTGCCACCTATTTACCTAACTATCCATCCATCCACCTACCCATCCATCCATCCATCCATCTTCTATCCAAAATCGCCTCCAGACCCAAGGGGCATCAAGGGGGTGCGGGGCAGCTCCTTTGGGGGACGGGGGGGGGGACGAGAGGGGGAAAGGCACCCGCGACAGGGCTGGCGAGAGTCACGCGAAGGAAAACTCTTCCCGGGGCCTCCAACCGCCCTCGCGTTGGGAACTCCCGAAGGCTGGACTCGGGCTGCGGACGTGAGGCGCCGCGGTCTTCCCTCCGGTCCGCTCCAGCCCGCCTCCCTCGCGCTGCTGCCGGACAGGTGAGCGCCGGGCAGTTTGGCCTCGCCCGAAGGAGGAGGAGGAGGAGCAGCAGCCATGGGGAGCCCGGCCGAGGGCGGGGGGCGGTGGACGGGAGTTGGGCCGGCGGGTCTGGGAGTCGGTGTTGGGGTCCTGCAACGCGAGTGTAGAAGTGTGTGTGTGTGTGTGTGTGTTGTCCTTTGTGTACACGCGGGTTGACCCGCGTGGGGATATGCGTGGGCGTGTGGCAGGCTTAGTGTATGGTGCTACGAAGGTAGTGGGGGGACCTTTTTCACGGGGTAGTGGGTCTTTGTGTGTGAAGATGTGGATTCACAGAGTATTTGTGTGGGTGTATGTATGTATGTATGTATGTGTATATGTGTGTATCAGTGACTAGGTAGCATGTAAGTAATGTAGAGTTGTGTGTTTTCCTGAGAATTGGTCTCTCCCTGTGTAGATGTGGGTGCAGTGTATGTGGATTTGAGTGTGTATCAATGTGTATCATGCAACAAATGTAGGGGTTTACTATGTGTAGAGATGGGTTCACGTGTCTGGATGTATGTTTGTGTGTCTGGATGTGTGTTTGTGTGTATTACTGTCCATTATACAGTGAATTTCCTCTTTTTATCCCTTGCACTTTTTACTCTCTTTTCTTGTAGTGTGTTTTGTGGTAAGAGTTACTATTATAACCAATCCTAAATTTAAAAAAAAATATATTTTAAAATAACAACAACCCGCATAACGAAGTATTTCTGCTTTGCACCAGTGCCACACCAGAAATGAAGTTGGCTTGTTTGATCCAGTTCTGATCTCAGAAACCTGATGAATTCTTCGTTGGGTATTTCCAGTCCCTTCCAGGTAGGAAAATGTGAAATATTAAAAATTACACTGAAGTTACAGGTTACCTTTCATGATGCACAGATTAACCTAGAGCAGGGATCTCCAAACCTTGGCAACTAAGGTTAGTGGACTTCAATTCCCAGAATTCCCCAGCCAGCTGGCTGGCTGGGGAATTCTGGGAATTGAAGTCCACAAATCTTAAAGTTGCCAAGGTTGGAGACCCCTGTTCTAGAGAATTGGAATGAGGTGTTTGCTAGATCATAATAGTGCATCGCTCCTTTCCAAAGTCTCTTTTTCTCCCTTTGTTAGAACCTGGCTTCCAGATCAGAGAGCGACATCGTTGAAAAACTGAAGAAGGAACTCCAGCTGGTACTTGCAGAGCTAAAAGATCGTGATAAGGAGCTGAACAGTATGGTGGCTGTGCACCAGAGGCAGTTTTTGGCTTGGGAGGGTGATCGTCAGAGGATACTGACGCTGGAAGAACGAAGCAGCAGGTTGGAAAGTGAGTCTCACAAAACCTAGGCCTTTAAAAGGAGCTCAGCCTGTCTGGCCTTGGTAGTCCCATTTTACAGATCATAAAACTGAGGCTGATGGTTCCGCTTGCATAGTCCTGGGTACACCAGGAGCTTCTAGGATAGGTGAGTTTGGCATTAGCATCTTTGCGCCTTGCAAGTGGATATAATCCCAACAAGTCTGTGAAAAGTTTGTCTCTGTTTTTGTGGCGAAGAAAGGCACTAATATGTTAGGCTAATAGTCCATCACAGCATCAAGTACCTGATGGTTATTTTAGCCATAATACTGGGTTTATGCTCTACCCCAGCCTTCTAGGGGGGGAAAAAGCCACTTTCAAGCCATTGTTTCTGACCCGTGTGGTTGTTAGCTTCACAAAGCTAGAATGTCAGATGGAGAAAAAAATGTGCTATAATAGTTGATTCACTAAGGAAGACACTAAATGCAAGTGCATTTTTTTGAGTGGGGGAAAACAGATTATACCCCACACATATACTAAGCTGCTTGTTGTCATTTTAAACAGCCAGCAAGGAGGAATTTCAACAGTTGGCTTGTCTGGTCCTAGAGATGTTGGCTTGCCATTCCCTTGAGATTCCTTCTGCACCATGGAAATCCTGGAATGTTGCCTTAGGCATGGAACCCTTTCAAGAGATTCTCTAACAATACTAATCCCCAGTACTGTGTTAAATCAGTGATTCAATGCTCTTCCAACACAGGGCTGTATGTATGTAGTAGAGCAGTTGTATTTTCTTAACTTTCTGTATGTGAAAACCTGGAACGAAACTAGCAAAGCTGCACTGAGATTCCCTTAACAGACCCTCCTCCCGAAATGTGCGGTTTAAGGACAACGAAATATGGCAGGTACAACAGCCTGAAAGTGGGCAGCGAAACCAGGATGTGGGTGTTCTTTTGGGGAATTACTGTATGTTCTCTCTCTCTCTTTTCTTTTTCCGATGTTTAAATATTTATTTCCAATATTTATTCTCAATTGAATAGGAGGCTCCTGACTGGCTTAATTTAAAGCTGCTCTGTCTTGCCAGAACCGCAGCACAGGGAGCATATTAATTTGATAAATAAATAATAATTTGCGTACATCAGAGTTTCGAATCGTGATTTTAAAACAGAGTGTCAACTAAAAAGATACTCCTTTGGTCTTTTTAGCTGCCAGAAAAACGGAGTGGGGGGAAAACAGTGCATTCCTTAAGTGCCTAGATAATCGCCCTGGCAGCCCAAAGTTGTCGGAGCGCAAGAATATTACTGGAGAGCATGATTGATGACTCTGGGCTATGGATGTGTCCCATTGGAGAATATACATCCAGGGGGTGAGGAGGGCGGGAAGACCGGAAATGAATGATGTATTTTAGTATTGGCTGCATCCAGCTAACACCAACACGGCCAATTCTAATAAATCAATTTTATTTTCTTTGAGAGATGCAGCTAGAGACTTATGATTTGAATGGGGGAGGATTTGTTGGAGTGCTGACACAGAGGCGGGGGGAAATGAATTAAATGTTGGTTTACCGTTCTTAAGAAGATTTGAATCCCACCCTCATCCCCTCAGATGAGCTACATAAGAGAAATGAAATGGTATCCACCCTGACCCAGAGACTGAAGCTCCTGGGGTCCCTGCAGAACGACTGCAGTTCGACGCTGGAAAACACGCAGCAAAAGCTGCAGGAGTTGTCTCGAAAAGCCTCCGACACGTCTCTGCAATGTCAGAGCCTTGAGGTGAGGCCGCCGTCGTCATCCCGAATTTGTTTTTTATCCTTTCAACCGATGTGCTGCCGACTCTTCAGGGCTGCTGGGCAGCTTGCAAACGGGTTCAAAACTGTTAAATCCGGAATACAAGGTGAATAATCAAGCGGCAGAGAGAACAAACCGGATGTAAATAAAGAAGGGGAAAAAAAAAGAAAGAAGGGAGCTATCGTCCCACTCGCCAAAAGCAAAAAGTTTTGAATCCCTTTCGAAGCACCAGAAAAGTGGGCAGGGGGCTGTTTAAATCTTTTGGGGGGGGGGATCTGCTTTTCTCTTGCAGGATCTTCCCCTTAATGGGATGCTTGTTGCTGTATTTGCAGCGTGTTGCAAATTTGTAATGCGAGTTCCTTTGAAAATAACATGGTTTCTTTGTCCTTTGGGATTGGGTGGGCTGTCCGTTTTTTGGGGGGAGTCCTGTAAATCAGAGAGAAAGACAAAGCTACGAGTGCCTTTATTGTATTCATATGACAGGACAGGTCAGTTGGGAGAAAACCCTGCTAGAATCTGTCTTTCTTGTCTCTTTTCCTTAGGAGAAAAACCAAACCTTGGTTGGCTCCGTGATGGACCTCTCAAACCAAGTGGGCCAGCTTCAAGCTAGGGAACAAGAGCTTCTGACCCTTTTAAGACTCAAGGTATTTTATTTGGGCCCCCTGACATTTTGCTGCAAATGTTTGCCAGTCACTGGGAGGTAAAGGGCTCCCAAAGTAGATCCATTTGGTCCTTTCTGGCAGTGTTTCTCAACCTGAGCAACTTGAAGATGGGTGGGCTTCAGCTCCCAGAATTCCTCGGTCCACCGTGGGGAGTGAAGCTCTTTTGAGCTCTTCGCTAACCAACCCCTTTTTCAAAGAAGTTTCTTGCTTTTCAGCAGTGTCAGGCAATAAACCTCCATTTATTTCTTGGTTTCGGTAGGATGACGATATCCTTGAAGCAACCAATCAGATCACTGAGTTTACCAGCAAATTTAGAAAGTTAGAAAGTGCCCTGTGTGCATGCAAGACACAAGAATGGAGTTTCAATGAGGAGAAGCAGAATTTTAAGCTCAGGCTGAAGGAAATGATGTCAGAAGCAAACAGACTAAAAGGTGAATTGTGTTTAGAGCAGGGATGTCCAGTCTTGGCGACTTGCTGAAGGCTTGTGGACTTCAACTCCCGGAATTCCCCAACCAGTCCTGCTGGCTGGGGGATTCTGGGAGATAAAGTAAGTCCACAAGTCTTAAAGCTGCCAAGGTGATTGTATAAGAAAATGTGAAGTGAGAAATTGGTTTGCTCTTTCTTTTCTTTTTTTAAGGGGATCTCTGTGAAAAAATAAAAGAAAACAATGCTCAGAGGGAAGAAATTATACAGCTCAAGCAAGAAAATGTTTATTTAAGTAATGAATTAATGCTTACTGGTGAGTAAGTCTAAAGGGTTACTGAGTCTTGTTTTAAATGGCTCCCTAACATCCCTTAAACTGTGCTGATGATGTTATATAGTCTGGTAACAAAATTTTCATGTCCCTGTCGGAATCTGATTCGGAGGAGGAGGCCAAGCAGCTGACAGGGAGTGGGAGTGTGGCTCCGTTGACTGTGGAGGAGGCTGAGGAAGGGCACAGTCCGGCTGGGCACAGCAGGGGAGAGGTAGAGCAAGTTTAGAGGAAGACCCAGACCCACACCCTCTTCATCCTAGGGGACGCAGGGGGGAACGGAGAAGGGAGCAACATGAGTTGCCACGGGGAGGAAAGGGCCCTGATTCCCTTCATTAGCTGCAGCTGGGAACACAGTACTTAAAAAGGGAAGCTGCACACAGCAAACCGTTGAGAGCAAATCTTGTGTTATCTGGTATTGTCGAGGCTTATCCGGGTTCCTGGCGTCTTCCCAACTGTGTGTGTTTTGCTGGCCTTCAAGTCTGCAATTCCTTCTCCTCCCAAGTTACCGCCGGTGGTTTGTGTGGATTTTTATTTACAGTTTGTACGTACTTTATTTTTGGACTGAATTTCCTCCACTTAAAGGCTGTTCCTGGGAGAGTTTTTTTTCTCCAGCCGAAGGTAACCTGGACATTGGGGGCAAACTTGGAGGTATTAAAGGGGCTCTTATTGCTTATTTGACTGTGTGGCTTTTGTGCCACGCCCCTTTGGGTCATCACAGAAATGTTCGGAAATCAGTCCACAAGAACCTTCACCCTCATTTTACACCCCCAGCTACAGATATTTCCCACTCTTGCAGGGAGACATTGATGGCTCCTCTTTGGGGCTTCTGGAAAACTAACCAGATTCTTCCACCCACCCCCCCCTTTCTTTTCCCGCAGCCGAGAGGGAAAGTCGAAAGGTTCAACTGCTTCTGTCCGCCAAATCGAAGCAGCTTCGGACAGACACGGAGCTGAACAATTTGAGACAGGTGGGGCTCCCGGGGTTTCTGGCTGCGAGCGCCTCCCGTTTTGCAGCGTGGGAGCAAAAAGGGGATTTGAAAATGCAAAGTATTCCAGCGTTGTTTCGTTGTGAGGCCGCTTCGTTTGGGAAAGGGAGGAAGTCCTTAAGGAAAAGAAGCTTTTTGCAAGGAAAGTAACAAAATAAAAATGAGCTACGGTATAATCCTGGACTTATGACTCACAACGGAGCCCAAACTTTCTGTTATTAACTAAGACATTTGTTAAGTGAGTTTTGCCTCGTTTTACGACTTTTCTTGCCACATGTCTTAAGTGGATCACCGCAGTTGTTAAATTAGGAACGAGGCTGTGGAGTGCAGCTCCAGTGGCCTTGAAGTGCAGCTCCCGCCTCACAATCAAGAGGCTGTGAGTTCGATCCTGGGTAGAGGCTAATATTTGGAGTAGACTCTTCCTACCCGAGCAGGGGGTTGGACTAGATGACCCTCAAGGTCCCTTCCAACTCTGTTATTCTATGAAGGAATAAAGTAGAAAGCTGCTACATTTTTTTCCCAGAAACATTTTCCGGAGGTTGTAAATAGAATTCTTTGCAAATTCCTTTTTAACAGATAACAGATAATCAGAGTTGGAAGGGACCTTGTAGGTCATCTAGACCAACCCCCCCTGCCCAAGCAGGAGACCCTGCACCCTTTCTGACAAATGGCACTCCAGTCTCTTCTTGGAAGCCTCCAGTGAATGATGCTCCCACAACTTCCAAAGGCAACTTCTGTTCCATGGGTTGATGGCTCTCCCTTTCTGAAAATTCCTCTTTATTTCTAGGGTTGAATCTCTCCTTGATCAGTTTCCATACATTATTCCTTGTCTGGCCTTTGGGTGCCGTGGAAAATAGCTTGACCCCTTCCTCTTTGGCAGCCCCTCAAATACTGGAAGGCTGCTCTCCTGTCTCCCCTGGTCCTTCTCTTCCCTAGACTAGCCAGGCCCAGTTCCTGCAACCCTTCTTCATATGTTTCATCCTCCAGTCCCCTCATCATCCTGGTTGCTTTTCTCTGCCATCTTTCTAGAGTCTCAATATCTTTTTTATAGTGTGGTGACCAAAACTGGATGCAGGACTCTAGGTGTGGCACTTACTAACGCTTTACAGAGTGGTATTTCATCCTTGGAAGTCTCTAGGCCAAATGTCCCCGAAATTAAACATGTCCACCTTCCCAGGGCTGATGGCTTCTTTTTGTCCTCCGTTGGCAGATCTACCTGAAACAGCAACAGGATCTCCAGTTCCTGCATTTCCACCTGGAAAGTTCCCAAGAGAAACACAGAACAGACTCTCAGGATGGGAGGTAAAACAGCTCTGCTGATTTGGGGGGGCTGCAGAAGGAATTATATTCAGCTCCATCCCTTCATGTTCTAAGTCATCCCTGACTTAGAACATAGAATAACAGAGTTGCCGGCAACATGCAAGCGCAATGCGCAACACCTGGGCCCCGCCCCCTTATTTGCACTGCACTTGCGCGCGCACCCAGAGCCCTCTCAAGGCTCACTCAGTGGCACCTGTGCCAAGGCATGGCCGAGGCCCATTTTTTGCCAGATCGAGCCTCCAGGAAGCTTATAGCTGGGAGGTGGTTGTGTATATTTTGTAAGCCGCCTTGAGTCACCCTGAGCGAATAGGCGGCCATATAAATCTCAATAACAAACAAATAAATAAATAAATTGGTGGTGTTTATTCCGTGTTACATAAAGTTAAGGATCAATGAAGCTCCTCCTTGTTCCCGTTTTCAGCCCAGCAATGTCTTTGTCGGACCTCGAAAGCAGCGGCGACCAAGTTTCCCTCCACGGCGAAGCCGGCCAGCAAATCCCCACACACTTTGTCCACCTTCCTGGCTGCCCTTTGAAAAGGGCCAGCCGCCCTTGCCGAGTGCAAAACGGGCAGCAAGAGCAGCGGATGGAGCACGTACACGAAGGGCCGTTCTGCCATCCCAGGCGCCTCCATTGGGAAGAGGGGGCGCTGAGCAGCCCCAGGAGCGCCGGGGAGATGGGAGGCTGCTCGGCCGCACGTCCGGACAATCCCCGGACGTCCAGATCCAGGGAAACGGTTCGGACGTCGGAGCTGACCTCTTTACCAAGACACAAACACTGGTTTGAAGCCAACTTCTGCGCAGCAAGCTCAGGCTATCTGGCGGCCGGGTCCTTCGACAAAGCCAGCGGGGATTGCAACGATGCGCCCGCAGACCCGGGCAGAATCCCCCCTCGGCAAAGGCCCTGCGTGCCTCCCCATCCGGGGAACGACCCCTGCGAATTGAGCTGCTCAGCCTGCAGTGCCGTCCGTAAACTCAGCCTCTACCACTCCAAGCAGGAGTGGACCGAGATGCTCAAGCCGGTGGAGAACGACGGCGGTGGCTTATGGGGCGGGGAGTCGTCCCTGAGGCCCCCGGAGGCTCCCGAGTTGCAAAGGTTCAGTATTTTGGCTCAGCATTTGACATTCACCTGTATTTTGTATGTTTAATACGTGGACCTGTGTATACAGGTAGTCCTCGATTTACGACTATGGCTGGGGCCGGAACTTCTGTTGCTAAGCAAGGCAACTGTTAAGTGAGCTGTGCTAAATATTACAACTTGCTGTCATGCCCCTGTTGGAATCTGATTCAGAGGGGGAGGCCAAACAGCTGACAAGGAGTGGGAGTGGGGCTCCGTTGGCTGTGGAGGAAACTGGGGAAGGACAAAGTCCGGCTGGACAGAGCAGGGGAGAGGTAGACCAAGGAGGAGGAATTTCAGAGGAAGACCCAGGCCCGCCCCCTCTTCATCCTAGGGCATGCAGGGAAGAACGGAGAAGGGAGCAACGTGGGTTGCATGGCTTACGGGGAAGGAAAGGGCCCTGATTCCCTTCATTAGCTGCAGCTGGGAACACAGTGTTTAAAAAGGGAAGCCGCACACAGCATTCTGTGGGGAGCAAATTGTGAATTTATCTGTTATCGTTGAGGCTTATCTGTGTTCTTTGCTTCTTCTCAACTCTGTGAGTTTTGCCGTGCTTTCAAGTCTGAAATCCCTTCTCCTGCCCTGTGAAGTTGATTACTTCAGCTTTGTTTGTTTGGATTTTTAGTTACAGTTTGTATATACCTTGTTTTGGACTGAATTTTCTCCAGTTAAAGGCTGTTGTTGGGAGAGTTTTTTTCGCCAGCCGAAGGTAACCTGGACATTGGGGGGCAAAGCTGGAGATAATAAAGGGGCTCTCCTTGCTTCTTTGACTGTGTTGCCTTTGTGCCACGCCCCTTTGGGTCATCACACTTGCGTTGCCTTCGGTTGAGCCAAATCACTGCAGGGTTGAGTGAGTTGTGTCGGTCGTGAAGCGAAACTGCCTCCACCCCCCATTACGTGCAGCGAGCCAGCTGGGAAGGTTGCAAGTAAGGAATCACGTGACCCTGGGAAGCTGCAGCCGTCCTAAGTACACGCCAGTTGCCAAGCCTTTGAAGATTTTGAAGACGATGGTGTGTTGGCCGTAAACACGGGGACCGATGTTAAGTCTCTCTCTTTTTTCCCACCCCACCCCCAGCATCATCGTAACTTTGAATGGACGTTAAATGGTTCTGAGTGCAAGTATTGTTTGTTAGATTGTGAATACCTGGAGGGGATTTAATGGTCCTCCTTTGGGAGGAAAAACACACAGATCACACTTAAAGCTGGTCTGACCAGCATCGATCGGCTCCCGGCCACTTTCAAGGCCACGTGCCGTCACACGGAATGCGGTTCTGGCTTGTCGGTCTTGCTGGGGAATTTGTAAACAGTCTCTTGAGTTTTGCTCCTTTGGAGGCCTGTAAAATTAAAATGCCTTTAAGATCCGAGGGAGAAAAGGAGAAAAAGCTGCAGAATCTGGTCTCCCCTTGCCGCCGTAAGCCGAGGACCACCCATAATTACACATACCATTGCGACTGAGCCTCCAAATTTCTGTGGTTAAGGGAGACCTTAAGAGAGCTTTGCTCCATTTTACAAGATATTGTTTTTGACAGAGTTATTTAGGGAATCACTATGGTTGTTAAGTGAGTAACAACTGAACCGTTGTAAGTCAAGGACTACCTGTATAATTTGAGCAAATCCAGGTTACTTTTCAAAATATCCTTAGAGGTATCACACCTAGCCATTTCCTTAAACCAGGGGTGTCCAACCTTAGCAACTTGGACCATTTGTGGACTTCAACTCCCAGAATTCTATTCTGTGCTGGCTGGGGAATTCTGGGAGTTGAAGTCCACAGGCCTTCAAGCTGCCAAGGTTGGACGCTCCCTGCCTTAAACGGGTTCTGGTCATCTGCCCTTTGTATGGTCCAGGTGCCATTCGGATGACCATCAATGCAGCCTAGCATACGTCTCGTTTTCTTTGGAAACAAATTTGCCCAACTGTTAATAATCATAAATTGCTCTTGATGATGATATAACAGTGACCTTGATGGGAGCCTGAACGGTTTCGACTGGGACGGGCCGTGTTTCACATCAACCCAGAGGTCAAAGGAGACAAAGCCTCCTGAGATGCCTGCAGCCTCAGAGCTCCCTTCAGACCTCCGGGCGCCCATCGGGGGTAACCAGCTTCCCACCCATCAAGTAAGTATCTCCAAGCGAAACACAGAACAGGCCCGAAATATTCCGGCTGTGGATCCCACCCAGCCTGCCCCGATATTATTGTGTGATGATTTCCCCAAGTTTAGTTTTGTTTTGCAGCCACACAGACATCAAACTCAGCCCTCTGAGCTTGGCAATTTTTATGAAGACATTTCATGACCCTAATTGGTAACTTCATCAGTGCTAGAAGGGGATGGGGTTTGTGGAGTGGAGGAAGGAGATGGGGGAGAGGAAGAGGAGAAGGACTATGGCATCCTTGGTGCTCTCTCAGCCTGCTTGTTTTCTTACAGACGTTTCATGACCCAACTAGGGACCATCATCAGTGCTAGCAAGGAGTGGGGTTTGTCCTCAGTTTATATCCTAGTGGCTTTGTCTTGTCACTGGCTGGTTGTGCAGGCAGCCAGTGGCCGCCCCACCTTCGCTTAACCTTGTCACTTGGGCTGAATTTTCCCCGGATGGTCCCTGACCCATTTTGTCCGGCTTCTCCTAGGATTCCCGCACGCCTGACGAGAAGCTGCAGCAGATGTTGGCCGAAACCAGACAGATGGTGAGCCACTTGGAGCACAGCCACCTGCTCAGTGCCAGCCTGACCGGCAGCCTCCACACAGTAGGGTTCGCCTTTCCAACGGGGGGGGGGCGTGTAGGGTGAGGTCAAAAACAGCAAGATGGTGGCCGTCGCAGACCGACTGACCCCTTGCCTGGCTTTGGCGTTGTTTTTTGGTTGTTCTCGGCAGGCAGGGGAGGATCCCAACTCCATTCGTGAACGGAAGGAGCCTGTTGAGGAAGAATCCAGAATGAAGAGTTCTCCTTTTGCTTCTCAAGTAAGTTCTTTCCTTCCTCTTTCGGCTCCTGTTTTTATGCATTGCACAAGCTGAGATCTTGGGGGAAAAAATGGAAGAAACTCGGCTACCGAAATTCTGGAAGTTTAGTGTCAAGGCCCCGACAAATCCACCCCCATTCAAATCATAAGTCTCTAGCCGCATCTCTCGGAGTTAAAAAAAAAATTGATTTATTAGGAGTGACCATGTCGGCGTTACCTGGGTGTAGCACCATTCATTTCACCCTTGACCCTGGTCTTCTCCCACTCGAATGTATATTCTCCAATGGGACACCTCCATAGCCAAGAGTCATCAGAGATAGAAGCTGATTTTCAGCCTATTTGTCCTTGTTTTTATTATTATCCTGTACTGTCTGCCAGATGGTAATAGTTCAAAAAAAGGGTGCCCAGGATGAGATGGATCTTTGAGGAGGTTTTGAACTTTCTTAAGGCAGCGGGAGCTCTAAAGTTCTTCCGAAGAGGGGAGAGGGCAACCCATGATCCTCTGAGGGGCAGTGACATTAACCCTCTGGAGTGCTGTCCTATCTGCCACTGTGCAATTGGCAAACCATACACAGCTGCAGTAAGAACCTCCAAACTGCAGGTTTATGGTCCCCCACAATTTGCAAATTTTGGTGGAACAAAGAACCCTCAACTTAAAACGGTTCGTTTAGTGACTGTCGAAATTACCACAGCACTAAAAAAAGGGACTGACGGCTGTTTTTCAACACTGACGACCGTGGCACGTGAACCTCATGGTCACCTGAACAAAATTCAGGCCACGATGCCACCCTGGTTGTGGGATCTCAGGAAGCCAAAAGGCGCCTGTTCTTTGCACCCAGGTCTCAAGTCCCAGGGAGCTGCTCCGGCAGTAAATCTCCCGGCTTGCAAATCTTGCCAGTCCTGAATTTTTTTTTTTGTTTCAGGTAAGAAAAAATATACTGTAATTGGCAATGGCAGGAATGTCAGCTGTTTACACAGCAGTGGAAAACTAAAAAAAAAAATAAGAGAAAAGTTTCCAGCCCTGATACAAAGTCAGTTTTCAGCTCGGCCCATGAAGTAAATATTGTTTTTAAAAATATATATATATCCCCAAGGTTATGACGGGCAGTGTTTTTCCAAAGGCATTAATCAAAACAGCAAAAAAAACCCCAAAAAAACCCAACCTGAAAGTAATTGGGAATGTGGTGCCTCGGTTTGTTTTGCTTCACCCAAAATTGTTTTATTTTTATTTTTATTCTCTTGTAAGACCAGCTGTCTTGTGTTTTTGTCTACAACAGGATAGAAAAACCCCTTCCTAAAGGCCAGTATCATCCTCGGATTTGTCCTCCCGCCACTCAATCTGGGGTGGAAACATCTCTTGACTCAATGCTGATGGTCGTTCGCACAACTATAATATATATATATATATATATATTAAAAAAATGAGAATTATGCCCAAACGAATAAAAGCTATTTCTAGAACTGTTCTGCATAGATTAATTGCTAGCCTACTTGCAGGAAGTCACCGTTGGGTATAATTTTATACACTTGGAAATGTATTTTTGGAGGGCTGACTTGTGTTTTTGTAGCCCAGCTATTTATGGTGTGAAATGGAAGTGTTTTTGTTTTTTATTCGGGTGTGTTTTTTTTTACTGGGGGCGTAGTGAGGTTTCCCTTAGGAAGGTCCCGTTTATTTAAGCTGGAATCTCAGAATGGCATTTGCAGCCGCTATTATTATTCAGTCAAAAAAGTCAAAATGGTGGCCGGCTCCCTGGGGAATTCTGGGAGTTGAAGTCCGCGCCTCTTAAAAGGGCCCATGTTTGAGAAACACAGCTCCCAAAGGGAGGCCACCCACCCACAGCCACCCCCGCCTAAAACCGGGGCTCAGCCAGATGGGAAGGGTTCCTCCAGGACCACCAAATTCTGGTTTCAGGCTTTCCTCCCCTTTTCTTCTTCTATCCCTTGGGGGTGAAACAAACATTCATTTCTGCACAGCCCTCCTTTGCATCTGAGCCTCCCCAGAAGGGAGCAGTCTACCTTGGCCAGAATCCGGGACCATGGCTGGTCTTAAGGCACAAGCAGCTTCTCTGCTGTTGGTCCAAGGAGTCCCAGCCTGTGGGGTTCACACGGCGTGTGCTTTGCCCCCCATATTTTGTAAGGTTCTGCTGTGCTACTACTGGTAGTAGCTCAGGGCGAACCCTGAGAGGCTTTTGCCAGTAGATGGAAGAGCGGAAGGCTGACCCAACACCCCCCTTCCTGGCCAGGGGTTGCTCTGCAGGACAAGCAGCGCACGTGGGAAGTAAGTCCACTTTGCATTGCATTGCAGGTTGCCCTCTACTTTACAACTGTTCTTTTAGTGACCGAAGTTTACAACGGCACTCAAAAAAAGGTGACTAAAGACCATTTTTCACACTTCGGACAGTTGTGGCAGCCCCACGGCCAGCCATGGGATTCACAATTCAGGCGCTCGGCCACTGACTTGTATTTACGACGGTCACTGCGTCCCAGTGTGTGTGTGTGTGTGTGTGTGTGTGTGTGTGTCACACAATTCCCCCTTTTGCGTCCTTCTGACACCAGCCAAGTCCTCGGGGCGGGAATCAGGATCCGCTTAACAGAAACCCTGTGACAACCCAAGGCAGCGATTCACTTAACACACGGGGCAAAAGGAACGTCACAAAAACGGGGCCACAAAAGCCACGGAACCGCTCGTCTCACTCAGCCACGGAACACACACACACACACACACACACACACACACACACACACGGCTCAGCTAGGTGCAGTGGCCTGGAGGTGGAGCTCTCACCTCACAATCGGGGGGCGGCAGTTCGATCCCAGGTAGAGGCTGATATTTGGAATTAGACTCTACCTGCTCGAGCAGGGGGGTTGGGCTAGATGACCTCCAAGGCCCCTTCCAACCCTTGTTATTCTGAGCAGGGGGATTGGGCTAGATGACCTCCAAGGCCCCTTCCAACCCTTGTTATTCTGAGCAGGGGGGTTGGGCTAGATGACCTCCAAGGTCCCTTCCAACCCTTGTTATTCTGAGAAGGGGGGTTGGGCTAGATGACCTCCAAGGTCCCTTCCACCTCTTATTCTATGTTCTGTGTTTGTGGCCGTAACTCGAGGACCGCCTGTACTTGGCCTGGCCGAGGGTCGCCTGCCCAAAGGCCGCCCGCCCGCCTGCCAGCCTCCTCCGCGGGGTCGCAGCGGCCCCTCCTTCGTCCCCTCCCGGCTGCGCGTCTGCCGCGGGGCGGGGCGGGGGTGGGCGTGGCCCGGACGGGGGGGGGTGAGCGGTTGCGGATTGGCCGTCTCCCCCGCGGGGGCGGAGCGCGGCTCCCGGGGCGGCTGGCGAGTGGGCGCCGTCGGGCGGTGGGCGTGGCAGGGCCCGAGGCCACGCCCACCGCGGGGCGGTGTGTGGGGCGGGGGGGGCAGCTCCCTCCTGGCAGGCGCGGCTGCGGCCGGACAGAGGCAGCCGGCGGAGCGAGGCAGGCGGGCGGGCTGGAGCTGGCGGGCGTCGCGCGGGGAGCCATGAACACCATCAAGAACGTCCCGGCCCGCGTGCTCAGCCGCCGCGTCGGGCACAGCCTGGAGGCGGAGCGGGAGCAGTTCGACAAGAACCAGGCAAGGATATTGCCGGGGGGGGGGTCCCCGTCTTCCTGGGGGGGGGGCTGTCAGGTTGCAAAGCCCCTCAGAGGGATCAGCGCCCCCTCCCCATAAAAGGGGAGGGGGGTCTACCAAGAGGATCTGCGCCCCTCTTCCCTCATGGGGGGGGGCAGGCAGAGTGGGGGGGTCCCCGCCTTCCTGGAGGGGGGGCTGTCAGGTTGCAAAAGGGGAGGAGGACCCTTCAGAGGGATCAGCGCCCCCTCCCCATAAAAGGGAAGGGGGTCTAGCAAGCGCACTTGCGCTCCCCCCTCCGCATGGGGGGGTCAGGCAGGGTTAAGAAGACGGGGGGTGGGCTGTCAGTTTGCAAAAGGGGGGGTCTTTCACTCATCGTAGGGACCCCTCAGAGGGATCAGCGCCCCCTCCCCATAAAAGGGGAGGGGGCTCTAACAGCATTATCTGCACCCCTCTTCCCTGGGGGGGGGCAGGCAGAGTGGGGGGGGTCTCCCCGTCTTCCTGAAGGGGGGGGCTGTCAGGTTGCAAAAGGGGAGGGGGACTCCTCAGAAGGATCAGCGCCCCCACCCATAATGAGGGGGGGATCTACCAGATGCATCTGCGACCCCCCTCCATGAGTGGCTGGGGGAGGGCAGGCAGGGTGAGAAGGGTCCAGGTTTCCTAGGGAGGGGGCTGTCAGGTTGCAAAGGGGGGGGCACACTCACAGATAACCCCCCCCCCCAAAAAATAGGGGGGTCTACCAAATGCATCTGCCCCCTCCCCGTCACCCTTGCAAGGTCTCCCCCCATGAATGCTTGCCTGAAGCCCCTCCATCCGGAATGCATCCCATTTCTTCCCCGCCACTCCTCCCCCCCCCCCAGTTAATCTCATGCAGTTAATCCAGGGAGGGGGGGCTTCAAAAAGGAAACCCCCCCCCCCACACACCCCGCCCTCTTCTCTCCACAGTCACACTGGGGCTGCTGGAGAGAACCCGGAAGGAAGGCAATTCACAGTTGGGGGTTGACGGGGGCACGGAAGGAAATTGGGATAAATAAATGCCAGAAAGGGGTTTTCTCCCCTTCCCCAAATGAGATGCAGCATTGATGGGGGTGGGTGGGAAAGGGGTCTTTAGTGGGGGCAAGTCAAACCCGGAAAAGCCATAGCAGAAGCGAGAAAGAATGTCCAACCTGCCCAGGCTACCAACAATCCCATAAATTATAAGTTAATTATTATTATGAATGGGTGCAAGGATGCCATTGTTTATTTCGGATTCATTGTGCCGCCTTTTAATTTTTTGCACGGCTGTAAAACTTCTTGGCATTCATCTGGAGGGCAGTTTTTGGGTCCCTGGGGAGGGGGGGGCTTCTTTGCAAGGAGGGCCCTCCCCCTGCAATCTAGGAGGGTAGAAGTAGTCGCTCAGCTACCCACCCCTCAAATTTGGAAAAATATATATATATCAGCACCACTGACTGGCCAGCTGCAACTTCACAGCTGGGTGTGAACAATCACCGGATGCCTTCGGTCAGGAAGGAACTGTTTAAGGTGCTAATTCCTTATTTCTGAATATTTTGCTTTTTTAAAACGTGTCCCTGCCAACTGCCTGAATGTACCGCTGACTGACGATGAATTAAAAAATAAATAAATCCACAAATCATTTGATATTTCAGAAAGGAGAGGGGGAAATCTTGATTGGGGAGTTGGATTGTGCCAAAAAGAAAAAAAAATGTCCTTTTAAATGTGGTTATCCATATATGTGCATGTTGCTTCAATGCACGCAAAATATGTGCCACTCTGGCTGACTGGTGGGAGTGGAGGAATAAATTTCATCGTTGGCACACAATGCCTTTGTTTTTTAGTGAGCCTGGTCATTCAACCCTGCTGGTTCCACTTTTCTTCCTGAATATTTTATTTTATTTTATTGTTGGGGGCAGACTTGGCTCTGCAGCAGCCCAGGATATCACAGGTTCCCGTTGATCTTTGCAAGTTTGTTTACATATTTTTGGGGTGCTACCCCAAAGTTTCGGTATGCATGAATAGCTTCAGGATGGCTTGGAAAGGATACGCATAAGAATTTTCTTTTCTGGGATTTGCTGCGGATGTGTTGAAATTCGGGTTGTGATTCAGGGATGAGAAGGGGAATGCACTCTGCACATGTGCTTAAGAGCAGATGCCGTGGCTGTTGCCAAGTTCTGGCCACAACAGGATCTGTTGTTTCTCTCGATGTTTGGTTTATTCTCTTGATCTGTCGCAGTGTTTCTCAACATTGGCTGCTCACAAATAGGTAGACTTCAACTCCCAGAATTACTCAGGCTTGGGGAATTCTGGGAGTTGAAGTCCACCTGTCTTCGAGTGGCCAAGGTTGAGAAAACCCCAGCTCTATAACACAACTGTCTGCTCTGTGCGTATTTGGGGAAGCAAAAATTTAGCATATTCCTAATTGATGCAATCATTTATGATGCCATTTTTTTTCCCTTGTTTTTGGGACTATTGGTTTTCTTAATCATCTTTTTCACAGGAACTTGTTGCTCTTTAGATGATCATGAACCCAGTTTTCATAGCTTGCTACCTGTAGAGTCATCAAAGTGGGACTGCAAAACATTTCTGCCACTATGAAGTATTTCCCTTTTTATTTTAGGGTTGGTTTAATGAAAATCTCAGGTTTATTTTTTTTTTTTCTTTTCCTGTTCAGCATAGAGACTAGATTATTTCTCTGGAGTTTTTTTTTTTAAATTAAAGGTGTCTTGATTTTTCTCAATGAAGGAGTTAGGAAATCACGTTGAATCAAGTAAAATAATTCTTTACCGTGTGCAGAATTCTCTCCATTATTCAAAATGTCCCAAATGCACGCTAGGTCTGTTTAAACTGTGAGAGTTTTTAAAACTGAACGTTTCCTTGATTTAAAATATAATATTTAGTGTCTAAGATGGCCCTTTGAAAAGAACCAGGAAGTTGGCCTACCTTCTTTCATGGCTACACACCTTTGTGCTACTTACAGTTGACACGGCCTTGACTTTTTATGCAGGTAAACACAAACATCCAGTTGCCCATTTAAAAAAAAATCCTCCTTCAAGCGAATTAGGAAACTTTCTTTCTAAGTTTCCTTCTCACACTCTTTCTCAAAAGCTTCACATTCCTTCCGACGAACTTACACACAGAGCAAACTTTAGTTTTTTCCTAGTTATTCTAGCAAATCCGGTTTGCCAAGGCTTGGAGTTTGGGAAAAACAAAACAAAATCCTTTGCAGGTTTGATCAGACCGGCTGTTTGTTAAACGATATGGCCTTGTTTGGAATGAGAGTGAAAGAAAAAGGGAGAGAGACAGAGAATTTTAATTTTAATCCTTTGAAGCTGATAAATTGATTTTTTTTTTCTCTCGCTTGGCTGCCCCTTTTCGACAAGTAAGGAAAACCTACGTTTCATGTGTAGGTTATTGTCTTTGAGTAAAACGCCCCTTAAAAAGTTTTGTTTACATTACTCCGAAGTTGGCAGTTGCTTCTCATGTTTGTTTTCCGGTATGAATGCGTGATTATTATTATTATTATTATGATAATGTTGGCCTCATAATACCCAGGCTGAAACTTATGGCTGTAAAAGGCAGATTGTTCCTGTTAATAGGTTTGCCGTGCAGCACAATCCTAAAACACATATATTTAGCTAGAAGAGTTCCCCCAATCCCGCTAGGGTACCTTTGCAATGTGTAAGTAGGATGTCAGTCTTAAACAAAATATTCCCATGACAGCCTAAACTTACTTGTTGGTCTCTCTATCAAGTTATTGATAGGGTTGTTAAATGCCTGCTCTTAAGATCCAGCTGTCTACAATTACTGTAGGCTCAAATCCCACCAGGCTCAAGGTTGACTCAGCCTTCCATCCTCTCGGGGTAGGTAAATTGAGGACCCAAGATTGTTGGGGGCAATAAGCTGACTTTGTAAAAATGCCGCTTAGTAACAAGCAGGCATATACAATGGAATGAAGGCTATTGCTGAGTGCATTGGGTTGTGCTCCAAAATTGTAAGCCGCCCTGAGTCTTCGGAGAAGGGCGGCATATAAGTGTAATTAAAATAAAAAAATAAAATAAATAAATTGGGTTAGGTAGGCAGGGTAAACCTTTTGTTGGAGTCTTTAACCAACGTGTGAATTATTGGGGTGATCATTGTCTGGCTTAGCCACAGAAATCTTGGGCTCCATTGTGCTTGTACGTCAAGGACTGCTGTAAATCGATTCAGTAAGGAGAGGTTCACTTGCCACCTTCCTTCAGTCCCAAGATTATCTCATTCCTCAATTAATTCCTTAATCCTCTTCTTGATGAGTTTGCATCCTGCCTTCCGGGGGCTTTGGAAAATAAGTTGGCTTCTTTGTGGCAGCCATTCAGATATTTGTAAAATTGCTATCATGTCATCCCTAATAAGGAGCTAACTCACCGTCAGGGGCTGTATCTGTTCTGCAAACCTTTCGAGGGCTTAGCCAACATAGATTAGAGTCAAAAGGGACCTCAGAAGTCTTCTGGTCTGCACGAGCAGGAGATCCTATACCATGTCAGCCAAGTGGCTGTCCAGTCACTACGAGATCCAAAGCAAAGGTCAGCCCAAAAGGATCTTGGCAAGATCCAGCTGAAACGGAGGGCAAGATTCTTTGGAACCTAGACCAACTGCTGGAAATCTACATTTGGTCATACAAAAAGGATCCTTTTCAGCAAGAAGAAACCTGGCTGGACTCCCCCCAGGTACATTACAAAGGTGGCTCTGGGGTTAATGATTAACTTTATATTTTGCCTGCCTGATGCGAGATATCCCAGATATCAGAGATATCAGAGTCCTTATTAGCCCTGCCTGGGATATTTCCCTTCCTGGATAAGGTGTGGTGCAACTTTTCCCCTGCTTCAACAGCACCCAACTTCACAGCCTTCGCAGCCAGCCAGCCAGCCAGCCAGCCCTCAAAGCCCATCTGCAGCCCGCAAAATGGCCTAGAAGTTCTAGGACCAGATGTGGTTTCTTCTCCAGAGGCAGAAAAAGATCAAAGAGAAGCAGAAGGAACAAAACATAAAATGGATTTGGAAGAAGATGGAAGCTTGGCATGATGGATGTTGAAATGGGGGCCAGGGTCTGGCCCTAACTGTAGATGTCCTTTGGTGTTGGAGAAGGTCCATGGGTGATCTAAGTGCTAGAGCCCACTGTAACTACATAGCCAAAAAGGCATTAAGAGTTGTTAACCTAATCCTACGTAGCTTTTTCCTTTGGTAATATCACACTACTAACTAGGGCATACAAAACATTTGCTAGACCAATACTTGAATACAGCTCACCAGTCTGGAACCCACATTATGTATCTGATATTAACACAGTAGAGAAAGTCCAGAAATATTTCACAAGAAGAGTTCTCCACTCTTCTACTCATTGCAGAATACCTTATGCCACCAGACTTGAAATTCTAGACTTAGACAATCTAGAACTACGCTGCCTTCGGTACAATCTAAGTATAGTATATAAAATTATACATTGCAATGTCCTACCGGTCAATGAATACTTCAGCTTCAACCATAACAATACAAGAGCACACAATAGATACAAACTCAAGGTAAACCACACCAAATTTGACTTCAGCAACAGAGTGGTCAAAGAGCCTTGGTGGTGCAGGCTGTTAAACGCCTAGCACTTGGTTCCAGCTGCCTGCAATTAGTGCAGGCTCGAATCCCACCAGGCTCAAGGTTGACTCAGCCTTCCATCCTCTCGGGGTAGGTAAAGTGAGGACCCAAGATTGTTGAGGGCAATAAGCTGACCTTGTAAAAATGCCGCTTAGTAATACGCAGGCATATACAATGGAATGAAGGCTATTGCTGAGCGCATTGGGTTGTGTCCCAAAAATTGTAAGCCGCCCTGAGTCTTCGGAGAAGGGCGGCATATAAATGTAATTTTAAAAAAAAAATGTCTGGAATAGTCTACCTGACTCTGTGGTTTCTTCCCCAAACCCCAAAAACCTTAACCTTAGACTGTCTACTATTGACCTCACCCCTTTCCTAAGAGGTCTGTAGGGGCGTGCATAAGCGCACCAAAGTGCCTACCGTCCCTGTCCTGTTGTTTCTTTTATTTTCTTATATGTATCCATGTATTTATAACTATGTTTATACTTATACCTATTATCTTGTAAGCAATTGACTAATCAAACAAACAAATAAATAAATAAATGAAGAGAAGTTCCACCCTTGAAAGGAGACCCCATCATTTTTCCTGGCTAACCATCGCAAGGAAAGCACATGCCGATACATCTCCACTTCCATCCTGTGTGGGTTGAAGTAATTCTGGCTCTTATTCTCTGACATAATGGGGCTCTCTACGTGGACATCCCACCTCCCCTTCATACGTCTCTCCGGTGCCTGCCAACCATGCTGGCTTGTTCACTTCCCATCTGGGCATCTTTTGAAATGGAAACTGCGATAAGCTTTGTTCACCGGACATCATTGTCTGTAATTGTAGGCTGAGTCATCTTTTAATTGCTCAAATGTGAACAAAACAAGCAGAGAGGATGTTAAAGCCTCCTTGGTTGCTCCCAGCTGGCTCTGTGTGGGACAAGACTCAACAGCACACCCAGGAATGGCATCCTTACATTTCAGCTCTCTGCCCAGTGAGGGCTGCCAGCCGTCGGCAGAGTCATCTTAAATTGCCTTGCAACCCTCCTGAGATGTTTCAAGGGCGATTTTGCTCACCCCGAGGTTGAACTGCAATGTGTAGCAAGCTGACACCAACCTCTTGGGTTCATGTTCCTTCTTTCGCTCTTCTGCGGCGGAAGAGTCAGGTGTCAAAGAGGAAGTGAGATCACCGTGACGGAAACAGGACTTTCACAACTAGGAAACCTCTGATGTAGAAACTCGAAATACATGCTCAGCTTCTTAAGGACGATCCTGAAGGTTTCTCCAGCTATGGTGACTTATGCTCAGCAGTTCCAAACAAGCCTTGAGTCACTTCCCCTTTTCTCCTTCCTGGGTTTGGAACCTGGGCAAATGGTGGGAGAGACGGTCAAGAGGTCAATTCAGTGACCAGTTGAAGTATCTTGTAGGATGATTCTCAGGAAAGCCACCGATAAAGATTATGTGGCATGTGGACTGTGTCGTGTTTGATGTTCAGTATCCTTGTTTAATCAGTTGACCAAGATAGCAGAGAAGAATAGGTCAATATGAATTTGCTCCGAGGCTTGGCAAGGGCAGCGTGCCAGAAGCTTAGCACAATGTTCCCTGCGGATGAAGTTGGAAAGTAGGAACGTGGGAGAAGCTCTTCTGGTGTCTTCCAGATCTGTGGACCTTCCATCTCCGTCAACCATTTGGTAGAAGGTGCTCAGATTTGGAAACAGGATGCCCCAAATGTGATACTAGGGGGTCTTCAAACTTGACAGCTTTAAGACTTGTGAACTTGAACTCCCAGAATTCCTCCTCCTCCAGTCATGTTAGCTCAGGAATTCTGGGAGTTGAAGTCCACAAGTCTTAAACTTGCCAAGTTTGAAGAGCCTTGTAGTAGGCCAACAATTGAGCAGTTAAAACCAAGGGTCTTCCAACTTGGCAAGTTTAAGACTTTTGGACTTCAACTCCCAGAATTCCTGAGCTAACATGACTGGAGGAGGAGGAATTCTGGGAGTTTGAAGTCCACAAGTCTTAAAGCTGTCAATTTTGACGACCGCTGATGTTAAACAATGCTCCAATCAAGGAGCTACCAATTTAGACAAGTAAACAACAGCCTAATCAAGGAACTGTCAAGAAAACAACACTCCCACCAATATTGACATGGCGAGCTAGTAGTATAATAACACAGAAAGCAAAAACCACTCCTTTCCAGCACTGAAGATGTTATCTAGTTGGGTCATGAAACATCTGTAAGAAAACCACCAAGCTAAGAGAGCACCAAGGACCCCACAGTTCTCCTCCATTCCCAAACCTCACACCCTTCTAGCACAGGTGATGTTACCTAGTTGGGTAACAAAACATCTGCAAGAAAATGAACCAAGCACAGAGAGGGCCCCACAGTTCAACCCTGAGCTACAAATATTCTCTTGGATTTGGCCAATGTGAGAAGTAGGTGAGCTGCGGTCCCATTTCATGGATTTTAGAGGTGACCATTGGACAAATCCTTCTCCAAAGAGGTTATTAATTGGTCTAATGCAAAGAGTTTGTGCGTCTAGAGAATCTGTTCTATGACTATGGCAAGATGATCTTCCAGGTACATCAAAATATCCCTCTCTCCCTCTTTTCCCACCGTTTGGGATTGACAGAGATGGAAGATCCACAGATCTGGAAGATACCAGAAGAGCTTCTCCCATGTTCCTACTTTCCAAGGCTTCATCCGCAGGGAACATTGTGCTAAGCTTCTGGCACGCTGCCCTTGCTAAGCCTCGGAGCAAATTCATATTGACCTATTCTTCTCTGCTATCTTGGTCAACTGATTAAACAGGGATACTGAACATCAAACATGACACAGTCCACATGCCACATAATCTTATCGGTGGCTTTCCTGAGGATCATCCTACAAGATACTTCAACTGGTCACTGAATTGACCTGGTTTTAATACGCACAGTATGTTGAAATAGAAACTAGGCGTGCCTTAAGTCTTCCCACACTGACTCACAACAATAGTAATTATTATTATTATTAATTAACAATAAGCAGTTCACCATTTAATCAGTAGGTGCAGCAAAATTTCACAAACTGACTACCTAGAATGCCATAACTGAGTTGCTAAAATCATTCCCTGGAAACTGTGCCAAAAGTTTGGATTTGAGTATAGCAGCAACTACTGGGAACCTCAGGTTGAGAAGCTTCTGGAGAATGAAGAAGAGGCAGAGGAGGAAGAAGAAGAAGAGGAGGAGGAAGAAGAAGAGGCAGAGGAGGAAGAAGAGGAAGAGGAAGGAGGAGAGGAGCAGCCTTGGGTGCAGTCCCAAAACATCTGGAACGTCACTTGAACACCATCCTAGTTTGAGGGCTGGCAAAGTTTAACAGAATCACCCAGAGCTGGAAGGGTGAGAAAGCTTTTTCCAACACCCCAGCTGTTCCTAAATTGTTCTCCTGTGCTTTGCACAACTATCGGCTTCCATGTGCAAATAATGGAATGCCAAGAATGTGGATGGGTGCTTACCAGGCTGTGTCATCCACCCACTTGCTAACCTCACATTTGCGGGTTGGGCCAGTTGTGTGTTTCTTTCACCTGCCCTGCTGTACATCAGCCCAGGACAGCTGCCTTCACACACAGAAATGACACAGCTGGCTGGGACAGCTGGCTCTCATCACTCCCCACGTGAGAATGACAAGGCCTCTCTTGTTTTTTTTCCTGGATTCCCCCACTTGGTTGGCATTCCTAGAAACTCCCGAAGGAGGGAAAAGAAGCTACAATTTCCAAAAAGCAGACAAACCCCACAAAGCGCATGGTGTGAAATACGACCTCGGTCCTGAGAACTAGGGACAAATGTCACCTGCTTTCTCCTTCAGGCATCCGATGAGCTGGCAACTTTGCTAGCAAAACTTTTTCTCCTCCAACCTCAGCAAAAAAAATCTAATTAAGAATTTAGCATCCCAGGCCAAGGGGAGAGTACAGGCAGCCACAAGGTGCTAAATTTATCTTGGTGAGCAGGAAGTAGTGATGCTCAGTCAAGAGTTCTCCTCCTTCCCTCTTGAAATATTTATTGTTTTATATCATACATTTCCTTTCTGTGTTGAGCAGCATGCTCTCCAGGCGTCCAAGGTATTAACATACAGACATACAAACCATCATCATTATGATCACATATATATATGTGTGTGTGCCTCTGCTGACATTGTCCGAGTATTAAACTACCATTACAGAGATCCATACCTTTATATATCATTAATCAGTTTAGCCCTTGCAGACATAATAGGCCCTTCCAACCGCCTCCCACCTGTAATTAACTCTGTTGTTTTTGCTTCAGTCATGTCGGTCGATGGAGGTTTAGTTCCTCTTGCTTCCTCCCTTGCCAGACCCAGCTTGGGTTTGCTTATCTGCAAGAAGTGATGTTCACCTGTCAGCTATTGCAATTTGTTGACCTTGTGGTCTGCCCACCATGTTCTTCATTATTCTTGTCTGTGATAGCTTGAGGCAGCTCTGCCTGGCTGTGCCTTCACAGGATGAGTCCACATGCCCAGTGTGTGTGGGGCTGCCATCGCTCTCTGCTCCCCAATGGGAAGTGGTCATATACATATGAATGAAAACATATATATATGTTTTCGTAGATTTTCACGGGTAAAGGTATGTAGGTCTTGGTGTGTTCAGGTCTTTTCCCCTGTAAGATTGAGAGTATCTTGCCAAGATACTCTCAATCTTACACGGGAAAAGAACCGAACACGCCAAGACCATATATACAGATACAGATACAGATACAGATAGATATAGATAGATAGGTAGATAGATAGATAGATAGATAGATAGATAGATAGATAGATAGATAGATAGATGTATGGTATTTAGGTTTCTTTGGGTATTTTCCCACGTCTTAATAGTTGTGCTTTTAAAGTTATAGCGACGTTTCGGCAGAATGGCAGATGAGATTCTGCCGAAACGTCGCTATAACTTTAAAAGCACAACTATTAAGACGTGGGAAAATACCCAAAGAAACCTAAATACCATATATATAAATACCTGCAAAAACATAATATATGTATATGAATGTGTGTGTGTGTATATATATATATATATATATTTGTTTTCGTAGATTTTCACGGGTAAAGGTATGTAGGTCTTGGTGTATTCGGGTCTTGTCCCGTGTAAGATAGAGAATACCTTGGCAAGGTATTCTCTATCTTACACGGGACAAGACCCGAATACACCAAGACAGACAGACAGACATACATATATATATATATATATATTTGTTTTCGATTTTCACGGTAAAGGTATGTAGGTCTTGGTGTATTCGGGTCTTGTCCCGTGTAAGGTTGAGAATACCTTGGCAACGTTTCGACGAAATCTCATCCGTCATCTTCAGGCTGGTGTCTTCAGCTTCGTTCTCCTGGGATGAGATTTCGTCGAAACGTTGCCAAGGTATTCTCAATCTTACACGGGACAAGACCTGAATACACCAAGACCTACATACTTTTACCCGTGAAAATCTACGAAAACAAATATATATATATATATATATATATATATATATATATATATATAGTGGTAATATATAAACAAATATGGTAACATCGATCATAACATATATTATCTTCCATTATAGTATCGATTATATAACCATCAGAAATATTTACTCATCTGTTTTTCTTCCTCCTATAAACCACATTTCAGCTAAGTCCTTTTTAAGTGACTTAAGCTTCGTGAGATGCAGATCCAAGGTTTTCTCCTTAATGGGAGAATCGGATCTCTTCCGGCAAATATCTTTGCTGGTTTTTGTTTTTGAAGGTCTGGGCCAAGAGATTCATGATTTCTGTTGAGTGCAAGTCATGAATGCAAGGAAATTGATTTTTTCCACTGTCATTGTAAGTTCAAACAATTGCTCCATGAAGTCAAGGACTGCTTCAAGGACTGCCTGTAGATAGATTTTTCTCCCTGAAAGACACCCTGAACCTTGGGTGAGTTGGGGAGTTGGGGGTTTGGGGTCCTGGTAGCAATTGGTCCCCATCCACCCCTAGAGCCTTGCAAAGAGAAAGCTGTCCATGCAGTTGAGACTTTCAAGAAGAGATTGGGCTGCCATTTGTCAGAAATGGTGTACGGTCTCCTGCTTGGGCAGGGGGGGGGTTGGACTAGATGACCTACAAGGTCCCTTCCAATTGTTGTTAATCTGTTAAATCTGTTAAGCCAACATTTCCCAGGTTTATTGAGCCTGCAAAGAAAGCAGTTTGGGAGTTTTCTCCAGAGTGAAACTGGAGGAGTGATTTCCCTTCCTCCCCACTCCTGTGTGTGCAAATGTTTGTTGATTGCTTTTTTTGTGCTTCCTTTTGAGAGGTACAATGGTCTCCCCATTTGGGCATACAAAAAGTCAGGAAGGGAGGAGACAGGAAAAATCCGGGGAATGGGGGGGGAGCTGCCGGTCCATTCTTGGTGGACCAAAACCAAGCAGACATTCCCAAGAAAATTGCTTGCTGCAAATTCCAGGGCGGCTTGTTTGGGCCACAATTCCTAGTAGTGGGAAAAATTGCAGGAGCTGCAACATTAAGACATAAGGAGAATTTTCCTGAAAAGAATTAATCCACAGAACGACTTGCCTCCAGAAGTTGTGGGTGCTCCAACGCGGGAGGTTTTCAAGAAAATATTGAGCAGGCATATATGTCTGAAATGGGTTAGGGAGTAGGACTTACACTAGGGGTCTCCAAACTTGATAACTTTTAAGACTTGTGGACTACAACCCCCAGAATTAGCTGGCTGAGGAATTCTGGGAGTTGAAGTCCACAAGTCTTTTGTTGCTGTTGTTGTTAGTTGCGAAGTCATGTCCGACCCATCACCACCCCATGGACAACATTCCTCCAGGTCTTCCTGTCCTCTACCATCTTCCAGAGTCCATTGAAGCTCAAGCCGACTGCTTCAGGAACTCCATCCAGCCACCCCCTTCTCTTCCATCCCCCCCTCCTCCCCCTCCCCCTCCTCCTCCTCCTCCTCCTCCTCCTTCTTTTGCCCTCCATCGTTCCCAGCATTTGGCTCTTCTCCAGGAAGTCCTTCCTTCTCATTAAATGGCCAAAGTTTCCTCTTCAGGAGCTGGCCTTCTAAAGAGCAGTCAGGGTTGATCTCCACTCTAGGACTGACCTGTTGGATCACCTTGCAGTCCAAGGGCCTCGCCAGAGTCTTCTCCTCCAGCACCAAAGCTCAAAGGCCTCTAACGTCAACTCATAAAACATTCCTATGCCTGGTTTAGTAGTTGCCATAAAAAAAAAGGCAGAGGAGAGGAAGGAAATCTGGAAGAGCAGTTGAAAGCGAAAGTACATTCCAACTCTTATCGTTAAAAGATTGTAACTAAACTACCAGAGCTTTTGCCCAAGAATATATTTAATTGGAGAACGTGATTGATGACACCCAGCCCGTGAAGGTGCTCAGTTGGAGAATCTGATTCATGACACACCCAGAGGGGAAGGGGGGAAACAGGGTCACAGGGGACTGTAAATGACGTAGTCCAGAGTTGGCTTCACACAGGGCAGTGCCAGCATGTCGCCTCTAATGAATCCTTGGAAGCTTTTTGAAGTTTGGCTCGAGAATCATAATTTAATTAGGGCGATTGCTGGAATCCTGACATCTATTCTTTGGCGCTCAGCCTTCCTTATGGACCGACTTTCCACAAGTCTTAAAGTTGCTAAGTTTGGAGACCCCTGGAGGACCTCCCAGGCCCCCTTCCTGTTTATTCTGTGGTTCTGTTCCTCTGTTGGCTGAGCCAAACAGGTATCCCCCACCTGTGGGTCTCTTTTTCCCCTTGCTAAATGAGACTATCCCTCCCTTTTCAGACTTAGCCTTCTTGGTTAAATTCAGAAGACAGCAACCTACAACACAGATTCCTTTCTCGAGTCTTAACTCTCCCAGGGAATTGCAACTTGGAAAATAAAAGCAAAATCCCAAAACACCGGAGGGGGGTGAAATCATCACTTGAGAAACCACCCCATAAGCTGCAGGTGTTCTAGCAAGGCGTGCCGGAAGCGAATCCTGGGATTTGCAAGTTAGGGGATTTTTATTTTATTTTATTTTATTTTGCTCTTAGTCTCGAAAAGCTTTGCAGGGTCCAGGAGATGTTTAAAAGCGATTTTTTCCTCTCTCCCCCGCCCTCCTTTAACTTCCTCAGTTCAGCTGGAAGCCGAGCACTTGTGGAATCTCAATGAATGGTCTCACAATGAATGGTCTCACAATGGGACTCTGTGAGAAAGGAGGTCAGGGGTTCCCTTCAACGAAGCACGGCCTTCCCCGGTCTGTAGAAGCAGCTAACCGTCCTAAGCCCAGCTCCAGTGCAGCCGGATTTAAAACCTGCAAGTTGCATTGATTGAACGTGGGAATGCATGCAGGACTCCAATCCCGTCCTTTTGGAAATTATAGTATGGGTCAGGGGTCCCCAAACTTGGCAACTTTAAGGCTTATGGACTTTAGAAATGTTTTGACAGCAGCTAGAATTGTATTGGTCAGGGGTCCCCAAACTTGGCAACTTTAAGACTTATGGACTTTATAAGTCCATAAGCAGCTAGAATTGTATTTGCCAAAAATTGGAAAAGTGAAAAAATTCCAATAGGAGATGATTAAGAAAACAGTGGGATGTGCAGAAATGAGTAAATTGACATTAGCAATTTAGAGAGCAAGAAGACAAAGATATTATAAAATTTGGGATTTATTTTATCAATGGCCAGATAAGAAAATAGGGAAATAAAATATAATACAATATAAATATAATAATATAGTAAAGATAAGACAGTGTAATATGTTATAACTGATTACAATGAAATGAGTGATATTATAAACTGGGATATGTAAAAATTGAGATTTGCTCGAAAAGGATGATGTAATTTACAATTGAAGTCTAATAAGGAGTTAATAATATAATATGCATATTTATCTAATATGAATTTTAATAATGCATCTAAGAAGGGAAAGACTGTTGATATTGTGCACAAAAGATATGTACCAACCGACACGCTGCGTAACGGAAAGATGGTTTTATGTTTTGTGTTTGTGTTTGTTTATGTTTGTTGTTAAAAAATAAAAAGTTTGGGGGAAAAAAAAGACTGGTGGATTTCAACTCCCAGAATTCCCCAGCCAGCCATGCCTGTTTTTTCTCTCTCTTAATCTCCTCAAGTGGAGAGAGATTGCAGAGGAAGGGATTACAAGAGAGTAAACTATGCTGGCTGGGGAATTCTGGGAGTTGAAGTCCACAAGTCTTAAAGTGGCTAAGTTTGGAGACCTCTGGTATAGGGAGTCCCGTGCTACGACCATTGAGCCCAACGTTCCTGCTGCTAAGTGAATCATTGCAACTCCCATTGAGCCCCAAATTCCAGTCGCTAAGTAAAGCACTGGTTAAGTGCCCCATTTGGTGGCCTTTCGTGCCACCGCTGTTAAACGAATCAGTGCCGCTGTTCAGTTAGTCACACGGTCCTTAAGCGGGCTTCCCCACTGAATTTGGCTTGTCAGAAGGTCACCAAAGGGGATCACAGGACCCCGGGAAACACTGCCACCGTCATAACTACGAGTCAGTTGCCAAGCCTCTGAGTTGTGATCCCGCGACCCCGGGGATTGCTGCAAATGGTGTGGAAAAAAATTGTCATTTTTTTCAGGGCACCTTCCAACAGTCGCTAAACAAACTGTTGTAAGTTGAGGACCA
Source organism: Naja naja (assembly GCA_009733165.1). NCBI lineage: Eukaryota > Metazoa > Chordata > Lepidosauria > Squamata > Elapidae > Naja > Naja naja. Next base: position 2,187,736 of record CM019165.1, read on the forward strand.
GCTGGATAGGTGGTCCTTGACTTAACGACCAGCAACCATTCGAAGTGATGACGGGCCAAAGGAAGAGGAAGGTGGATGGAATAAGTTATTCGTGAAACTAAAATAAAGGCGGGAATACAACTGAATAAATAAAAGGGAATCTAAAGAAATTCCCTGCTTCATTTCACCTCGGTGGCCTCTGTTTTCCCTCCCAGGCGATCAGCATTAGCAAAGCCATCAACACCTTGGAAGTCCCTGTGAAGGAGAAGCACGCTCGGAGTATCCTTTCACACCCCCCACAAGCCCCGCGCTCGCCTGACGACCCTGCTTTCCCTTCCCTGAGGTTGGCAGGGAGCATCTGGGGGGAAGTGTGCAAAATAGTGGTAAAAACAAGCGAGCAAATGCGGGGGAGGGTTAGGGTTTCTGCTCCGGGATTCTACCGGTTCAGCTTTACACCAGGAAATGCAAACAGGGTTAGAAGGTAAATAAATGTTTTATCCAGCAACTTAATTCCTAGACCAAACTGGGTTTTCTCTTTCTCTCTCTCTATCTGTTCATCCATCACCTTCCTCTCTCTCTGGCCATCTCTGTCTGTCTGTCTATCTATCTTCCCATCATTTTTCTCTCCATCCATCCATCTATCTTTCTGTCCATCTCTTTCTCCATAAGCCTCTCTCTCTCTTTCTCTCTCTCTCTCTCTCTCTCTATTTATCTATCTATCTATCTATCTATCTATCTATCTATCTATCAGATTTGATTGTTTATTGTACCCTATGACTATCATTAAGTGTTTGTACCTGATGATTCTTGACAAATGTCTCTTTTCTTTTATGTACACTGAGAACATTTGCACCAAGACAAATTCCTTGTGTGTCCAATCACACTTGGCCAATAAAGAATTCTATTTATTTATTTATTAGACTGGGACTGAAAAACAACAACAATAAATACTTTAAAAAGAATTAAACTAAACAGCCTCAAAAACACAATTACAAAATACAAAACTTAAGATCAATCTGAAATCTAAAAATATCATCCATCTATCTATCTATCTATCTATCTATCTATCTATCTGTCCGTCCATCCATCCACCTACCTACCTACCCATCCATCCATCACATTTGTCCATCCATCTGTTTTTCCATCTGTTTTGTTCCTCTGTCCATCTCTCTCTCTCCATCAGCATACATACTTACCTATCCATCCATCCATCTTTCTCCACCCATCTGTCCTTCTGTCCATTCTCTTTCTCTGCCCTTCTCTCTCTCCATCTATCAACCATTGTCTGTCTGCAAACTGCCCCCAGATGAACATCTGTGTCTCATCTTCCTGTCTCTATCTCTTCTCTCTGTCTTGTCACTGTCCAGGTTCACCTTTTCATGTTCTCCCTCCCTACTGCATCATTCACCTCCCCTTATAGTCAGACAGCCTTTTGATTTTCCTTCATCCGTTTTGCTGGCAGGCATGGAGAAACAGCCTACAGGTGTAAGGTAAGCTATACAGGAAATGCAAACAGGGTTAGAAAGTAACTAAAGGTCCTGAAGAAAACATTCAAAAGGAATTTTCAGCTGCCAGTGCAACTTCCTGATAAGGAGCATTTCCTCACCGAATTGTTTCTTGGATTCTCTCCGATTGTTGATCTTAGCAAAATAAGGGCTGTGTGTGTCCCAAATTTAATATGAACCTTAACTTGTGCGAAGGGATTATTCTAGGGACTCATCACGAGAAAGGTGCGTTTACTTTCTGGTCGTATGCCATCGGTCTTCCCCTGCCCAGCAGTGCCATCCTGAGCTGGAAGTTCTGCCATGTTCTCCACAAAGTTCTCCGAGATGGTCACCCAAACGTAAGTTCCTTCTTGTTGTTGTTGTGTCCGACCCATTGCGACCCCTTGGACCACGTTCCTCCAGGCCTTCCTGTCCTCTACCATCTTCTGGAGCCCATCTAAGCTCACGCCGACCGCTTTAAGGACTCCATCCAGCCCCCTCTTTCTCTGCCGTCCCCTTCTTCTTCTTTTGCCCTCCATCGTTCCCAGCTTTCGGCTCTTCTTCTCCAGGGAGTCCTTCCTTCCTTCTCATGAGGTGGCCCCAAAGTCTTTGAGTTTCATCTTCAGAATCTGGCCTTCTAAAGAGCAGTCAGGGTTGATCTCCTCTGGGACCGACCAGTTGGTTGGCCTTGCAGTCCAAGGGACTCGCAGGAGTCTTCCCCTCCGGCCCCAGAGCTCAGAGGCCTCCATTCTTTGGTGCTCAGCCTTCCTTGTGGTCCACCTTTCACAGCCCTACATCGCATCTGGGAGAACCATAGCCTTGATCTGACAACCCTAGTTCCTTGATCTTCTCCCTTTTAACGATGAATCCGAGATTCACGTTGCTTTTCATTCCAAAACGGCATATTTTACATTTTTTAGAAGGTTCTGGATTCTCCGTGGGGTTTGTTTTTTTTTCAAAGACATGTTGGTTTTTGTAGGTTCTGCAGGATTGCCAGCGGTATCGAAGTAACATTCGAGAGACGGGGGATCTTTGGGTGAGTTCCAGATCTCTTCTGCCTCTTAGATGTTAAATCGCTTTAGGTGGCTTAAGCTTAGACCTTTGCCAAACTAGAGAGCGAGGCCGCAGGAATTCTGGGAGTTGGGAGTCTTCAGAAGTTGCAAAGTTGAGACACTCTGCATCCTGGTCAGTCTGGAGTAGGAGAACAAAGCTAGTCCTGCCTTCAGTGCAGACCAGGAATTGAAACACCGTATGGGAATAGAGTTCCCCTGTCCAAATGTATGTTTGGAACCAGATGCATTTGTGGTTTTCCTTTTCCAGGGCCACCTGCACGACCGTTACGGCCAGTTGGTGAATATTTACACCAAGCTTTTGCTGACCAAAATCTCCTTCCACGTCAAGGTAACTCTCTTCCGAGCGATCCTGTTACCCCAGTAAAGTTAGACCGAGTTTTGCAGCGTGGGCTAAAGCAAGTGAGATATGGCTCCCTCTTATACAGGCAATCCTCCGACTTAATGACCACAATTGAGCCCAGAATTTACATTGCTGAGCAAGACAGTTGTGAAGTGAATTTTGCCCCATTTTGCAACTTTTCTTTGCCACATTTCTTAAGTGAATCACTGCACTGGTTAAGTTAGCACCACGGTTGTTAAATGAACCTGGCTTTCTCATTGCACTGCAACTGTCGTAAGTGCATGCCAGTTGCCAAGCGCCTGAATTTTGATCACAGGGATACTGTAATGGTCATAAAGTGTGAAAAATGGCCGTGTCACTTTTTCCAGTGCCGTTGTAACTTTGAACTTTGAACAGTCACTAAATGTAAGTTGAGGGTTACCTATAGGCAGCCCGCAAGGTTTGCAAGCAGCAGGGTATTCTAGTTAAAGGCAAAGGTTCCCCTCCCACATGCGTGCTAGTTGTTTCTGGCTCTAGGGGGCGCTACTCATCTCCGTTACAAAGCTGAAGAGCCAGCGCTGTCCAAAGACGTCTCCGTGGTCATATGGCCGGCAGGACTAAATGCCTTTGAAGGCGCACGGAACGCTGTTCCCTTCCCACCAAAGGGGTCCCTTGCATTTTTTACATGCTTTCAAACTGCTTGGGTAGCAGAAGCCGGGACAAGGAACAGGAGCTCAATCCATAACACGGCGCTGGGGATTCGAACAGCTGAACTGCCAACCTTTCTGATTGACAAGCTCAGCGTCTTAGCTACTGAACCACCGTGTCCCAATAAGGGTATTCTACCAGATGACAATTGCTTAATTTTTGCTTCATTTCCCTCTGTAGCATCCTCAGTTCCCTCCTGGGCTTGAAGTCACCGATGAGGTGCTAGAAAAAGCTGCCGGAACAGATGTGAATAACATGTAAGTTGTGTCTCCCATCCTTGGCATTTTTCAGAAAGCCTAACACAGCTGCTTTTGGTCCATGATGCCAAGGTGGCATCCCGGGAGTGAAATGGAAGAGGAGACCCACCAAAGCTCCTTGGCTTTGTAGCTCTGATATTTAACTCCTCCTCCTGGATCAGAATTCCGATCGCTGGGAAACAGCGTTTTCTGGATTAAATTTGGGGTTGAGTTAGTCTTCCCTGGCCTAAATCACTGTCTAGTTTTGGTGGTCTTTCAAGATCAGGAGTCCCGAAACTTGGCAACTTTAAGACCGGCTGTTGCAGTGAAGTCCACAAGTCTTAAAGTTGCCAAGTTTGGAGACCTCTGCTCAAGATGCTCAGATAGTTGTGTTGTGTTGTGTCCTGGCCTTGTATGGTCCTCTTGATCTGCCTGGATTTAGACATGGGCCCAAACCCCATGGGCATTTTTTTTTAAAATTGGACTTGTATGCCGCCCCCTCTCCGAAAGGACTTGAGGCGGCTCACAGCTAAAAATATAGACAATAAATACATTAAAAACAAATTAAACACCACAAGCCCAAATAAAATCAATTTCAAATCAATTTAATTGCTAGTTGAGTAATCCTAGTTGAGTAATCTAGGATACCAGCATTGCTAGCTGGTATCCTAGATTACTCAACCAAACCAGGATAATCCCTATGCCATACATCAGGAGGGACGTCTGGCCTCAGTTGTGCTACCGGTGACGTTCCAAGAGGAATTGATGTGTTTGTGGGAAGAAGATGGAAAAGCCACCATTTCTTAAGACACAGTGATCCAAGCCATGTTGCTGTCTCCACTTTTCTTCCTCCTCCGCTCCACGAGAAACTCGGCCTAACAAAGATGGCTTGTTGGTAGCAAGCCAGTCTCAATCCATATTCGGCTTCTTTCAAACCAAGTTCAGACAAGCCACAGTTTAGGGGCTAGCGGTAACTTGAAGGCTTGTGGATTTCAACTCTCAGCTGGTTGAGGAATTCTGGGAATTGAAGCCCACAAGTCTTAAAGTTGCCAAGTTCGGGGACCCTTGGGGTTAGGATGAGTGAAGAAACCTTGGTTGATCGGAAATGTAATTTTAGAGGTGTTTTTTTTTGCAGGCAAGAAAGCAAGGAAGGGGTTTCTCAGGTAGGGGATGAGACCAAACCCCTTCCTATCCTAGCTTTGCTTCAAGGTAGCTTGGATTGGATCCAGCAAAGGAATAATGATAGTGGTGGAAGACTTTATAAGGGACCTTTCTTGCTAATCCCCCCATTTTTTATCGGAGGCCTGGCCCCTTTATGTGGGAAGAGAAATTTATTATTTATTATTATTTTGACTTGACTTGACTTGTATGCCGCCCCCTCTCCAAAACGGAGATTGAAATCCTTGCTCTTCTGCTCTTGATTTAACAATTCTCTGCAGCTTCCAGCTGACCGTTGAGATGTTCGACTACATGGATTGTGAACTCAGATTAGCAGAATCAGGTAAACTGCGCTGAGCTTCCATTCTCTCTCTCTCTCTCCTCTTGGGGCCATTTTTCAACCCAAGCGGAGACGCCTGTGAGGTTGCCAAGTTTTTCTTTCTTTGTTTTTGTGCGTAATGGGCTGAACAGAAGCGTTGTCTGCAGAAGTTGGCAAGGAAGGCCTGCCTTTCACCGTCGCCCCCTGCTTGGATCACGCTGAATGCACAATGTACCAAAAAAAAAAAGAAAGAAAAAATAGAAAAGAAAAAAAAACACAAAAAAGCAAAAACCCCCAAGCTGGTGGTTTTTCAGTTCAGGTGGCCTAGTGTGGTTTCGCAGGCCGTTTGCAATAATTTATCGGCTTGCTCCGTAATCACCTAGCAAGAATAGGTCCTCCCAAAGTCTTTTATTAAACAAATAAAATACGTAAGCCTAAAACAAGCAGAGGGAACAAACAGAGAAGGGTGCTAAAGGTTTGCATCCCGTGCAAATCGTGCGGGTCGTCAGAATGGAGACATTGGTGTTTTGTTTTGTTTTTTGTTTTAAATCCCACAAACATTTCCTGCCCCGCAAGTTTGCATCTGCAAAGCTCTTGGGAGCTTTGCAGATCCCGAATTTTGCATTTCTGCCCTGCGAAGCCAAGATCCTTTGGGAAGAAATGGAGCCATTGTTGACTTTGGCGAGTCATTCCGCTCCGTCCTGCTTTCTGTGAGCTTCCTTTGTGTGGCGCATCAGATAACGCTGAATTTTTGATGTGGGGCCGTGCTTTTTCATTGCCCAACTTGTGGGGTGTCACCTGGCCTCAGTCTGGCCTCCCTGCGGGCACAGAAATATATGCTCTGAGTTAATGACCAACCTGTTATAACCAGGACAACATCTCACTTAAGCCAACCACCTTGTGGCCTAAGTAAGCGAAGAGCGTTTCTTAGCAATAGGGAAACTGTTCAATGCTTGAATTAATTAAATGATCTTCTATTATGGTTCTGGAACCTGGAATATTTAAAACCTGCAGATCCACAAACCTGTCTGCAAATTCTCGGCTGCAACATTGGCCATCATCTCCCAGTTGGGGAAATTTTTCCTCCAAAGATGAAAAGGTGGCTTAATTTAAAACAGGTTTGGAAAAAGCGGGGAGTGAAGATTAAACCTGCAACATTGTACAGGTTGCAAAAAAGACCTTGGGCCAGTCTCCCTCTCTTAGCCCAGCATACCTCACAGGGTTGTTGTTGCGGGAAAATAGGACAAGAAGGAGTATTATAGATGTTCGACGCTCTGAGTTATTTATTAGAAAAAATAAAGGCAGGATAAATCTATATATATAAAAGCGAAATACCACTCACGCATCATCACAAAATCTCCAGACCCGTAAAGCCTACAAACTTGAAATTTGGCACCTATGTTCCTCTTGGCTTCTAAGGGCTCACTAAGAAAGGATTTTCCAAAATGACCATCAGAGCATTTAGTATTTCCTATATTATTATTAACACGCTCTGATGCTAAGGAGTTCTACTCCCCCTCCCCACCTGGAAAGAAATCTGTTCCAAATGCAAAACACAAGCAGAGGAGAGGGGTTTCAGGTTCAGAGCACCAAGCAGCTTTAATACAGAACAGTTGAGCTAAGCCACGCCCAGGCTCCTTGCTGTCTCCTCCTTGCTCACACAGCAAATACTGTTTCAGTTTCCAAACAGCCCTCAACTCTCTCACACACGGACAGGACACTAGCCAGATGAATACCGATGGATGCTGGTCGGCAGAGGCAGAATTTTTTCCTTATTTTCCTCCCCAAAAACTAAGCCCCATCACATAGTTTTGTAGCAAAGTACGGGCATCCAGCTGGTATATATATCTATTTTTAATTCATGAGCTTCCAGCATTGATGATCATTGTACCTTATCTCCACAAGTTTGACTGGACAGCCATTTTGCCTGGGAGTGGCCTAGGGTTTCCAGCTTGAGCAGAGGGTCAGACTAGAAGTCCTCCAAGGTCCCTTTCAACTTTTCTGTTATTCTGTTAGGTGTGGTTGATTGGTGCTTAAGGTGCAAATGGGCATCCTTGGGTCCTTTGCTTCCATATATCTATGCTTGCAAGGGGATTCTGGGAGTTGAAGTCCACACATCGTCAAGTCGCTGAGGAAGGATGGAGGGTGACTTCTCTCCCCCTCTGCTTATAGTCTTCCGGCAGCTCAACACCTCCATGGCCATCTCTCAGATGTCGGCCGTTCAATGCCGGTTGGCCCCGCTCATCCAGGTGATCCAGGATTGCAGCCACCTGTATCATTACACCGTGAAGCTGATGTTCAACCTCCATTCGTGTAAGTGGATCTTCAGAGCATCCCAGTTCTGGCATTGGCTGCAAGGGGGAGCAGCTCTCGCATCCGGGATCTGTCTGGGATCAAAAAGTTTTGGGTTCTAAGCAGGAGAAACAGAAGTTTGGTCTCTCTAGCTAAAGAGAATGAACCAGGGCTTGTCCAACGTTGCAACTTTAAGAATAAACACGTTGCAACTTTAAGAATAAACCTGTGCTTGTCCAACTTTGCAACTTTCAGAATGAACCAGTGCTTGTCCAACTTAGCAACTTTAAGAATAAACCTGTGCTTGTCCAACTTTGCAACTTTAAGAATAAACCTGTGCTTGTCCAACGTTGCAACTCTAAGACGGGTGGATTTCATCTCCTGGCATGGCTGACTGGGGAATTCTGGGAGTTGAGGTGCACCCATCTTAAAGTTCCTAGGGTTGACAAACACTGGAATAGCCCTTCCAAAGTATCTGGGGAAACCTAGCCATAATTAAGCGCAGCGGTTTGCAACGGTTCGAGACGTGTTCCGACAATCTTTTCTGCTGCTATCCTGCTTCTCTGCCTCTCTCCCCACTTAGCACTCGGTCACGCGGAAATAGATCTGAATCGATTAACAAACTGGAAGAGATCTGCTGGGATTTGAGGCTTCCAAAGATTTAACACTCCCAGGGGTGTCCGGTTCATTTTTGCCGCAGATTTTTAGTTGTAGTTTTAAATTTTAAAGGCCTTATGAGACTTTGGGTTTAATAGTTTTTTTAATATTTGTATTATTGGGTTTTTTTTTGCTTATTGTAAGCCGCCCCGAGTCCTCAGGGAGATAGGGCAGCATATAAGTCTCATAAATAAAATAAATAAAATAAATAAAAATCAGCCTGTTTTTGCAGGTTGCTCGGTGCAAAAGGAGAAGATAGATAAGTTGGAGAAGAAACTCGACTAGGGGTTGGAGCTTCTCCTCTGTGCATCTGGGGTGTGTGTGTGTGTGTGTCCCAGGATCCTTTGCAGAGCGAGCAGGAATTGCTGGCTGGCTTGATTGGGTGGGAAGGGTGCCCTGAAGGCAGGAAGGTTTGCAAAGAACAAGGTTGCATGGCCGGATTTGAATTGTGGCCTGCAATCGCAACACAGGCGCCCTTTGAAAAAACAACCCTGGCAGTGCCAGCCGGAGACCCCTTGGGTGGGGGGGCATCCCTGCTCATTTTGACTCAACTGTTTGCAGCTCTTCTGGGGAGCCAGAGCAGGATTTAAACTGATGCATCCTTCCAAAGGATTTGCTTTTAAGCTGGAGGGGATTTGCTCGGATACCCTGTTTTCTCTAGACGCCTCCTGAAATGCTGCTAATGGGCAGAGAGAGAGAGGGGGCAGCTTGAAAACAGTCTGGAGAGATTCTCAGTCATCCAGGCCATGATTTTTCCAAAGGTGCTTTTTCAGGAAGCAACTGGAAAAAAAAGCCCCTTTGGGGCAACCACGGCCTGGAAGGCTGAGAACCTCTGCAGACTTCTAGCTATACAATTTGGGATGAACACCCTTGGAATGGTGTGAGAGCAGGAATGGATTTCCGGGGGGGGGGAATTGCAGACTACAGGAACCATTAGCGCCACTCAGGTGACCCTGAGGACACTGATAAACCTCCCCCCAAAAGGATGCAAATGACCAGCTGTCTGCAAGGAATATAATTCCTTCCATTCTTCCCCCGCCCCCCATCTAAGTCAGAGCTGAAGAAGCTTCTGGCATGAGAAGCGAAACGTCTTCAAGAGAGGCAAAACAAGGAGGTCCAGCTGCCTCCTGAAACAAACCAGCTTTGGGACTTGATAACAGGTTTTTTTTTTAAAATTCATATTTATATGCCGCCCTTCTCCGGAGACTCAGAGCGGCTTACAATTTTTTGGGATACAACCCAATGCGCTCAGCAATAGCCTTCATTCCATTGTATATGCCTGCTTATTACTAAGCGGCATTTTTACAAAGTCAGCTTATTGCCCCCAACAATCTTGGGTCCTCAATTTACCTCCCCCGGGAGGATGGAAGGCTGAGTCAACCTTGAGCCTGGTGGGATTCGAGCCTGCAGTAATTGCAGGCAGCTGGAACTTAAGTGCAGGCAATTAACAGCCTGAGCCACCAAGGCTCTTTTCTGCATCAGTTTTCCTTTTGGGGATGTCGCAGGCCCCGAAACCGAGTTTTTAAAAATCAGCCTGGAGGGCTTTATTTGCAAAAAAAAAAAAAGTAGTTTGCTTTTTCTTTCTTTCTTTCTTTCTTTCTTTTCATTTTCTCTGATTAAAAATGACCCCCGTGAAGATTCTGGCGCTTCATTCGTTCATTCTTGCTTGTTCAGGTTTGCCAGCCGATACGTTGCAAGGCCATCGAGACAGATTCCACGAACAGTTTCGCAGGTAACGCTCTTCGGCGTGCCATTTGTGGCTGTGTGTGTGTGTGTGTGTGTTGTGGACCCCAGATTTCTTGAGATCATGAGGCCTAGAAACTTGGCTGGTTTTATTCCAGGCTGCACTCTGGATTAAATCAGTTTATAGGCGGGCTTTGAGGAGAGATGATGAGTGTTGGCTACAGTCAGGGTAGATTTGTGAGTTAGGTTAACCTCTAAAGAACAGAACGGTAAGAACGGTATCGACAGTAGCTAACTTTGCTAGATTCCCTTGTTTTTCAATTCACTTCCTGCTCTGTTCCTTTAGGAAGAACAGAGAGTTGTAAATAAGATACTTAACTGCACCAAGTAGTAAGGATTGTGGGTTTCCTGGGAACACCTCACCCTCCTTTGATATTTTCCTGCTGTTTTCTCTTTGCAGCCTGAAGAGCTTTTTCAAAAGGGCATCGGACATGCTGTATTTCAAGCGTCTCATCCAGATTCCACGGCTGCCCGAGGTATCCTCTATTTTTCCTGCCAAAAACAGGGACCAACATCCTTAATACGACCGGTATCCCAGCCTGCATGTGTGAAAGAGAACCCGAGCAAGGGGTTTAGGGAGGAAGGCTGCCAGTTTTTTTTTTTTTTAATTACATTTATATGCCGCCCTTCTCCGAAGACTCAGGGGGGCTTACAGTTTTTGGGATACAACCCAGTGTGCTCAGCAATAGCCTTCATTCCATTGTATATGCCTGCTTATTACTAAGCGGCATTTTTACAAGGTCAGCTTATTGCCCCCAACAATCTTGGGTCCTCAATTTACCTACCCCGAGAGGATGGAAGGCTGAGTCAACCTTGAGCCTGGTGGGATTCGAGCCTACAATAATTGTAGGCAGCTGGATCTTAAGAGCAGGCATTTAACAGCCTGAGCTACCAAGGCTACCAGTTTCCCCCGCGCAGGGTTGTCTGAATGGCGAGCCAATCCTGATACATTGATGGATCAGTAGGGAAGGATGTTTGGATGGATCTGACTTCCTTCCGAACGGAGGCAAATCTACACGTCCCAGGATCATGTTGCAGGATCCAGTCTGGGCCAGTCCCGTTTTATCTTCCAAGCTTTTTGGACTCGTGCTGGAGCCCATCTTCAGGGAACTTCTGTGTGTAGTATTTATAACGCCTGTTGTATGTGGGCTTTTCAGATGTTGATTGGGGTGTGTTGATGGCTGGCTTTTAAATCATGAGCTGTTGTTTGCTTGTGCTGCTCAGCCCTCACTTTCTTAGTACTTGAGAGGCTGGGGGTACGCTCCTGTTGACTGACGAGGGGCCCAATTCCCAGGTTTCAATCACTTCCCTGGCTGTTTTTGTCCCTGCTCATCCAACAATCTTAGTAGGTGGTTGTTTTTGACCCTGTTCATCCAACAATCTTAGTAGCTGGCTGTTTTTGTCCCTGCTAATCCAACCATCTTCGTAGCTGGCTGTTTTTGTCCCTGCCCGTCCAACAATCTTAGTAGGTGGTTGTTTTTGTCCCTGCTAATCCAACAATCTTAGTAGCTGGCTGTTTTTGTCCCTGCCCGTCCAACAATCTTAGTAGCTGGCTGTTTTTGTCCCTGCTCATCCAACAATTTTAGTAGGTGGTTGTTTTTGACCCTGTTCATCCAACAATCTTAGTAGCTGGCTGTTTTTGTCCCTGCTCATCCAACAATCTTAGTAGCTGGCTGTTTTTGTCCCTGCTCGTCCAACCATCTTCGTAGCTGGCTGTTTTTGTCCCTGCTCATCCAACAATCTTAGTAGGTGGTTGTTTTTGACCCTGTTCATCCAACAATCTTAGTAGCTGGCTGTTTTTGTCCCTGCTCGTCCAACCATCTTCGTAGCTGGCTGTTTTTGTCCTTGCCCGTCCAACAATCTTAGTAGCTGGCTGTTTTTGTCCCTGCTAATCCAACAATCTTAGTAGCTGGCTGTTTTTGTCCCTGCCCGTCCAACAATCTTAGTAGCTGGCTGTTTTTGTCCCTGCTCGTCCAACCATCTTCGTAGCTGGCTGTTTTTGTCCCTGCTCATCCAACAATCTTAGTAGGTGGTTGTTTTTGACCCTGTTCATCCAACAATCTTAGTAGCTGGCTGTTTTTGTCCCTGCTCATCCAACAATCTCAGTAGGTGGTTGTTTTTGACCCTGTTCATCCAACAATCTTAGTAGCTGGCTGTTTTTGTCCTTGCCCGTCCAACAATCTTAGTAGCTGGCTGTTTTTGTCCCTGCTCGTCCAACCATCTTCGTAGCTGGCTGTTTTGTCCCTGCTCATCCAACAATCTTAGTAGGTGGTTGTTTTTGACCCTGTTCATCCAACAATCTTAGTAGCTGGCTGTTTTTGTCCCTGCTCATCCAACAATCTTAGTAGGTGGTTGTTTTTGACCCTGTTCATCCAACAATCTTAGTAGCTGGCTGTTTTTGTCCCTGCTCGTCCAACCATCTTCGTAGCTGGCTGTTTTTGTCCCTGCTCATCCAACAATCTTAGTAGGTGGTTGTTTTTGACCCTGTTCATCCAACAATCTTAGTAGCTGGCTGTTTTCGTCCTTGCCCGTCCAACAATCTTTGTAGCTGGCTGTTTTTGTCCCTGCTCATCCAACAATCTTAGTTGCTGCGAAATTGAATCTACGTCCTTGTTCATTGCAGTGTGAGGCTACTAATGAGTTTGGGTCTCCTTCTTCCTTCCTTCCACAGAATCCCCCAAATTTCCTGAGGGCATCCGCCCTGGCCGAGCACGTCAAGCCAGTGGTGGTCATTCCGGAAGAAGCCCCCGAAGACGAGGAGCCAGAAAACCTGATTGAGATCAGCTCAGCTCCATCCGTAGAGCAGCAGGTGAGATAGAATAGGAATAGAATGGAGCTGGCGGGGAACTTAGAGATCTTCTAGTCCAGCCCCCTGTTCAATGCAGGTGCTCAGCCGGACCATTCAGAAGTGGGTGACTGGTGCAAATTCTCCCCTTCCAGCTGGGGTACAGCCCCATCGGTTTTTTTTCTTGGAAGGCATAACCGTGTTTCTGAACATGTGCAAAATTTTAACTCCCAGAATTTCTCTTTTCTTCTTTTGTAGACTGTGTCGGATATATTTGAGCAGACTTTCGGGCCGCCCAACGGACTAAAAGATGACAGGTATTTGACCAATAAAACCCTTGTGGTTAATAAAAGCAACACTTAAGCTATCTGGTGCTTGGGATTCCCAAAAGTAAAAATATGTTTTAAGAAAGCATTAAGTTTTGGAGGGTGGGTGGCAGAAGAAACCCAGGAGAAAGGTAGAATATGTATGTCTCTAACAATCTTCTAAGGGGATGGATAAGATGTAATAAGTTGGCCAGCTTTGTTCCTTTGAAGTCAAAACGATGTTGAGAGTCTAGAAAAAGTACAGAGAAGAGTAACCAGGATGATTAGGGGACTGGAGACTAAAACCTACGATGAACAGTTGCAAGAACTGGGCATGGCTAGTCTGGTGAAGGACCAGGGGAGACAGGAGAGCAGCCTTCCAATATTTGAGGGGCTGCCACAGAGAGGAGGAAGGGGTCAAGCTGTTTTCCAAGGCCAGACAAGGAATACTGGATGGAAACTGAACAAGGAGAGATTCAACCTGGAATTAAGGAGGAATTTCCTGACAGTGAGAACCATCAACCCATGGAACAGAAGTTGCCTTTGGAAGTTGTGGGAGCTTCATCACTTGAGACTTTGAAGAAGAGACTGGACTGCCATCTGTCAGAAATGGTGTAGGGTCTCCCGCTTGGGCAGTGGGTTGGACTAGATGACCTACAAGGTCCCTTCCAACTCGGATTATCTGCTTATCTGTTAATAATTGGTACTTTTTAGAGACAGGAGGGAGCATGGCTTCATGGGATTGCAGGATTTATAAATATACCGAAGCATCTTTTGTGAATCATGCTAGAAATCTAAGCAGGATAGCTGACTATTCGATGGGGGAAAGTGGAGGCCATCAAACCAACTCAAAACTTGAATCTTGTGCACCACTAATGCGACGCATTGCTCTTTTTATCGTCAGAGATCTGCAAATCGAAAACCTGAAGAAAGAAATTGAACTGCTTCAGACAGAGCTAGAGAAGATTAAGATGGAGGTAAGGACTGGACTTCGGCACTCTGATTTTGAAGGGGTACAAACTCTGCTAAGGGACACCCTTGTTATTATTTTCAAAGCAGATCGTGGACCTTTGGGGTGGTGTTCAGAAATCCGTTTTCAAGAGGCCCCAGGGCTGTTATTTGTAACTTTTTTTTACAAAACTTAAACTTTCATAATTTCATCAGTTCAAGTTAGAAGAAGTTGAGATTTTTAAGGAAATAGGAATATTAGCAGATGGGAAACCAGCATCAGATACAGGCAGTTCTCAAAACTTACAACTGTTTTCAGTGTAGTGACTGAAGTTACGACAGTTCTGAAAAAAAGTGACTGAGGACTATTTTTCACACTTTACGACTGTGGCAACAACCTCGTGGCCATGCAATCAAAATTCAGATGTTTGAAACTGGTGCATAATAGAAATGAGTAGATTAATACTGGCAATTAGAGAGCAAGAAGAAAGGGAGTATTATAAGATTTGGGATCTATTCTATGGATGGTTGGAAAATACAGCAAGAAATTAAATGATACTGTAATAATGATACACTATGATATATAATGTTGAAGCGGTTATAATATGAATGTAAATTCAATAAGAAATGTATACAAATATTATTATGTGCACAAGATATATGTATCCAGCCGACACACTGTATAACTGAAAGGTGGTTTTATTTGTTGTTTTTGTTATAAAAATAAAAAAAAAACTTCTTCAAAAAAAAGAAAGAAACTGGTGCATAATAATTATGACGGTTGCAATGTCAGGCAAACCCCTTTTGGTGGTCTCACTTAACGACTTAAATTTGGGGCTCCATTGTGATCGTAAATGGAGGACTTACCTGTACTTCTCAGTCCCTAGAAAATGCCCTGGTCTGTTGAAGTATTTCTTGAAGGGTGAAAGTGTAATTCTTTGGAGCTGATGACTGAAGGAACCCAGGAGGAAGGGGGGATATGACTTCAGTTGTGTCTGGAAAAAAGGGGTGGTTTGTTTCCAGCTACCTGTTTTCTCTCTCCAGGCTCAAAGGTACATCACCCAGCTGAAGGCTCAGGTGAACAGCCTGGAGGCCGAAGTGGAAGACCAGAGGATGCAGAAGCAGAAAGCCTTGGTGGACAATGAGCAGCTCAGAGATGAACTGGAGAAGCTGCAGAAAGCAAAATTTGAAGGAGACAAGAATCGAGGGCTCTACTTGGAAGCAGAAAGTAAGTGGGGGTGCCAGAGAGTATGTGTACTCTATTCTTATTGTACCCTATGACTATTATTAAGTGTTGAACCTGATGATGCTTGACTCTTGACAAATGTATCTTTTCTTTTATGTACACCGAGAGCATTTGCACCAAAGACAATTTCCTTGTGGGTCCAATCACACTTGGCCAACAAATTATTCTACTCTGTTCTATTCTGATTCATCTTTACCACTTTAATCCAGCCATCTCCTGCTGGTCATCCTCTTCTTCTCTCTTCTTCCACCTCAGCATTAGCGCCTTCTCCAGAGAGCTGGTCTGCATATCATGTGTCCAAACTAAGATAACTTGAGCCTGGTCATAAATGCCTTGAGTGAGAACTCAAGGGATGGCAACGGGTTCCTTCCAATAATTACTCATGATTTCATAGGGAGGTGAAAGTAATAAGGTGGCAATGTCCTTCTCTTCGGCAGAAAAAGCCAGCACCACCGAAATCCGGTATGCCAAGCTGAAGGAGAAGCACAACGAATTAATCAACACCCATGCGGAACTTTTGAGAAAGGTAATGGTTGCCCATGTTTGGGGCAGTTCCTTGTCACATTGGTTTTTATGACAATCTCCATGGTCATCTTTAAATATCTCCCCCCCCACCCACTCCAGTCAAGATCAAATGAGTTTTTCTTCCAAGACTATAAACCAGGGGTCTTCAAACTTGACAGTTTTAAGACTTGAGGACTTCAACTCCCAGAATTCCTCCTCCAGTTGTCAACTCATAAAATATTTCTATGGTCTTTTTAGAGTTGCCAGCAGAAAGGGAGGGGGAAGCATTGCGGCAGCTTGCAAACCGAAACTGCATTCCATAAATGGTTTCATAGATAGTAACCAGGTGACGGAGTTTCTGCCGAGCAAAATTCTAACTGGAGAGCCTAATTGATGACTCTGGGCTATGGAGGTGTCCCATTGGAGAATATGAATTACGATACACTCAGGGGGTGGGGGAAAACCAGGGTCAAGAGTGACAATGAATGATGAGTCTCAGAGTCTGCTACACCCAGGCAATGCCGCACCTTTTAACTCCCAATAAATCCTTTGGAAGTCTTGAAAGTTTGGCTCACGACTCGTGATTTAAATGGGGTTAAGTGCCGGAGTCCTGCCACCAGTCATGTTAGCTCAGGAATTCTGGGAGTTGAAGTCCACAAGTCTTAAACTTGCCAAGTTGGAAGACGCTTGCTATAAACCAAGGGTGTCTCTTGCTTGGCTAAATTTTTCTTCTCCATCAACTCTGAATCTTCACACCCAGAACGCAGATACTGCCAAGCAGCTGACCGTCACTCAACAGAGCCAAGAAGAGGTTGCCCGGGTCAAGGAAGAGCTGGCTTTCCAGATGGAGCAAGCTAAGAGAGAGTCAGAGATGAAGGTCAGCCTCTCTTGGGATGGGACACTTTGGGTCAAAGCTGGTCGTCTTCTTTGGACAAGGGTCCAGTTCCTTCTCCTTAAAGTCTGAATGCAAAACTGATCACGTAACATAGCTTTGACCCTGGGGTGAGATGGCTCCCCTGGAAATCCCGTAATAGGCCCTGTCTCTTGGGCTTTCATGCAGTTAGAAGACCAGATGCTTCAGGTGGAACAGATGAAGAGACAGCTGGACTCCAAAGCAGGAGAACTGACTCAGCTTCAGCAGTTGCTCAGCCATTCTAAGCAGGTATTTGGCCTGAGGAGGCGATTTGTACGGTCTCTGGGGGATCCTGTCTCTCCAGCCCTATCTGAATTTTGAGGTGCCTTTTTAAATGTCTTCACTTGTTGATAGTTTGCTAGCTTCGGGTGCTGTCTTCAGCACATGTGTGGCCTAGAATCATCATCTTTTAACGACCCCATAATCCTTTGTGGGGTGGAGTCTGAGCCACTGAATAGAGCTGAGTGTTTACTGGCCGGATGCCCTTCTTGTTGCCAATGAGGAGTTTTGTTCGGCAGATATATTCTCATTGTGCCCAGAGAGAGAAATATCTGCCTCTACCTAGAATTGAACTCACAGAACTCCTGATCGTGAGCCGAGATCTATGTATGGCCTAGAACAGAGGTCTCCAAACTTGGCAACTTTTAAGACTTGTGGACTTCAACTCCCAGAATCCCTCAGCCAGCAAAAGCTGGCTGAGGAATTCTGGGAGTTGAAGTCCAAGTCTTGCCAGTTTGGAGACTCCTGGCCTAGAATAGCTAGACTACAATCTTGAAATGCATAGAAGTGAGTTGTAAGGCGAGTCTGTTGTGGAGACCAAGGGCCCATGTCCATAAAAGTTCATCTTAAATCTGTATTAGTGAGGTCCTAGTTAGTTTGCCCTCAGGATGCAACTTCTCCACGTAAATAGTGCGAAGAGAGGGTGTGAGAACTCTTCAAGCGAGGAACCAGCGTGTGGAACTCTTTCCCACATGATCTGCAGGTTGGCTCGGACCTCAACAGCCAGCTGGACGCCCTGCAAGCGGAAAAGGAGACCCTGAGGAAATCGGTCAACGAGAAGGAATGTGAGCTCATCTCAACCAAGGGCCTCATTCAAGAGAAGGAGCTGCTGTTGAGCCAGGAAGCGGAGAAGAGGGCGAAGGAAGTGCAGGAACTCCAGGAAAAGTTGGTGGAAAAAGTACGGAGGAGAAACCTTGGGGAAGGCGAGAGGGAGATGGAGTCAGGCCAGGCTTGGGATGGAAGGCGGGGACCAGCTTGTCCTTCTGGTTTTCCTTGGACACTGTGATGACCCGTAGTCTCTCAAAATAACCCAAAACCCAAAACATGAATTAAAGTCCGGCAATGCCTTCAACTTAACTGTTTTATTAGCCACAGTTTACAGTCCCAAAAGTAAATAATGAGGCAAAAGGAAAACAAGAACAAACCATAGTGGAGAGAGTTCCGAAATCAAACCCAGATAAGTAATCGTACGTTCCAAGCAGATAACCGGGGAAAGTCCTTGGGAAGAACGCCAACGAATAGAAACCTCCTTCCAAGGAAACACTAACTTTGACTCCAGCAATTCTGAATAAGCAGTTACAAACTTACATACATAGCTCCCAGCTGTAAGCCCTGAGCAGGATCATGGTCCTCTCCTCCTGAGTAGACCACACTTTTCCCTGATCCTCTCCTCCCTGCGTGCCCTAGGATGGATAGGGGATGGGCCTGGATCCTCTTCTGATTGCTCAGCCAGCCTCTGCCCTTCCCCAGCCTCCTCTACCACCTCTGGAGCCGCACTCCCACTCCCTGTTGGCTGTTCCTCCTCTTCCTCGGAGTCAGTCTCCACCAGGGGCATGACAGACACATAATCCAAGGACGTGGTCTTGTAACATGTAAACATACTTGCTCATCAATGTTTTGGGTCCACCCCGCAGAAAACTCACGAACAGAACTTGCAGCAGAAGCTGCTGGACGACCAGTTCCGAATCTTGCAAGGGACAATCACGGAAGCCGAGAGCATCATCCAGGATGCCGTGAGCAAGTTGGACGACCCCTTGCATATCCGGTGCACCAGTTCTCCAGGTAAGTCCTGAATCCTTGCTTGCTGTTAAGCCCTTTAAAAAAAAAATGGAGAGATTAAGATGACTCCCTTCCTTCCAAGTCTAGCCCCGGGCTTCCTTTGAGTCAGAGATCCAGAAACACACAGGTTTATCTGCTCCTCCCAAACCACATTCTTTGTCCTTAATTTCTTCCTTCGCAGATTATCTTGTGAGCCGCGCCCAGGCAGCTCTGGAATCAGTGAATGCCCTGGAGAAGGGACATAAGCATTATCTGACCAACATGGCAGGTGAGACGTACTTAGTTTCCTCTCCGGGGTCCTTACCTGGAGCATTGGGAATGAAAGCGTTGCAGATCTCGCAAGCAAGCAGAAAGAAATTGTTGGTTCTCAGACTCGTGTTTTCCTTTGGGGGGGGCAGTTCTTCTTCCTAGATCCTCAAACTATGGAGCCAGTTAGTTGATAGGAAGCAACACATGATGTTGTGTAGCTGAAGTTTCAGAGTAGGTGTAAACTGAGGGCCATCAGCCATCAGGTCTCTTGCACATGGAAACCCCAGACAATTCAGGAACCAAGAACTTAAGGATCAGGGCTTAGATCCCCTGAGAAAGTCCTACATGAAGTCACCAGGAGGTCTACTCATAGGGTGGGGAACAAAGCTGGGATTCTCAGTGGCATCAAGCCTTACAAAATTCTCTCTCCAAATAGATTTTCATTCTGTCTTCTTTCCAGAAACGGTTTGATTGTGTAGCTGTTTGAGGCACAGCAAACACTCTGGTTTTTTTCAACAGGGCCAATGATGTGTTATATCCCTTTTCCTGTTTAGCTTTTATTTATACACCTTTAGATTTAAGCATGGTTGGGTTGGGTTGGGTTGGGTTGGGTTGGGTTGGGTTGGGTTGGGTCAAAGCAGCCTTTTCTCAACCTCGGCCACTTTAAGATGAGTGGACTCCCAGAATTCTATGCAGGCTGGGAATTCTGGGAGTTGACGTCCACCCATCTTAGAGTGGCTAAGGATGCCGAACACTGCCATAAAGGAAGGACCAACTTCAGAGAAAGCTGGTCTCCATCTGCCTTGAAGGCAACACATTTTTTTGGATTGCCCTCCCTCCTCACCGTTCCCCCTCTGTTCTCGCTCTTTGTCTCAGATGCCTCTGGGCTGGTTGCCACGTTGGCGCAGTTTGCGCATCTCATGGCAGATGCCATCGTCAATGGCAGCGCCACATCCCATCTTGCCCCGACGGATCACGCTGACAGTGAGTAGGGTGTGGAAAAGGCTCCCCACTCCCACCCCTGATAAAGGTAGAAGACTGGAAACCTCAGCCTCCTTGGTGCTTGAAGTGATCCAGTCCACAAGATGTTGTTAGCTGGGCTCCTCAGGTTTTTGATCTGATGTGATCTTTGATCCTCTCTTAGGTTCTTCCCAAGACGATTCAAGCCATGATAAGACCTTCTGGATATCATGGCGTTGCTCTATAAATTAACATCCTCCAAAAGGTTGACTGCCTTCCCTGACTAGGGAAACACCCGTATTTTATAAAGCTTCCTGAAATGGCCTCAGGATCACAACCAACAGGTGTCAGCCTTGGAGGCCATTTTTTTTTCTTGGAAGCTCCGAGGGTGCCACATTCAGTGACTGGGAATTTGGGAGGGGGGGGGATTTCATAGTGAGGTAGAAGATTAGACTCAACAACAATCTTTTCTCAGAGAGTCAAGGACAAGTTGCCCTGCACCTGGAGGGGAGTGACTGGGAGGATGTCTCCAGTTGGGACGAAGATTTGATTGGGCCATGTGATGGACTGATGGACGCAGGGGATGGATCTTGGATTTCTCTTTTGCGAAGGGAAAACCCAGAACTCTCAGATTCGGGTTTTCCCAGACGTGCCGATATGACAACTCTAATAAAATGGAACTTTGAGGAATTGTTTGTCTCGGAGTTTATGGGTTTGGAGTTGGTTAGTTGGAATGCTGACAACTGGATCTTGTTTTTTTCCCTGGTCCAGAACTGACAGAATCCTGCAGGGACTGTGGGCATCACAGCCTGGATTACCTGGACAAGCTCAAAGACAAACGGTCTCTCCGAGAAGCAGACCCAGCAGACCTGAGGACAACTCTGCAGAGGCTATTCCAGCTAGGACAGGTGACGAGAGAACGGAGGCCCACCAGCAGAAGTTCTCCGCGAGGAACATTGGGCGCAGGCGACGTCGTTGCTTGCTCTTCGCCGTTGATTAAAACTCTTGAAGCTTTCTTAGGCCAAGGTTCTCCTCAGAAGCCTCAATCCACTTTTCTTTTCTTCTTTGGGGGGGTTTAGGAACTGAGACCCAAAAGTTTGGACGTCCGGGAAGAAGAACTGGGCGACTTGGTCGACAAAGAGATGGCCACCACTTCTGCGGCAATTGAGGACGCCGTGAGAAGGATAGAGGTAGGATTAACTTTTGACCGGTCTACTGTTTTTCATAAAAAGTATAAGTCCTTGATATAAAGAGTTAAAGGGGTTGGACATGCTGGTTTCTCCAAGCTACGTTCTAACATATTTTAATGTCGGTGTTTGCTGTGGGACAGCAATCATTTGCAGATTCTGATAGTGAGATCCCTGTGGTTTGACGTGTTCTGTGTGGGAGAACAATAGGAAGCACCCACACCTAATTATGTGGTGCCAAGAGGCATCCCGGCCTCACAAGCGATCCAACTTGATCCTCCTTGGCTGGAGATGAACGACTTTGGATCTATTGGCTGGCCAAACCCACCTTCTGTCTTCTGTTTCTCTACAGGAAATGATGAATCAAGCCAGAGTAGAAAGCTCTGGGGTGAAACTAGAAGTTAATGAAAGGTAAGCTGGGGCCAGGGATGGATTTGCACAACTAAAAATTCAGAGTGTAGTTTTCCAGGAGGTTGCATGCTGAATTTGAAGCCACCATATTTCTGTCTTAACATCTCTGGTTAAGATCGATTTGGAGTCACCAGAGCCAGGACAGCCCTTGATGAACCTTCTGGAGAAGATGGGCCCAAAGCTATTTCTTGCTATAAGAAAAGCACCCTAGCTTCTATACTTAATACATTCTCCAAAATGTTTATAATAAACTCACATTTTAAATTCCCACAAACCCTACCTCGTGAACCCTACCTGTTGGGCAACTGATCCATTCATCTGCCTACAGCACCACTGTTTTGAGGTGAAAGCCTCACCCATTCACACATCTATCTGTTGGCTTGATGGGTTCATATAACATCGTAATTTTAAGCTGTGTAGATTTCCATTCTGGGAGTTAAAAGCCCACTTATCCTAAAAACCCCTAAGGTTTAGAAGTGCTGCTTTGGATAAACCCCAACGGATTGAAAAATATTTTCATTTGAGTTTGCACAGAGACAGTTGCTTTAATTTATTTATTTATTTTTTTTGAAGTGATGAAGGTTCAAAGTCTTTCAATGGGGGTCAGATTTTGTATTGTCATCATGTTGTTTCCAGAAAGAATGACTTCCCAATGTGTAGGCTTCATCATTCTAACAGGTAGTCTTTCTTTCTTTCTTTCTTTCTTTCTTTCTTTCTTTCTTTCTTTCTTTCTTTCTTTCTTTCTTTCTTTCTTTCCTCCCTAGAATCCTGAATTCCTGTACAGATTTAATGAAGGTGAGTTGATCGTTCATTAAAAATAATTCCATTTGGGATACATGGCAAGAATTTTCCTCGCTGTCTTGTTTTTGGTCACCTAATAAAAGCCTTTTATTGAAGGCTGATGGGGCCATGGTAGAAATTGCTCAGAATTCAGTGACATTTTTTCTGCTTTTTTCTCTCCTTTCAGGCTATCCGGCAACTTGTATTGACCTCCACGCATCTGCAGAAAGAGATCGTGGAAGGTGGAAGGGTGAGACCATTTGGGATGTGTTGCTGTTAGTTAAAAGAAAAAAGAATGGAGAAAATTAGATATTTGGGGAAAGGCTGTGGAGAGTCTCACTCTGTCTCTCTCTCTCTCCCATTTTTTATTACATTGAATTTGTTTAATTGTGACGTTTCAAGCAAATATGCTTCCCTCCTTCTTAGTACCCTAGAAAATCCATTCCTGTAGCTGTAAATTCAAGATAGATCAGAGCTTGTTGTCTTCTAAATTCCCACCATGGACGCACAATGATAAGATACATTCTTTCTCTTGAACACTAGGGGGCAGCAACACCCCAGGAATTTTACTCCAAGAACTCCTGTTGGACGGAAGGGCTCATCTCAGCCTCCAAAGCTGTTGGATGGGGAGCAACTCAGCTCGTGTAGGTATCTGGATCGCTTCTGCGCTTTCTTCCTCTGCCTGTCTGCGTTTTCTCTGATGCAGCTTACCTGATGGGGCAAAAAAAAATCATGCATTTTCCTTTCTTTTTTTCTTTTTTGCATTAGAGAATCTGCGGATAAAGTCGTCTTGCACACTGGCAAATACGAGGAGCTGATTGTCTGTTCACACGAAATTGCAGCGAGCACAGCTCAGCTGGTAGCCGCCTCCAAGGTAGATAATCCTCAAAGAGAAACAGCTGCAACCTCTGGATTGTTGGTTTTCTTTTTCTTTTTAATTTTTAAAAAACCTTTATTGAAAATTAAAATATTAAAATACAAATACATCTATAACGAAAGTAAGTTTGTACAATTCACCATCATTCTTTGACAGTACAAAAGTCTATATTCGTACATTTTCAAATATTTCTAATCAATCAAGTACATATACAAAAATTATATCTGATTGTAATTTATTCATTTCATATTCCTACTGTCTATCCATTGATACCAGTTACCCCAAATTGAATAATATTCTGAGTCTTCCTTATTGTTTAATTCTATAGTGAGTTTGTCCATTTCTGTACACTCAAAAATTTTACGGATTACTAAACAATCTGTCAGCATGGTAGCCGTTTTCCAAGATTGTGCAAGTGCAATTCTTGCTGCCATAGTGATATGTATGATCAAATATTTAATCTTTTTAGGATACTTTCCCTTAATAATCCCCAGAAGAAACAGTTCAGGCTTCAATTCTATTTGACAGTGTGTAATTTCATTTAACCATTTTTGTATTTAGATCCAGTATTTTTTTAATTTCCGGGCAAAGCCACCATACATGGAAAAAGGGACCTTGCACCTGTTTTACATTGTTTGTTTTCAAGTTTCTATTTTTGGAAGGCTCCAAAACATATATTATTCTCCCAAAGCATTTAAAGATATTTATTTAAGAAAATATATATGGTCGCCCAACACATTCTCAGTGACTCGGAAGAGCTCCGATAAGCCATTTGATGGGCTCTAGCCCACTCTGGGGTCCCCAGGCCCGTTGGCAAAAACAGGTCTTCAGGACCTCCCAAAAGAGTGTCAAAAGCTTATCTCTGCAGGGTTGAAGTTTCACAGGGAGGGAGCCACCACTGAGAAGGTCCTACTTGGTCCCACTAGATGGACCTCCTTAGGAGAAAGGGCCCACAGCATTCCTTGCCTCCCTGTTCTGGTGGGTCAGGTAGATGGAACCAGGAGAAGACGGTCCTTCAAATAAATTGTTGGGTTTTTTGTTTTGTTTTGGATGCCAGGTGAAAGCAGAGAAGCATAGCAAGAACCTCAGCAAACTCCAGGAATGCTCGCGTACGGTCAACGAGAAGGCAGCTAACGTCATGGCATCTACCAAATCTGGTCAGGAGCAGGTAGAAGAGAAAGGTGAGACTTGGTGGGCTCGCCAAGCAGGAAACAGGGAAGTTTCCCCATCTGCATTTTAAGACAGTTTGGTCATGTTTTCCAGTCTGGACAACCTTATTTGGCCATAGCAGAAAATTCTGAGCTCCATTTTGGTTGTTAAGGGAGGACTACCTGACTTAAGCCAGGGGTCTTCAAACTTGACAGCTTGAAGACTTGTGGACTTCAACTCCCACAATTCCTCCTCCACTCATGTTAGCTCAGGAATTCTGGGAGTTGAAGTCCACAAGTCTTAAACTTGCCAAGTTTGAAGACTCTCGATTTAAGTTGTGATGTTATTTGAAGTGGTTTAGACGTACATTCTGTAGGGCTGGGCTTTGTGAAAATCTCAGCTTTCCTTTTAAGAAAATAATCGAAACTCCTGCAGGCTTGGTCCATGATTTTGTAGAGCAAAATGGCATTGAACTTCTGAAAGAGAGATCGTTGGTGAGGTTTTATTTAAAGTTGGGAGTGAAGAATTGCAGAACATCCAAAATTGCAGAATAGGGCAAGCTTTCTGTTGCTGTTTGTGTGGTGCTTGCAACAGGAGAACATCTGGAGAAGTTTGGTCATGATCCCACCTAAAACAAACCTCTTTTTCCCTTCAACCAGACACCATGGACTTCTCTGGGCTGTCCTTGATCAAACTCAAGAAAGAGGAGATGGAGACACAGGTAGGTACCCCGTGTGGATGTGGAACTTCTTAATGGAAGTGTTGGGATTTAATTTCATTTTTGAAGAAGCACACCTCTAGAAGGAAGGTTTGGATAAGGCGGTGATGCCACAGCAGAGGTGGCTGTTGAGTTCTCCAAGTAGAGAAGATGATGGTAACTTCTGAACGTAGCACCTTTTTTTGCAAAAGTGGTGGTCTCAGAAGACCTCCACCAGAATAACCCAGCCTGATAACAACCCAGTTGTGGGATTCTTGTGTTAACCCACAGCACAATGATGGAGTTATCTATAGGACAGGGGTGTCCAACCTTGGCCAGCTTGAAAACCTGTGGACTTCGACGCCAGAATTCTCCAGCCAGCCATGCATGAATTCTGGGCGTTGATGTCCAACAAGTCTTAAAAGTTGGCCAAGGATGGACACCCCTGGTCTAGGGGAACAGGCGATGGACACCAGACCAAGAAGTTCCTGTCTTTTGCAGGTGAAGGTTCTGGAACTGGAAAAGACACTGGAGAATGAGAGGCTGCGTCTCGGAGAGTTGAGGAGGCAACATTACGGTTTGGCTGGTCTTTACACAGACAACACAGACGGAAAGAAGCCTACGATCGCTCGTAAGCCAGCATCCTTGCAGAGGCCTGCCATGGGCCAGAAACCAGGTCAAAGCAAGCCGGACTCTGAGGTGAGCATAGAGGGAGGGGCCAGGGGTTTGTTGTCCAGTTGCTGGGTTGGCGTGGCCATGATGGGCATGGCCTACTGGAACTTCCGGAAGGCCTGCTTTCCCCTCCCAAGCCTCCATGCGTAGCCTGCACTACCTGCACCGAAAATGGGCCATGTGGAGACTCCTGGGAGGGGCAGGATGAGGTGGGCAGGGCCAGCTGGTCAGTTCAAATACTGGTTTGGCGAGTTGAATGCAAAGTTAACTTCTGATTCGCCTGAACCGGTCCGAACAGGTAGAATCCCACCCTGGGAGGGGCTCCTTATGCCCAACTCCCTACCATGGGCAGGAGGGAAGGACTTTATATCAGGCCACCCATGATTTCTGGGCCTTTTCTCTGTGGAATTTGGCCCCCAATGACAGTTCTTTGGGGGTAAAAAATGCGTGCACGTTAACTAAACTCATTTCAGATCATGCAAGTCGTTCTCGCCTTACGACGGTCACTTAGCAACCATTCAAAGTGACGATGGATCTCCAACCAAAAGTTATTTACCGGCCAGTTTCCAAGTTAGGGCAGCTGCACACAGACACACAGTCCACAAGATCAGGGTGCTTAGGATCTGGCGCACATTTATTATCCATTGGCAATGTCCCAGTTCCCGATGTTTTATTTCCAGCAACAAAAAAGGATCCATTAGGTAAAAACCAATTTGCTTAACAACCGCCACAAAAATGCTGAAAATTCTGGCCCGGAACGGTTCATTCCAAACTCAGTTACCGTCGTAAGCCGAGGACTACCTTTTAGGTGAGAAAACAGCTATAGAAATAGGGGGTTTTTTTCCCTCCTTTTTTGGCTACCGTTTTCCCCCCCCTTTTTTTCAGCTGGCACAAGATGGCGTCTACCAAGCCCATGTAGTTAACTTCTAAGGCAAAGCCAAGAAGCAACGGCGCAGAGTTGAATCCAGGGCCAGGAAAATTGGGTCCAGCTTCTGCTCACCCTTGAGGAATTCAACCCTTGGATCTGCTGGTTTTTCGCCGGTACCCCCCCAAAAAATAGATTTTTGGTGGAGGATTAAAATGTCAACAGCCTTCAACTCTTCGTACGGCAGGAGACGTCAAGACATTCCAGCCCCTTTAAATGTCTGTGTTTTAAACAGATACCAGCTGGATCCCCGTTGCCTTCCAGCTCCTATTGCAAGATGTCTCTTCTGCCCCCCACCATCTACGAGAAGGCAGACCCTCCCACCCCCTACGGGGAAAAGGAATTAAGGAGCTCACGGATAACTATTTATAAGCAATAGGAATCGTTTGGGAAATATTTTGAGTAAATATTGGTGTATCTATTATTCTACGAAGATGTTTTTAAAAGAAATGTGAATTTCTGTGGCTACTGTCGTCGTCGGTTGTGTAGGTGGTCCTTTCTAGTGTTTTATGCCGAGATCTGACGTGTATCAAAAGGGGTCAGGAGTGGCAGAAATTACCTGGGGGTGGACATGGAATACCTTTTAGAGATTTTTATAGTACACATTTAAAGACTGGATTTATACAGAGGAGAAAATAAAAACCTTCAGTGGTTTTTGTTTTTCCAAAGGTCCCTTCAACCAGTGCTTCCCAAACCTGGGTAAAATTACCCCAAATGAGGTAAAAATAGGTTTTTTCTCCCCTCCTTTGGATAACAATACACATTCCCAGTCAAAACGGGGAGATTTAAATTGACTTACAAGATGGCCAAGTATGATTAAAAGTCTCTCAAAATATATTCCTGCTGAAATGAAATGACCGATTTGTTGAAAGTGACAAAGATTGCTCCATGGTATACAGGTTGTCCTCAAGCTGACGACCAACCGTTCCAAGTTACAACGGTGGTAAAAGAAGGGATGAGTTTGCATAAGATGTTCTGATAAGCAGGGGTGTGTTTTGGGGGTTAGGGTAATGAAGGAAAAAGGTTGGGAAGCACTGCCTTAAAACTCTCGCTTAGGAGATCCGTGCAAAAAAAAGAAAGCCAGCCCACTTATTTCAGTAGCTGAAATTTAAGAGGCTGGGTGGGCTTCTTTGCAAAGGAGAAAAAGTCACGGGTGGGGATTGTTCTTAATCGAACCTTTACGATTAAAGAAAACACTTTCGCTTATTAAAATGATTTAGCTGAAACTGGGTTGTCTCATTTTTTTGGAGGGGGGGTATATTGGCTGGCATTGCTTAGGCACGGAGGTTCTGTTTATTAATTTACATTCTTGATTTGAGTCTGCTGCTGGTGCTCGAAAAAGCTTCGAAGGAAAGGAATGGATGTAGGTTCAAATTTGGGGTCTTTTCCTCCTAATGGTCGTTATTAAGCAGCTTGGTGCTCTCTGAGCTGGTTTTCTTGCAGACCCAAACTAGGTAAACCCCGCTCGCTTGTGGCACTGCTATCGCTACCTAGTTGGGCCATGAGACGTCTGCAATAAAACCACCAAGCTCAGAGAGCACTGAGGTCTCCTCATTTCAACCTTGAGCTGCAAAGATTCTCCTTTACTGGCAATTGGCTGGGACAGCAAAATTCTTAGCAGTTGCAGATGGGGTATCGACTTGACTTCCTAGCACAGAGATAAAGCAAGTTTTCTCTGGGGACTTAAACTGCCATTATCTCTTTGCTCCAGCTGCACCAGTTACCAGAGATGTTATAACTAGAAAATAAAGCAACTTCTGACTCTTCATTTCTGTTCAGATGGCCAAGAAGGAATATGATATACGGGACTAAATTTTGGATAGAAAGGAAGTTCTGTTTATTTTCTCAAATCTATTTTTTTTTTACCCACTGATCATCTTGATCATACAGTGTTGGGAAAGGTCAAACGAATGCTGTTTGATACCGGCCTACTAAGATGTTCCGTTAGTGAATGGACATGCCCACCTGAATTTCTAGCTTAGAAATCCAACGAAATAGTTTTGCTTTGTTTTCTTACAAAATTTGGCCAGCCCAAAAAGCACAATGAAGTAAGATGATCGTTCTCTGTAAATGGTTGAAACCAGATGGATAGTTGGGAGGACTGGAATCTTGCCCACAGAGTGCCAGGTCGCCGCAAGTGTTTGAAACGGAAGAAATGTTCTGGTTTGCTGATTCAAAACAAAAAACAGCAACAACGGTTTTGTACAAAAATTTAGGATTTTTTTTTTTAATGAATAATCACGGCAACCCCAAAATTTATTTCTATAAAACAGCAATTCTACAAGAAAAAAGGAACAAGTTGTCAGCTCGGAGGCTTGCCTTGAGACCACAGGTGTGATACATTAAGGAGTCATCCAGAATGCAAGGAAGGGGGAAATCTATCGGCATCTTAGGCACAGTTGGAGACGATGGCTATCATATCGTGGTTTACGACTGGCTTGTTCCAGAACAAAATGCTAAATCACTGATTTGAGGCCCCAAAGCACTGGAAAACAGTCCTGCTGTAGGATTATCCAATTGCCTTAAATGACCTTTCTCTTCCACCTCTTTTCCTAGGGCAGAAATAACCCAATTCAGACTTGAGAACTGGCCTTTCTTGCACACCTACCAAGAAATAAACAGTAAACTGGTCTACAGATCTGCTGCTGGGCATTGGGTGAATAAAGACTAACCAGCAACATTTGCTAGATGCTTTCCCACAATACAAATGCTAAAACCAGTCAGGTCAGTTTACTGTGACATTCCACACCGTCACAAACATCCTTCTCTAGTTGCATACTTTTGTAGAAAAAAACGGGGGGGTTAAGACCACGGTATAAAATTGCAACTATTCCCCTCACTTGGGGAAACATGGCTTCTTATGCTTCAAAGTTTTTTTTTAAATAAAGGGCCGTTTTAAAAAATGTGACTGGCGTAAACAAAACTATTACAAACCCTCTTTATCAAAAGTGAGCGAGAAACATTCCATCCTGAGCAAAAAGAGGAAATTTGTTCTGCGTTTAAGATCTTGCAAACTCTGTGCTCTCCGGAAGCAGCGTGGCTGATTCTGGGTCAAGAGCAGCGTGTTTTTGAAGGTAGCTTAAGGCAGCCCCAGGGTCCTGGAAATGGCAAGGTTATGATCTCCCTGACATTGACCTATTGCTCCTGACTCAAATCGGTTCCTAGACCGAACCGACCACTGGAGGAAATTCTGCTTGATGCTTCTGTCCATCCCACCTTGGTTACCTGCAAGAGGTGGCTAGCTGCTGGTGTAAACTTACGGAGCAAGAAATAGAGGTAGCAGCCTATTTGCAACAATCTCTGCACCATCCCTACTTTAGTGAGTAGGGGTTTCAGCTGGGGTTTGGGGGTTTCCATTGTTTGCTCCAAAACTTGCAGATTGTGGCTCAACAGCTTTTCTGGCCTGTCACCGTGCAAGAGCTGAAGATCCATTCCTCTCCTAGCCGCATTTTTCAACCTTTGACTTTAATTCTGCGTAAGCCGGAATACCTGCAATTAGCAAATGACTTTCGCCAGTTTCAATCTCACCCAAGCTCCAATTATTGTTATTGTTTAGTTTTGCACAGGCCATGGGGGCCAAAAGATTGCAACCCTGGTTAAGTTTCCTCTAGATCTGCCAGCTGGCTTGAAAAAAAACTCCTGCCACGAGACCAAACTTTCCTTTCTCCGAATAAAATGAACCTTTCAGCAAAAACCCAAGAGCTGTCTTTCCTATCATGGACAATGGATTCCAAACTCTGGACATGACAAAGAGGAACCGTAAAAGGAATTTTAAAAAGGAATTTCTTCCTGACAAAATTCTATGCGGTGGTTGTAAGGCACAAGTTAGCCCTTCGCCCAGCGTTAACGCACCATACAAAATTTAGGAGCATCACAGTTGTAGCAGCCTCTGCACAATGGCTAAATTGTTTGGAAAGTAAATGAGCAGCACATTAAAAAAATAGAGACTGTGTCTTAACAGGAACATGATGATCAGTTATTTCAGACAGCAAGACGGGGCTCTGCAAAATTCATACATGGGCATAATTCTTTTTTTTGGGAATTCAGAGATTCTCGCTGCTGATATATGAGAACTGGAATTGAGCATGCAAAATCCTCGAGACATTAGGCACCTGAGAACTCCTGGATCTGACCAGCTGTCTATAAATGTATTTTACTGCTTCAGCTACATAAGGGTGGCCAACAAGAAACTTCTTTCTAAAAACTAAAGCCACTCTTCTAACATTGGAGAAACACCCAGTTATGTTGCAAATCTGCAATGCTGGAAGAATAAAAGACACATTGTAGAAAGACACATCCACTTTTTCTCAATTAAAAAAAAAAAGAGGTGGGAAGTCACAACCAAGAAATGCCAAGAAATGGGTGCCTTAAGGCCTGTTCTTGATTTCCTGTTTTTTTTTCTTTTCAAACTAACACGATTGTGTGACATCCTGAAAGATAAATGCGATAGGCATCAAGGCTCATCTTTGTGACTTTTAACTGCCAGGACTCTTGAGTTTTGCAAGTCACCCTGTGCCACACACACACACACACACACACAAATCAACTCAACTGGTTAAGACACATCCGAAAACAAAAACTCTTCTTGAAGCTTATGATTCCCTCAGAGGGAAGGCAGATCGTGCAAGTGGTTTTTTTTCCCAGTCTCTTGGGGCACCCCAGCGCCTCCCAGGGCTGTCCTGCAAGCAGCAACTGTGTGCAGAACGTGTAGGGACAGGCTCCCTGGAGTGAATCAATTTGCAGAGCCATTTAACAAGTTGTGGTGTTAGAAGCTGTGCATGTGTCCCACGCAATGCGCGTTAAGAGAAACAATAAGAGAAACGAAGCGAGGGATACTGTGACAATCACACGGGTCTAAAATGCTGAGTGATACTTGCATACCTCTGCTGTCTTTTTTAAGGAATAAAAATGCTTTCCTCTTGGTCTCTTTTATTTTTATTTTTACAACTGCTCACATCTTCAGGGGGTGGAATTAAGTCACAGAGCAGGCTCTGGTTGGTTTGGAGCTACCCATCTTAGCAAAGATAATCTCAAAACTTTGAATTCAGGATCGTTCTAGCCCAAGAGAAGGAATCTTGGCCCTCTTAAGTGGCATTTTGCAGGTGGCCACAAGCATACAGTGGCTTGACTGAGGACAAGTGAACTTAACTCTATTTTTTGTTTCAACCTTTCAACCGAAACTTGTGGCTTAAAAACGGATCCTTTTGCTCTGAAACAGTTATTCTGGAATCGCTTAGGAAAAGAACTCCGAAGAACATGGATAGGATGTGATAGACCAGGGTATAGCTAAGTAAACATGGTAGATTAAGCTTTGGTTACCATGAAGAAGACATGAATTAGAAACTCCTAAGAAGCGACAGAGCGAAACAAGCAGAAGAAAGAGGAAAAAAGAAAGCTGGAATGGATGCATCAAGGCCTCTGGGTTCTTCCAGAAAGATAAATCAAAGGACATTCTGATATCAGCAGAAAGTTGGACCCGATAATGGATACAGCGTTCTCACAACTTCACACACTGGTGTTTCACACAGCTCCCTCCACCCCTTGTTATCACTCCTTTCAAATACCTTTCAGTGCGAAGCTGCCTCTCCCCACTTTGCAAACATGGTGGTGGCAGCACCAATTTCAGAGAAGTGTTGGATGATACATACAAAAACACCCCAGCCTATTTAAGAAACAGGTCTCAGACAGAACGCAGCCCAGAGATACTGTAAGACACTTGCTCAGGGGTGGGTGCTGCGGTGAGTTAGGAAATGCTTTCAACTTGTTTTTCTGAATGTGTGGATTTTTTCACGCAGGGCCATGTATCTAATTTTTGGTTTAAAAAAATAATCCTTTTACTTTGATTTTTTTTTTTAAGAAAAGCGCATTTTCTGAAGCTTACAAAAGATTTGTTAGAAGAGGAAAGATGGGAGGGAAAAGACTTCTTTTTTGCCCCAATCTGAAGTAGAGACGAAGTTTTCAGGTATAGGATAACTTTGGTTTAGGATTAAGGAATGGGAAAAATAAAGCTGGAGGAACTAATTGGCTAAGATAGAGGCAAGTATTAAGTCGTGAGTATTTCTGGGTTCACATGTTTCTCAAGACACAAAAGCTAAGACTTTTCTAGAACCCTGTTAGGAAAATATATCAGAGACACACCACCTGCACCACAAGCCAAAGGTTGTGAACAGGTATAGGGTGAAGGACAGTGTTTGCTCCAATGGCATAGATTGCATATTCCTGACTTACCCTCAAGAGCAAGGATTTAAATCTCCATATGCTATTTTTTTACATCCTGAGGTTTTCACGGGTACAAATAAAAACTGATTTTCCCACCCTCGCCCACTGAAAATTGGCAGCCTGTTGCTCAAATGGATCGGATTATATTAGTGGGGAAACAAAACACCCCCCCCCCACCGTGGCTAACACAAAAAAATCTGCTAACTCAGAACCACAAGTTCGCTAGTCCCTATACGTGTTTTGTGCCAACACGAGTCATTTTAATTGCCATTTTGGTGCAAGAGTCTGTTCGCAGAACATATACTCAAAAGAGTATATCCCGTCCAGGGATTAGAACGAGGTTTTTTGTTTTCTGGAGTTGCCTTTTTTTTTCTGTCCCTTTCTCCCCCCACCCCCCCACTTTAATAAGGAATAAAAAAAAAGAACTGGAGAATTTCCTGGGATTTGTGGCCTTCTGTGCCACAAATGAGGGCTGGAATCTCTTCGGAAGAACAAGGCAAGTCTACCATGGAAGCATTGCACCAATTCGACACTGGCTTGACGTCTTCGTAGGAAGGGACGGACGGAGACACCGGTTCTCTCTTTTAAATTAAAAAGTAATAATAATTATCATCATCATCATCAGGATCAAAACCGGCGGGGATCTTTGCAGGATCCGTTGACGGTTTCCTTTGTGAGCAGAGCCCCCCCACCCCCGATTCTCCCCACGACTTCGGTTGGGTTTCCAGCTGTTGAGGATCTCGTGAAGGTCAGCACCAGTGGAGAAGAGTCAAGACGGGGTGGCGTTCTCATTCCATGATAAAACCGGGGTTGGGAGGAAGGCGAGGCGGGGCCCTCTGAGGCGGTGTGGACGGGTACATAGCTAGAAAAGGATTTGAGTAGCCCAGCGACGATGGCCCTTGGCCTGGCGGTGGCGGCCCCGTCCTCGGGGGCAATGGAGGATATTGGTACGGGTTATGGCCCATGGCCGCCATAAACGGTGTCGGGAAACGTCCCGCTGGGGCCACGGATGCCGGAGGGGGAGGGGGAGGGTTACGGCGAGGCATAACCGAAGGAGGCGTGTTGGCCTCTGGAGTCTGAGGCACGGGCGGAGGGGGCACCGGGGGCCGCCGGGGTCCTTTCAGGACCACCTCTTGCAGTTTTTCTATTTTGACCCGCCGCAGGTGAGCTAATTTCCTTTGACTCTGATATTCATCGATGAAGGTGTCCAGAGTAACGTCCCCATCCAGAAACTTCTCGGCCATGTTCTGTTGGGAAGAAGGAGGGAATTGTGAGGAAAGGAAGGAAGGAGGGAGGGACGCAGTCTGGAGAGACAGAGCCTGTTTCTCATGCCATCTTTGTATGCCTCTCGATGCTAGAAGGCAAGCTGGAAGAGAGGACTTAGCCTACAGCAAGGGTCTTCAAACTTGGCAAGTTTAAGCCTTGGTGGTGCAGGCTGTTAAATGCCTAGCACTTAGTTCCAGCTGCCTGCAATTAGTGCAGGCTCGAATCCCACCAGGCTCAAGGTTGACTCAGCCTTCCATCCTCTTGGGGTAGGTAAACTGAGGACCCAAGATTGTTGGGGGCAATAAACTGACTTTGTAAAAATGCCACTTAGTAATAAGCAGGCATATACAATGGAAGGAAGGCTATTGCTGAGCACATTGGGTATCCCCAAAAATTGTAAGCCGCCCTGAGTCTCCAGAGAAGGGCGGGATATAAATATGAATAAAAATAAATAAATAAATAAAAACTTGTGGATGTCAACTCCCAGAATTCCTGAGCTAACAAGACTGGAGAAGGAATTCTGGGAGTTGGAAGTCCACAAGTCTTAAAGCTGCCAAGTTTGAAGACCCCTGATCTATCACCTATCTATCACCTCTTTCTCTCCGTACCTACCTACATACCTACATACCTATCTACTACCTACCTAGCTAACTAGCTAGCTCTGTATCTATCATCTATCACAACCTTGGCAAGTTTTAAGACCGTGGATGTCAATTCCCAGAATTCCTGAGCTAATATGACTGGAGGAGGAATTCTGGGAGTTGAAGTCCACAAGTCTTAAAGCTGTCAAGTTTGAAGACCCCTGATCTATCACCTATCTATCACCTCTTTCTCTCTGTACCTAACTATTTACCTACCTATTTACCTACCAACCTACTTACTAGCTAGTTAGCTAGCTATCATCTATCACAAGGGTCTCCAACCTTGGCAAGTTTTAAGACCTGTGGATGTCAACTCCCAGAATTCCTGAGCTAACATGACTGGAGGAGGAATTCTGGGAGTTGGAAGTCCACAAGTCTTAAAGCTGTCAAGTTTGAAGACCCTTGGCCTACAGCAACCTCACCACTTACAAATCTTACCGTACAGGTTGTCCTTGAATTACGACAACTGAGCCCAAAATCTGCTGCTGCTAAGACTGATGACGTGTTTGATGCCTCCCTCCCTTGGGCTCGCCCTGACCATCTCCTACAGTGGGTTGGTAGGGATCCACATACGAGAGGAAAGACATAAATTCAATTAGATTAAGATGGGTGGCTATAGAAATCGAAGGAACAAATAAATTCAAGTCAAACCTCAGCAGCAAGAACAATATCCCAGCAAGCCCTAATAGCAAACGCTTCATATAGTTTAATTTAGTTTAATTCTCTTTTAAGTATTTATTGTTATTGTTCTTTTAACTGTGAGCTGCCCCAAGTCCTCGGAGACGGGGCGGCATATAAGTCCCACTAATAAATAAATAAATAAATATAGTGTTTGTTTGTTTATTTATAATTGAATTTATATTGCCACCTATTCACCCATGGTGACTCGAGGCGGCTTACAGAATTAATTAATTAATTAAGGCTTACCTCGGTGTCTTCTTCAATTTTGGCCCCTTCAGTCTGAAGAAGTGCCAGGAGGGTCTCCAGCGAAGCATTATTGGATTGTCTGTCTGCAAACCGGCAGAGGGGTGGCGGGTGGGACAACCATGAATTAAAGTCAAGTTCATAAACACACGGTTACCACAGAGTAAACACCATTTAAAAAGTACAAAACCCAGAAGAGAAGCCATGAATATGAGTGCAGTGCATTTCGGCTCAGAACTTGCAATGATTATGTGCTGGCATGGTTTTCATTCCTGACCAACTGAAAACCAGATTTTGTGCAATGGTTAAAAGTCTCGGCTAAAAACTGGGAGACTGGGATTTTACTCATCCCGTTAGGCATCCATTTTGCTTCATACTGTACTTGTTTAAACAGTAAATGCACAAAGAATGGGTGAGGCTGGACCAATAACAACATGCATATTTGTGGGAAAAGAGGCCTTAACTCTGAGTTTAGGACATGGAAGCACAATGTTTTAGCTCTGTTTCAATACACTTGCAGGAGTTTGCAACCACGGCTGATTTTGTTCAGATTCTAATGATTATGTAACACTGAACATTAATCCTTGGATGGATGACTATCCCAGGATTGTTAAGTCAGACTGGACACAAGCAAAGTGGATGTTCTGTACATTTTTAAAGAAAACTACATATAATAAGAAGGAACTTAGCTTGGGGATGCCTTCACTATTTAGAGGGGTAGGAAGTCAAGCCTCAAAGTTGGGGTGTCTTGATTCAAATATTAACCCAACCACAAACTCCCTAATGGACTTCTGGTATGCCTCACTCTTTTCCCTGCTTTGCAAATATTTTGTACGCAGCCCCAATTGCAAGGTGCTAAGCGGTATATCAGAAGGCTGAGAGGAACCAAAACAGCAAAAACACACCCAACTATACATATATACCGAGATGAAGGCTTGTGTTCAATTGATTAGAGCCAAAGCAGGATAGGAACAAAGCAAAGTTTAAACTACACAATGCAGGGAGTTTAAACTACACAATGCACAGTGGAAGCAAGGCCAAGCTACCTTACCATCTGTGATGAGTACTGAAATAATACCAGCTGCTTGGAAACTTCTACCACCCTGCTCCGTGTTTTTATTGCAAGACAATATACTCCACAGAGCTTTCGAGGGCTGGGCAAGGAAACATGGCAGGCTTCCAAATGGAGTGGCCATCTCCAGGGACCGGAGCCACCAGCATGCAGGATGTATCTGTGCTTATCAACACCTCATTTCCCCAAACATTTATTCTCACAACGGGCAGCTTAAACAGTTGAACTTCTCTATATGCAAACTACTAACCCATTGAGGCTACCAAACATCAGCTGGCCCTAAGTTGCATTTTTAAAATTAATTTGTATTAGTTTAGTTCTCAGTTGGAATATGTTTTGTATTTTGATGCCAGAGCCAAGAACGATGCAGGGCAGGTTAGGTTCCTCTTTAGATAAAAAGAGCAGATAGCAAGTTGTAAATATCTCTAGATTAACTAACAGCTCATTAACTGGGTGCAACATTAAAATGACTGAATCAACCCCATACTTGGTTACATATTTATATTATCTAATACTTTGGAACCCATCCTGGCTACCCCAAGCTGCTTGTGGAAAGGAAAAGGGGATTGGGTTCATTCCTCCGGAATATTACCTAGCTTGGTTTTCTTTATCTGATACGCTTCGAAGAGAACCTGTAGCTCTTGGTACTTTTGGGTTAACGTGGCTTTCAGGGCATCCAATTTTGGCTGGTATAAAAGATTTCCTTCTGCCAGGCTGTGGTTACCGGCGAGAGTCATATCTTTGCTAAGCTGAACATTTTGCGCCTGCAAGAGAGAAAGAGGCAGACGGTTAGGCAGAAAAAAATTAATTATAGAGGTGGGATATTTCTAAATTTCTCTCTGGTGAGCAAGCACAGCAGTGAACCACTTTTTCTCTGGTATCCATATTAATTAGCGGGAGGAAAAGGGGGACGTGATCCGGATTGCCTGCCTGGCTCAAAGAAACCAGCAGACTGAAAACACAGCCAGAATGTAAATCAAGCTGTCACCCCCCTTCCCCACCCTGATTTATACATTTAATTTATGGAGGAGGAGAAGAGAAAGCGAAGAGAGGAGCTTTGGTGGGGGGGGGGGAGGAAGCCGAACAAGCTGGCTTGGCACCGTCTCGTGTGAGACCTCATAATGAGACCCCGTAGATCAAAAGGGAAATTGTGCGATGTGAAATTGTCGTTCAGCAGGAGCGAACAGCGGGACTCTTGTTCCCCTCTGGTTTCCTTGATTATACTGATCTGATAAAGGCCCCTTTATTGAGAAGACAGCCTGCACAGAGCGCCAGAGATGGAAAGGCTTGGAAGTGGCTTTTCCAAACCGTGATGTGCATTCTTGCAAGAGGAGGCAACTTTTTTTTTAAAACAATAAATAAAGAGTTTACAATCTAAGAGGAATGGTGGGAGCGAGAAGGGAAGGGAAGGAAATAAGAACCGGCTCCTTTATAAAGGCCATATAACAAGTTGGGGGAACAGCTGCTGCCCCGTGTTTTCCCCGGGTATTGGTGGCTTCCCACCCCCTCCTCCTCCAGACCCGAGAAACAGAACACCGAGTACTGCAATGAATCACTTTCTTCCATTTTATATCAAACGCCCCCATCCCCCAAGATATTAAAAACCACACAACGATGAGTCATGAGACCGTTTAGAGCCGTCAAAAAATAGGCCAAAGAGTTACTTGAAAAGATTTTGGCCATCTTAGTCGGTCATTGGGGGAAAGAGGGCAGTGGGCCAATCCTTTAGACAGCCTCTTTTCTTAATCCTGGGAATGACCGATTTTAACTCTAAACTCTCAACAGGCTTGCCACACAATCTTAATAAATTGCTCGGCTAAAATTTAAGAAGAACGAAGGCAAGGATAAACCTGTTCTCTATATTCAATTATCAATTCTCTTCTTAGGACTCATCGTATATCCCTCCCTCTCTGCTTTCTGTTTTTCCAGATTGTCAGCCTTGTTTTCGGCATATGAATAAAAATGTTATATTTAGCTCATATTTGACACAATCCCACTCACAGGTACATCTATTATAATGTGTTTTTTTTTTTTAAACTGTCTAATGTACACTGGTATTAGCACTTAGCTTTGAGAGGCCAAGGTGGGAATTCTGGGAGTTGAAATTCACAAGGTTTAAAGGTGCCAAGGTTGGACACCCCTGCTCTACATTTTAGCTTAGTGTAATGCATTCAACTTTCACTGTTTCTTTTATTTCCCTAAACTAATAATGACTGCTACTGTGCAGTGTATGTGGCATGCACACAGAGGTAGTAGGTATCTGATCTGGATTTTCAGAGATTTGCATGACTACCGTGGATATTCTTCATAAGAACTTGTGCCACTGTTATGCTAAAGAAAGACCCCTTCATTTAGCCAAATTCATATTCTTTCCCGATCGCTTGGTGGTTCCACCCTTCCTCTCTTATAGACCCCTTCTCTGCATTTAATCATCACCATGATGCCATGATGACAGAGTAAGCTATTTGTAAAAAAAAAAAAAAACAGGTTTTTCTTAATTGACTGACCGCTAGAACAGAAAACCAGCCTGTAGTTACTGGCATAGTTAATTAGTAGTCTTAAAACCTAATTTCATGTTGGCAGAAGAGGACATGACCACATTCACTGGGAGGCTGGAAAACAGTGTAATGGAGCCAAGAAATCTCTCTATCTATTAGATTGTTTGTTTTCTCTTCTAGGACTTCGTGGGAATACAAGGCATTGCCTACGAAATCCTATCAACCGCTTTAGTCCTGAACCTTTCAAACCTCCCCTAACCTGATTTCATGCAATACTGACCAGGTTATGTTTTTGAGTGTCCTATATTGTAAAAGCTAACAATTTATACTGTCGTGTTATAGCGCACCAACTAGCCTAAATGCATTTCTAAGACCTTTGGTTGAGAAAGATTTCTTTTGGCAGATCATTTTACATAATTTAAATGGCAAAAAAAACCTCCTAAGCATTGGGGAAAGGAAGAACACTGAAAAAAAACAAAACAATAAAAGTTTACCAAGCACAACCACACACACACACACAAAAGCAATAACTTATTTCAGGAACAGAGGGCAAAAACATGTGAAAAGCGAGTTTCCACGGCAAGAGTTTCTTCACTTTCCTCGAATGGAGGAAAATTACTTTCAAGGGGTAAGCAAATTTTCTCCTTTTATAGTTTTAAAATGTTGAAAGCCAAGTGATTGAAAGCATGAAAAATTAATGCAGGGTAGCCCAATGATTAATTTATTCCAGACTCTTGTCTCTAATTAGAGGCCAATTACTTAAGAAAATAGCAACTCTGCCAATTGAAGAGAAGCACAGGGGATAAATGAAAGTCAGCGTTTACTGAACCAAAGGCTTCTTCGAACTAACTCCAGCCCTGCTCAAATGCATATACGTTAAACAAACACCAGCGATCCAATTGCGATCAAGATCTGAGAGGCACAATGGGAAATAAAGGTAAAAATTTTCAAGGTTATTACTTCTACCTCATTAACCCCTGGGTCTCCCACACAGCTGCTATTAACGTTGAAAATGTAACTATTAACGTTGAAAATAACTTACAAGGACATCACAGTCAAGAAGAGTTGATTTCCCACTTGATTATATATACTTTTCTACATCCCCAGATTATTTTAAAAGGCAGGATAAGGGTTAGAGCTTATTTACAGCATAACACAAGGCCTGCAGGTAAAATACTGGGACTACTGCACCTGACTGGTCTCCTTGAAAAGGAACCTGGTCAGAAGGTCACTGATACAATAAAACTGACATACAGGCTGGTGTTTTTTTAAGTTATGGGCGTACCAGATGTCCCTCCACATATCACCCACAAAATAGAGGGTTTTATCAAATCAGGACATCTGGCTGTAAAAGGATCAATGGAGGCTACCCGTTATTAAAGACTTCATTTTTTTGCTTGAATTACAAACCACAAATGGATATTAGTTTCATTCTGTTGCAGTGTTTTCTCGCAGCCTTGAATACAAGGAAAAGCATTATCAGAAAGTCTTTTACAACCATAAGCCACTGCATGGGAGTATTTCTAGAGTTTACAAAATGCCTTTTCAGACTTGAAGCTCAGCTGTTCCTAGCGCTGTTTGGCGGCTTTTTAGATTTTCTACTAGCTGGTTACCAGGGAGTGACTAGGAACTAAAGATTCCCCCCCACCCTTTTCACTGTATGAATTCCAGACAACAAAAGGCCATAGAGCTAAGCAGGAAAGATTTGTAAAGACACATAAGTCCTTTCTTCGACTGGTAGCCAGAGAAAAGTTCCCAGATGCAAAATTATTCAAGGATAAAGCAGCCCAAATCTCACATAGCTAAAAGAAAGTGCAACAATAACAGGATAAGGTGCGAAGTGGCAAGTTTGCAAGTGTGGCTTCGACTAATTAGCACAAAGGCATACGGTTGCTAAATTCAGAAACTGCTTTTTATCTGTAACAAATTGGAGGAGGAACTACTCAGGGCTTTTTCATGCTTCGGTTGTTCCTTACTCGAGGAAGCGAGCGGAATAGCGTTCAAAATCATCCTGGAATGCAGCTTAGCCAGCAGGCAATATGGAACAAAAGTTTTGATCCGAGAGAAAACCGTGGAAGCCAGGTTCGAATTATGCAAAAAGGAGTATGCCCCACAGTTTTACCCTTTGCGCTGAGTACAATTATGATTAGTCATTGTTGGGCAGCCTGATGGGCAGATCAGAAGCTGGGATCTGATTTCACTGAAAACGTTTCTTCCCTATCCAGTCATCATCGGAGCCCAGAAACAGGGCAGACGGGATACGAACTACACTTATCGTGGAAGCAGTATGAAATTTACAACGCATTCAAGCTATTCCCCTGGGATTTGAGCCACCAGATGGCTGTCCTGTTCAAGGATGCCTTTTAACAACCTGAAAGCACCACATAAGGAGATCCCGGCTCCTTTCCAGAAATTACTCATGTCTACAGGGCAAGAAATTACAACCTAAACGAGAAACAAAAGCAACTCACTAAGTGAAAGCCAATTAAACTGTTGGGGAACCTAAACGCCAAGCCTTATCTTTCGGTTTAGTAAGTCATTTTATTCCTACACAATTAGAAAGCCAACGTGGGAGTCTGCCAACCTTCCTCGCCACTCTCAACCTCACGTCACCTATTCCCACAATACCGCATTATTCCCACAATTACCACAAGGTTGTGAATCAATGCACCACCACCTAAAAACCCACACTCCAATTTTATGGTCAAAGTCAATCCCACCGTCCTTGCCGGTGTTTCAAGGCAAGCTACCCCCTAACCAACAAGCAAATCATTGTTTATTTTCCCACCCATCACATTCTCAATCACAGCCATGATTGTTTCCCTACAAATCACAACAAAGTATTACGGCCAAAGAGAAGCCAACCTGTTGATCTACACCAACTTCGCGTTTTCCTACATCTTGACTGCGGCTTCCTCCACAGCTCCCCCTCCCCAAATAAGGGCACAGCCCACATTCCCCCTCCAAGAACGACGACACTTTGGCTTGTTGAACACACCACTTCCTTACAGAAAGGGGAAACAGCTAATACTGGCGTTAAGCAAGAAAGCAAGCCAGGCTATTATTAGACCGAATACCAATGACAAAATAAGCAAGTGAAACTTTGTGCCTTCAAGAACTTTTCTTTGCACAAACCCAAGGCAGAAAGGCAGCTGCGGGACCCCAAACTAGGCTTGGCTACAAAGAGAGCCCTGTTAATAGAGGGTTAAACAGCCCCCTCCCCAAATTAGGCATCTGGGGTTGCTTTTCCAAAGCCAAAAGCCTGAAAAAAGGGGCCCCTATCCAAGGACTCCAGATCTGAAACTCAATTTGGACCCCAGTTTTGCTAGGAAGCCTTGGAGTGTGGGCTACAGGGAAACCTCAGCAATTCCCTCCTCCCAATTCCCAGTAGGATGCCAAAACAGCTGTTGAAGTCTGTTGAAAGGGGTCTTTTTTTCGCCACAGCCTGGATGCCTGAGAATCTCCACAGACAGCTGCAATGAAAAAGTCCCATTTGGGCCAGATGCAAAAAAAACATAAGCCAGCCAAGGACTGGGAGACGCCATGGATGCCAGTGGGGCTGACTGGTTTCAGGCCCACAGTCATAGCAAAAGAAAAGAAAAGACACTGAAACACCGTTTCCTAGGAAACCAAGTAGCCCCCCCTCTTCAGCCCTCCCTCCCCTTCCTTCAGAGCCCCCACCACCAACTCCTAACTTGAGACCCCCATCCCCACCCCTTCCCACCCTCCCCAATTCTCCCTCTTGGGGTCCCCCTTTCCTCAATTCTCCCCTAGGAAACCTGGTCCCCTCTTTCCTTCCCCCCCCCACCCCCTCCACCCCCTCCTTGAGCCCCACCCCACTCAACTCCCTTGGGCCTCCCACCCTCCCCAATTCTCCCTCTTGGGGTCCCCCTTTCCTCAATTCTCCCCTAGGACCCCCTCTTCATTCCCCTTTCCTTCAGAGCCCCACCACCACCAACTCCTAACTTGAGAGCCCCCTCCACCCTCCCCAATTCTCCCTCTTGGGGTCTCCCTTTCCTCAATTCTCCCCCTTGGGACCACCCTCCTTCCTCCCTTACTTCCCCTGGGGGTCCCGTCCCCGCCCTACCTCCTCCATCTCCAGGGCCATGTTCTGGAGCTGCTCCTCATCTTCCAGAAGCTCGTTGAGCTGGTGAAGGCTGAGGGCCTCCAACCGCCTGGCATCCACCGCCATGTCGGACGAGGAACCGAGGAAGAGCAGGAGGAGGAGGACGAAGAAAAGGCGTCCGCTCCGCTCGCCGCCCTCCGCAGCTCTGCGCTGGCAGCGGCGGCGGCGGCGGCGGCTGTGCCCGCCCCTCCCGCCGCTCCACCGGAAGTGCTGCTGCCGCTCTTCCCGGCCCCCTCCCTCCGCCCTCTCGCCACCAGGTAGGAAAGGAGAGGGAGGGGAGGGGTGACGTCATCGCGCCTCTCACGCTCCCCCTCCCCTCCCCGAAAGTCAAAAGTGGCGGGAAACGCGCTGAGGGCGAGCTGAGGATAAGCGCTTTTCTCGCCTGCTTTAAACTTAAATCATGATTCAAATAAACTTTTTTTAAATGTATTTTGCTTATTTAGGCTTGTTTGCCTGGATGTAGTGATTGTCCCTGGCTTCTTATCCAGTCTCTCCCTTAGCTGATTGCTGCAGTACAGCCCCCCCCCCCAAGGGGAGGCTACAAATAAATAAAAATTATAAAATTATGCAAATAAATACATTATTCGCAGCACTGGTGTTAATATGAGAAAGTCATCATTTTATTCCCAGCCGCCCAGAGTCACAGATGCACGAAGGACCATGTTTTTCTTGGGGGGGGGGAAATATTAAAATTATTTTAATCTACTTAATTATTACATAATTAAGAGTAAAAAAAAATTAAGGGGCCAAATTTGAAAAATATGCACATCTTTGTTCTTGGACAATGAGGGAAGATGCAATGCAATTTTTTTTCTTTTTTCCTCTGCCAACAATCACCCCCCCCCCAAAAAAAACCCATAGGAAAATGGATAGTTTGCAATCAAAGACTAATTTAATCCCAGCGCCAATGATGGGAAAAGCGGCAGCTGGGATCTGTCTGATAATTCCTGATATAATAGAAGATGAATTTGCATTTGCAATTCCCTGCATCAATCTTGCCTTCCGCCTTGAATTCATTTTCACCCTGTT
Source organism: Naja naja (assembly GCA_009733165.1). Lineage (NCBI taxonomy): Eukaryota > Metazoa > Chordata > Lepidosauria > Squamata > Elapidae > Naja > Naja naja. Next base: position 2,232,145 of record CM019165.1, read on the forward strand.
CCTATTGTCTGCTTGGATCATTGACCAGCTTGCGTGAAATCTTTGTGGCAGATGCTTCTTTTAAAAATATAACAAAAAACATGCAGAGTTTTTTTTAAATTGCACATGAGTAGAACAGAAAATTTGATTGGATGACTAGGGTAGCATTTAGCATTGTGCATGCAACATTTTTGCAGAAATGTTAGCAATGTTAAAATGAGGCTTTTCCACCTCCAGGAAAATCAGAGGATCAACCTTATAATAAAATGCAATTTGATGATTTACATTTGGAGCATTTCAGCATTTTACCAATGGGAGCTCCATTTAAAAAATCTGGCCTGCATATGCTCATTTATCAGCTCTATTTCCCATTTTTCTCTATGATTGGAAATTTAATATTTTAATGGTGTAACTTGAGATGAATATTTAAGCTCATATTTAGTACATAAGTTGTATGCTTTTGAATTACTTTTGATACAAATACTTAAAACGTATTTTTGAACTTGCATAACTGAATCCTTGAGGTAATTGTTAAGGCAAGTCTTTTGAATCTTGAAGAAATAGCTCCTTTGTATTTTGCTAACTTATGTGCTTTTAAGATAAGAAATAGACAAGAAAGATACTACCTAGGATGCATCCAGTGGACAATCACCCATGAAAACCAAAACAATAATCAGAATGCTTGAAAACTTTGATTTTTGTTGTTACAATCTGTAGGTCTCCTAACTGGAGCATTCATCTGCATTCTCATAGGGGAAAATGTCTTTTTTTAACCTTAAAAGAGACCTGCATTTTTAAGTACAGATGTGGTCTTTGCTCTTTCCAAGCTAAAATTTCTAAACAACTAAAAGGGCAAGGTTTAAATAGTAACCTAGCATTGCACAACTCAAGGTGTGTCTTCTCCGTTGCTGGGGTAGCCTTGCTAAGCTGAATATGTCAACAATGCGGACATGTCAACAATAGCCCAGCTGATTGGGGTTTTTTTCAGACCGGATTTCCTGGTTTGAAGTTTGGCATTTTGCAGGTCAAAGAAAAATCCATTCCTTTCCCTCTTCCTAAGGTTTTTATAATTAGTACAATCTAAATATAGGAGGAAAACAACCCAAGAGTTAGCATTGTTGTCGAACAATTCGCTAACAATTCGACATTTCTTCCAGCTTCCTTAGTAATTTGATTTGAGCTTGCAATTTTTCTTCTGCAAGAAGAAAAATTCTTCCTTGGAGCAATTTCTTTCTATCCCAAGGATAAAAGATTGTTATTTTAGTAGAATTTGTTCTTGGGATAAGCATAAAACACCTGGATCTTACACCTGAAGTTCAGAAACTAGCCACCTCCTCTTTAATAAAGTCACACATTTGCATTGAATGGAATGTGTTCAATTACCCTATCAGATTTGGAGCTGCTGAATTATTAATTCAATTTAATTGCATCGTTCTCCCTGATTTCCCACTTCCAATATGGAATCCTTCCCATGGTGAAATCCTGAAGCTGAGGTGTGTTGGTGCCTAGGTACATACATCCAGGATTCACTTTAAACCTGTCATGATTATTTAATTTTGTTAATTGCAAAGAGTTGGCACCCAGCCTCTTTGAATAATTCCTGCAATAGGAGGAGACGTTTGACCTGATTTATTTGTAATTGTCCTCTCAGGATGCACACCCACTTCTTCGAGCTGAATGTATGACAATAGTCATCTGCTACTGGAAAGTTCATACAGAATTTAATTCACAAGCCTACGAATAATCCTTGACTCACAACTGTTCATTTAGCAACTGTTCAAAGTTACAAGGGCACTGAAAAAAGTGATATACAACCGGTCCTTGATTTACGATCTTTGCAGCATCCCCAGAGTCATATAATCAAAATTCAGAGATTTGGCAAGTGACACATGAGCAAAATCAGGAAGAAGCTGGATACACTTAATGACAGGAGATATGCTCACTTAGCAACTGTGTCAAAAAGGTCTTAAAATCGGGCAGGACTCCCTTAACTGCCTTGCTTAGCAATTCTGGTGCCAATTTTGGTTGTAAGTTGAGGATCACCTGTACTCTGAGGAAGCCTTCAACCTTCTCTTGAGACAGCTGATTAAACATCTCACAGCCGGTTCAAATTCTCATAAATCCTTGTATGTTTTACTCAAACTTTATTGCCCAAATGTGTTCCTGTTGGTGCAATTGTACGTGAATCAAATCTTGAACAAAAACTGTACATAAAGTACCAAATCTTTGAGTAAGGGGGCATAAAAAGTTGGGTGAAGACCGGGTTGTAGAAACCAGCATAAAAACAAATTTCACAATGGTGCCAACAAAGTCAAGGAAATTATTTGCAACTAACACAAGAGAACAAAAGAGAATGTAAGGAGACCAGCTTTTTGTCCTTCTCATCCATGGGACCTAAGGTATCACTGCCCATAACTTGCATTATTATGGACCACTGGCCATGCTACCTTGAGTAATGGAAGCAATTAACTTCACTTTGAAAAGCAAAGTTGGAAAGAACTTTATCAAGGGGAAAAAACATTTTTCATTCCACCAGCCCAGCATAAACAACTATTACATTAAAGGGCTTAACTTTTTCTTGTTGTTAGTCAATAAAAATTTGCAATCTCTCTGAGGTGACTCTTACCAATAAAAGGCTATTTGGACAGATTCTTGAAGACACACACACACTAAAAGTAGAATATCAGAGGTAGTCTTTTTTGTTGTTTAATTTAGTGAAGTACTTGTAAAATATTGCTAAAATATCATACGCTTTTTTTAAACATTGCAAACAATAAAAATCTGCCCATCGAGGTATCAGAAAGTAATTAAAATGTGATAAAGTGCATGAGTCATTTTACAACCAAGTGCAACTGGAAAGGCTACCCAGAGAGAACAAATTACCTTTTCAAAATTGCTAAGATCAAGCATTGAGGGTAATTGTTCAATCTCAATTCACAGTTTTGTTTTTTTTAAAGCACATATTTGGCTGAGAACTCTTAATATTTATCCAGCTGTAAAAGTCATAGATCAAAATAGGTCAAATTACACAGCTAGATTTGGAAAGGGTTTTTTTTCTCCTTTTCTTTCCTTTGTTAGAGTGAACACAACAAATCCATCAAAATAATTTGGAGAACTGGTGCTTGATGATTAAATAATTATCTAAACAAAATAACTATAACCCTCAATATTTGCAACATTTAGCAGAATCTATATCTTTTAACATAAAATTTGGCAGGAAATGTTTCCTGGCAGAACGGGCATATTTTAAAACTGATGTGTCTGATTTTAGGCATTAAAACAGAAGAGGAGGAGGAGGGGAAAAAAACCTTTGTTCTAGAGAAATAAATAGTTTGCAAACAGAGCTGACTTGGATATTCAGGTGCCCAACCCAGATTGTGTGCAACTGTGCATACCAGCGATAAAAATGTAAATAATTCCAACTGCAGTAAAACTGCCCATTCCCGCTCTCTCCACCTTTATTGCCATCTAGGTATGCACTGCAGACCAAAGATGCAATCCTCTTGTTCTCTCTGTTGTTATGGCTGGAGGTTTTATTGCAATACTGTTCGGGATGCTACTACTACTATCTCTGAAACCCCTACCCAACTGAAACAGCGCTGATTTTATAAGAAAACTTTCATGCATACGCAGCTTGTGACGATCCCAGCACGTAGAGTACCACACTTCGCCAGAGATACCCAGAGAACCATTGACCTGGACTGACAACATATCCAGATGTTCTGAATTCCAGCTGAGCCAAGCTCCCTGTGCACCAGATCTGACGGTCCAGTTCAACTTTCACCAAAGCGCAAAGCAAATCTGTAGGCACCAGGGTGATCCCAAAGTCAACCGGTTGGCTTCAATGCCAATCCCAAGCACGTAATTTCCATCCCAGCCCATAGTGGTGATGCATCTTGGGAGGTCCATCCAAGATCCTTGTTCTTCCATATAGTAGTGCACACCCCTAAAAGCCATCCCCGTTTATAGGGAATGGCAAAGCTTGCAAGGTGTATCCAAGGGAGGAAGAAGACACAGCCCATTAAAATAATTGCATCTGGTTTTCTTTCTCTTCTCCTGGGAGTAATTCAGGCTGGACAACTGCTTAGGATTGTAATTAGCCAACACTGGATAAAGAAGCCCAGGGGAAGCCCTGTGAAAGATGCTAACTCTTCCATCTGGAGTTTGATGGGAACCCTTGTTTACATTTGCTTCTGGGATCAGTTGGCAGTCAGACGGTCCAGTTGAGTATCTTCAAGTTCAGCAGGTATGGTGTCCCTTCTTTACCTCTTCTGCCAATCCTGTCTTCGGAGAACCTCTCTGGATGTTAGCCAAGCCACCGTCCACTGGACAGCTGTCCTCCGTGCCTGTTTCATGGCCAAGAATCTGTCTTTGCACTAGCTTGTAATAAAGGCCGCCTTCTTCCATAAGCTGCTGATGTGTCCCTTGTTGTACCACACGGCCCTTATCGAGAACAATGATGTGGTGTGCCTTTTCCACAGTGCTCAGTCGATGGGCGATGACCAGAACCGTGTGATTCTGCACATGTCCATAGATAGCTTTCTGAATCTGCCAAGAAGAAGAAAGATGGATTACATCAAAAAAGACATCCCATCACCCAAAATACACTCCCCAAATCAGACAGGAAAATAGTCAATCTATTCACTCATGAGAGCTTCCAATCAATTAAACAGCAAAACAGGACTAACAGGAACAGAGCAAGGTTAAATAAAACCCCTCAAGTCCTTATTAATAAAATAGCTATGTTCAAAACATGTTTAATCTAGTTAGAGAGCTGTGATCACCCGTGAAGCTCAAGTTTACTGGGGGTTAATTTTGATAATTTGATGGTGGCTTGTATAAACCCAGCCAGTTTTCAATGTTTTGGGGAAACCCCCAAAACGTGTCTCTTGAGTAAACCTAACCTTTGGCTCTTATATTGGTTTTTATTTAGGTTTTTCTCAAGGATTTAATTCACAATCTTCAATTAAAGTCGGCAATGTGACGTGGCTGGGGAATTTTGGGAGTTGAAGTCCACACATCTTAAAGTTGCCAACATTCAGAAACAGAGAAAAGAATCTCTTTTTGTTCGCAAAAGACAGCTTAGCTAGCAACAAATTCTGCTGAAGATTCAGGAAGTCTGAACAGGAAACCACATTTGCTCACTGCATGTTCACTCTCTGCATCTAAAGCACTTGTAGCTTCGTCCAAAATTAGGATCGGTGGGTTTCTGATTAAAGCTCTTGCGATAGCCACCCTCTGCTTCTGACCGCCGGACAGTTGGGTTCCCTTCTCCCCAGCTTCTGCAGGAGGAAGGAAACAAAGAAAAAACAAAACAGAATAGTAAAATCTGCAGGACTGCTTATTAATAAGCCATCCTGTCAGCCAACGTCAACCGGACTTCAACAACAAAAATTAATATGCCTTTTATGGCGGCGCTACAGGCCCCGATTTCAGAGCTGATGAATTTGCTGCAAGAATGATTGTGTCAGACCTACCTGTGTGATAGCCGTCTTGCAATTCCATAATAAAGGTGTGGGCGTTGGCATTTTGGGCAGCTTGAACGACTAGTTCGTATGGATCCGAATCCAAACCGTAAGAGATGTTTTTTGCAATGGATCGAGCAAACAGGACCGGCTCTTGGCTGACCAGGGAGATCTAAAGAGACAACAGGGGTTCAACAGGGATGAAGAGAAGAACCGGTAAAGAAATTGACTGATTATCATTACTCACAAAGCAAATGAATGATGGAAATTACATGAGGTAATGTGTCTTGGTGAATTATGCAGCTGCTTACATCCACCCTTATGACTCTTCTGAAACTATCTTCTCTTGTATCTACAGGTAGTCCTCAACTTACAACTGCAATGGAGCCCAGCATTTCTGCTCCTAAGCAGAGACATTGGTCAGGGTGAATTTTGCTCCATTTTGCAACCTTCTTGTGACAGTTGCTAAGGGATTTGTTGCAGTTGTTCAGTTAGCAACATGGTTGTTACGTGAAATCTTGCTTCCCCGTTGACTTTGCTTGCCAGAGAGTCACCGAAGGAAATCACATGACCCCAGGACAGAACAACTATCATAAATATAAGCTAGTTGCCAAGCGGCCGAATTTTAATCACGCGACGTGGGGATGCTGCAATGGTCGTGTGAAAAACGGTCATAAGTCACTTTTTTCAGTGCCATTTAGTGACTCAAAGGGTCACTAAACAAACTATTGCAAGTTGAGGACTACCTGCATTTCCCTGAATATGATATTGAACCATCACTCAAGGAGCCAATTCTCTCCATGTTGGGAATCCATCTTCAAACTTTATGCATTTTCCAGTCAAAAGAAAGAGAGAATTGCTTTATTTAACTAATGGAGTTGGTAGCTGTGAGCTACAGGGAGAAATGAGACAGAAGCCTAAATCATCCACGGGGATTTAATCACAAGTACTTGCAAGTCTGTCTTTGTAACTTGAAGGGCTAGGATGTTCTTTTTTCTTGGAAACTTTATCTTGTCATACTCAGTCAAATCTAGGGGCCCAGCTACTGGCAATTCATACCACTGAGTGAAGATATTTGTGTTGATACATATCAATAGGCTGTCCATCCAGAAGAACATGGCCGTCTTGAAGGGGGTAGAAGTTCTCTATGATGTTGACACAGGAACTCTTCCCGCTGCCTGAAGGACCCACCAGCGCAGTCACCTTCCCAGGATGGAGAGTGAAGGAGACATCCTGCATGACAAGCAGATCATCGTCATGTCTCATCCACGATTTGCCAAGTTATTTGGGTTACTTTTCCAAGGCAGGTGTGCGCCAAGGGTTAGAAGCCACTTGAAAAGACATTCCTTGGTTCCCACCAAAACTCCAAAGAACCAATGTGGAGAAAGGGTAGTTTTAAAAACACGGCAGAAGGTTTAGCACTTACTCTTGTCAACATTCTTCTTTGGATCTGGAATTTTGTGTGCTTGAAAAAAGCTGGGATTTTTCGACTAATGAAAAACTCTGCTATCTAAAATGGTAGACCTGTTTTACGTACTTTGGCTGAGCTATGGTTTAAGCCTAGTTTATTAAACAAAGCACAGTCCCAGAGTACACATAACACACCAAGTCCCAAGGAACATATATACAGGGTATTGTGTGAATGCAGCCAAAAGCTACTCAAGTTATACCCAATAAAAGAAAGGAGCATCTGAAATTTGTGTGTGAGCCTCATGAGGGCCAAAGGTGGTAAGAACTGTAACTTCTGCATACGTTAACATGCAAAGCATTTTGTTATCCTGCCTGCCTCCTGCTAAAATCCACAAGACAGAATGAGAACCCTTGAGCAGCCCATACGGACCAAAATACACAAAGACACTTACCTGCAAGACTTGAGATGAAGGACGTGTGCGATAAGCAAAAGTCACATTCTTGAATTCCAATTTTCCTTCCAGTTGGCTAGGGGCCAGCGTCCCATCATTCAACATCGTGGGTTGGCGGTCTATGAACTCAAATACCTTTTCAGCTGCTCCCACACCCTGCATGAGGCCGCTATAAACTGAACCAATGGACTAAAAGAGAGAAAGAAAGAAAAAATTGCAAGAAGATGTCATTTCACAAAAAAATCTTACTGTGCAATAGGCGTTACAGGAACTAATTGTTCTGCATTTGAAAAGAAATATGTCCGAGGAAATACAGCTCTGGATAAGAGAAATTTTACATTTCTGGCTTTGAAGAATTTTAAATTGTAGATTGCAAACGGATCTTCAGCTGAGAATCTGCAACAGTTCTAACCCATGAAAAAGGTCAAGTCCACAATTAAAATGCCTTTAAATGCTTTTAGCAGGGTGTTATGAAGGATTTTAGGGACAGACTTATTTGAAAAATTCTATAAAAACATTTCAAGACAACTTCAACCATGGACAGTCTTCATATTTACAAAAACCCAGCTGATACATATGAGAAAACATTAAAAGACGCTCAGCTGAGATCAGAGACGGCAATTCCTTTCAGGCAAGAATACAGACTGTTTAAAAAGTGTCACTTACCTCCATGCAGTCTCCCAAGACAAATTCATAAATAATGAAGGATATCAAGTTGCCACTTGTCATTTGCTCAGTGATCACCAGATGGCCTCCGTAGTATAAGATGCTCACTTGAACGATGAGTAGGGTGAGCTGGAATCAAGGATAAACACCTGAACTTTGTAACACCGAGAACTTGGGAGCTGAACTCCAACTTAACTCATGAGGGCACCAAATTGGGCAAGACTGGTATTACTTCTTCAGACACACGAAACACTTTCCTATCAGCAGCACTGATGACGTTACCTAGCTTGGTCACGAAACATCTGCAAGGCAACCACCAAGCTCAGGGAGCACCAAGGACCCCCCCAGTTCAACCCTGAGCTACAAATATTCTTTTCTATCTGGACTTTCCTAAGCTAGCAAGGACACTTGAGACTTCAGGCAGCTGCTGATGTGAACTCAAGTCTCAAGAAATACTTGGCACAACAAATGTGTTCTTATTTACTCTGGGCCTAAGAGAAACATCTGGCTCATTTGGTGTACAGTTGCGAATCCCTTCATCTTCCTAACTGGGTGTCCAAAGCACAATTGGAGAAAGACAGAAAAGTTAAAAACAAGAAAGTCAGAGGAAGAGAGGATGCATTTCAACCTACTCCATTTGACCACACGTAGTACGTGTAAGCCATAGCCTCCTTTTTGTTGAGTTGGTAGACTTGCTGCAATTTCTCCCAGTAGACATCAGCCTCGGCCTCCTCATTGGCGAAACTTCGGACCGTCCTCATAGCAGATATGGTTTCTTCAGCAGTATTGTTCGCCTTGGCCAAAGCATTCTGGACCTCTTTAGAGAGCTTCTACTTGGTAAAAAGAAAGAAGCAGAAAAGGCACCTCTGAAAAGGTCCAACAGCTCTCCAAGCTGCCCTCAAATTTGGGAGCTCGCATGGAGTTCCAGATGCTAAACACAGATGCATCTATGGGCATCTATGTGCAATCCAGGTCTAGGTGTGGCTTTGAGTAAAAAAAACTGTGGTGGAACCTTGTCTGGATTCCCAGAAGGCAGGGGCTGCATTCCAGAGGCCCAAGAGACAGCAAAGTTTAGAGTTTCATTGGGAGGAAGAGAGTTAAGACGGCTGCTCCCTAGAAGGTCTCAAAGTATATCTTTAGCATGCAAGTAGTTGCTTTAGTCTGGCAAGATTCTGTCTGCAGGTGAGGAATATTAAAGGAAACTGTCTATAAGTAACTATGAGCCTCTTTCATAGTTTTGGGAGCCTAACAAAAACTCAACATTAGCCTACAAATATTTGAACAATATGTGATCATTTAGATATGCCAATTCACCTGACCATAGCTACCAACAGAAGGTTTAAGAGGCCTTCCCCCAAACACTGCAAATGATTAAAGGAATATCAGATCATTCTAAGATGCCCATAAAACCAACCTTATAATATTTCCCATAAACATCTGACATCAGCATGATTATAGGGAAGCCCATGAAGGTCACCAAGGAGAGCTGCCACGAGAGACTAAACATGAAAACAATGACCCCAGTGGCTTTGACTAGGTTGCGCAGAAAGATGTTGATGTTTTGGGAGACGAGATCGCTCACAATGGTTGTGTCTGATGTCAGTCGGGAAATGATGTCACCTGTAAGAGAGGAAGGAGGACAGAGGACAAAGGATCAGTGGAAAACAAAACATAACAAGAGAATAAAACCTATAGAAAACGGCACTGAAGAAGTATTAAGACTCTAATTTATCAATGAAGCCAATATTCTCACGTTGCAGAAATGTTTAAGTTCTGGAGAATTCTGGGAGTTGAAGTCCACATGTTGTAAAGTTGTCAAAGTTGAGAAACACTGGTCTAGACTAAGTGCGTTCAATCCACCAGCCTACGGATTCTCCTGAACTACATTTCCCAGGCAGCCTGATCAGTAATTCTGCAATGGATCAATATTTGCAGGGTGATGGGATCCCCACTCCTGACCTCACCAAAAAGGTAGAGAAACTCACCGGTGAGATTTTCGTCAAAGAAACTCATTTCCTGCACCACTAGCGACCGGAAGAGTCTGTTACGGAGCCTGATATTCAGTCTAGCAAAGACCAGGGTGAAGAGGCCACCTCGGATACCTGCGGTAAATGAGCTGATTGCAGATAAGAGATGTTATAGGACCGACAGAGACCAACAAAGCAACACCCCTAAGCCGAGGATTACCTGTACACTATCAAGAAAGAAATGCTTCGGAGAGACACCCGTGGGAATGAACTCAGATTTTGCTCCCAACATTACATTGAAATGTAATTATAAAACCAAGAGAGAACCTTCTGCAAAAGCAGTATCTTTACAGGACAATTAATAAAATCTGGACCTTTTGCATGGAACTCCATCTGCAAGGTTCTATAAAGGAGATCCAATATCTTCCAATATCTAAAGGGTTGCCACAAAGAAGAGTCAACTTATTCGCCAAAGCACCTGAAGGCAGGACAAGAAGCAATGGGTGGAAATGAATTCAGGGAGAGAAGCAATCTAGAACTAAGGAGAAATTTCCTAAAAAAAACAATTACTCAGCAGAATGCCTTGCTACCAAGAGTTGTAAATGCTCCGACACTGGAGATTTTAAAGAAGAGATTAGACAACCATTTGTTTAAAATGGTATAGGGCTTCTTGCCTGAGCAGGGGGTTGAACTAGAAGACAGCCAAAGTCCCTTCCAACTTTGTTATTCTGTATTCTGGGATATTTCAATTTGAGGAATTTCTGAACTTCTTCTGACCTTGACTGGTTACACCATATCTTTCCCTCCCTGCAAGGTTTCCCAGACACACACACACAATCCATGGAAAGAGCAGAGATGATTATTCCACATAATTCTACTTGTTTTCACTTTTGTTTTTTCCACAATTGTAGAACCTGCAATTTCTTGGAAATCTGGGCCCTGCCTAAGAGACAAACTAAATCACAGCCTGCAACCATCGCAAGACACTTCACACAACCACCACACTTCCCAAACTGTAAGGCAGCAAACACACCAATGTTCTAACAAAGCTACCTTCCAATGGCTAGAAGGGCCATGATGACCACTGCCTTGGAAAACTGGTCCATGGACTTCTGGATGACTATCCCATCAATGGCCTGGCCAGTGTAGTATGGAAGGAAGGTTTCTCCTGTTGAGAAGCAAAACAATTAGAATAAAAGTGAAAAGCCAACCAGGACATAAGCCGAGGTCAACTTCAGAGCAATTCCTTTCTCAACTCTCAAAAGATTTGAAAAAGTTGGGAATTAGTTTATGGTGCTAAGTAGGGATGGGCAAGCGTTTCAGATCACAAGAGAAGTGACCACATATGTTCTCATTGATGTCAACTGGAGTTAAGAATGTTCTCCACTCTGAATAAACCCATACTGGCTCTAGCTAAGGTTAACCTCCAATTTGATATTGATTTTTCCCACAAAACCACCAAACGTTCAGTAAACTTTGTTTTATCCAACATCTTCACCACTTCTACTGCCATAAACTTTCAAGCACAACATAAAGACAGTAAGGAGCGTTCCATGTCCTTCTATTTTTTACACCCAAATCACTCACCTAAAGCAGCTAGTAAGAGGAAGAAAAAGGCCACCACAAGGAAGTGGACATCTGGCCTGGTGTAAGACAGGAGTTTACAAATGGTGGCAGCTGAGGCCTCCTCTTTCTTTCCCGAACCCCAGGAGAACTGGGGTCTCCAACATCTTCTGCTTCAGCCCTGGATTCTGAATTAATCCCCAAGGTATCCCTGGCAGGGGTCACAGAGGAGAGCAATTGCCAGAAGGAGAAGGTGGCCACCAGCGAGATGTAAGTCCAGGCGAACAAACCCCAAAACCAAGGATCCTTGATCGTCTTTCTCACTTCAGAATAAAGAAGCAACTTGACCAGGGCATAAATCCCAATCGCCAGACAGACCAAAATGATAAAGATCCGGGATCCTTTCAACCGTTTGGGACCATAACTGGTGTTTTTGGCCACCCCAATGGAGGCCCCCAGGAGCAGGCAGCTGCGATACAAGCAAGACCCCCAAATATCCAGCATGGAGTCGAAGATGTTGAAGTGCTTGAGATCCTGAAGGATGGTCCTGCTGTGGCGGTTGTATTCGTACAACAGGGTGGTCAACGTCACATCCATCCCTATGAAGATGAGGGTGCTGGCCACAGCTGCCCAGGCACGCATCTTAACCTGGTTCCAGAATGAGGTAGAGAGGTAGGAATCGTAAAACAGATTTGAAGGGAGAGACCTGAAGCTCCTAGACCAGGATTAACACCAACATCACTGCTCAGTTTTTCCTGCAAGAGGGGAGAGAACAGGACAGAGTTCTTCTTAACCACAATTGACCCAAGTTATATCATAGTTACTGGGCTTGCTTTGCACGACCAAGGAACAAGGAAGAGATGGCTGGGCACCAAACTATGACTGGTTTCCTCTAGATCTCATGAACACCAAGTTCGCCGTGTTAAGAGTGCTTGGTAACTGGGCACAGTCCACAACTGACTTCCCCAGCTCTAATTACAAATCAGTTGAACCATTCCTTGGGTACAATGGGTTTGCTTAACAGCCGCCATATTTGCTTAACAACCAGTATGAAAAAAAGGTATAAAATCGGGCACCATCACCTGATGACCTACTTAATGATCGACACAACCATAATTCTGGGCTCAATTCTGGTCATCAGTTGAGGACTACCTGTATAATCTTCCAAATAAAGGGCCTTGGTGGCTCAGGCTGTTAAATGCCTGCACTTAAGATCCAGCTGTCTACAATTACTGTAGGCTTGAATCCCACCAGGCCCAAGGTTGGCTCAGCCTTCCATCCTCTCGGGGTAGGTAAACTGAGGACCCAAGATTGTTGGGGCAATAGCTGACTTTGTAAAATGCCACTTAGTAATAAGCAGGCATATACAATGGAATGAAGGCTATTGCTGAGCACACTGGGTTGTATCCCCCCCAAAAAATTGTAAGCCACCCTGAGTCTTCGGAGAAGGGCGGCATATAAATGTAATTAAAAAAAAATACTTTAGTTGGTCCTCTATACACTCGTCTGATATTCCTACCACTTCTTTTAAATTATCCCTTTTTATATATCTTTTGTACCTTCTAGCTTTTGAGCACCATTTTTAAATGTTTATTTTAATTCTCATTCTCATTCTCTCTCTCTTTTTCTCTTTCTTCTTTTTCATGGCTGCACCCTCTTATGCTGGTATATGGCTGTGATGAGGATTTTATTTGATATCCATATTGTCTGGAATAAACGATAATATACTACCTTTGCACATCAGGCTAACTGACTGTGCAAAACAGTAAGTGGAACAACCAACTGAATTAGCCTTTTGACAAGCCAATGGTTTAAAACAAGGAATATTCCTCAATTGTTTGTTGCTTTCAATTTTAAATAAGCACCTAGAGACAAACCTCGCCTCTCAGCATCCCTTTAGATAGATAAAGATGAGAATTTTAAGGTTAAGACCTGCAATCCAATGACCGTATTTTCTCAGGGGTGGGGTGGGATAAAGGACACATCTAGAAAAGAAAACACATCCCAAAATCTATTCACAAAGATCGAAAATATTATCTTCATAACTTCACACGACAAAGAAAAATCCGAAACATACCCACAAAAATCTAGACAGAAAGGCACATCCTAATAAAAGCATCTCAAATCCAGCCCTGAATGCAATAAATTCATTTTTAAAAAGACCATTAAGTTTCCATCTTTTTCACAGGTTATGTGCCACACTCTGCATTTGGGGGTACCATTTTTAGGGTAAAAGGAGAAGGATCAAAATAAAGGAGGAAATTGGTTTTCGGAAAAATAAATCAGTTTTCTGAAATAAAGGACTGTCCTTAATAATAAAGGATAGATGGTCCCTGTAACCAAGGACTGCTAGGCCCTTGACTGTTGCCATGGAAACAGGGAAAGTTGGTCCTTCCTTCCTGTCTGTCTGTTTAATATGTTTTTTCTGCTTTTCATCCAAACCTTAAATCAAATCCCTGAATGACATCCATATATTCCTTTTTAGTTAATCTGAAGCCTTCAAGGAAAGTACCGGATGATCCAGAGAATCACATCAAGTTTGGGAGGCTCGGAACTCTCACAAAGGATTCCAGGCCCTATCCACCATGGCTAAGGATGATGGGCCCTGAAGTCCACCCCTTTTGGAAGGGGCAGGAAGCAGAAAGAATTGGACAGGAAGGAAATTTAAAAAACCACCCTCTTTGGTTTTAATCTTTCTGGTTAAGCACAAGCTTTGGAAACGAGAGAGACGATGCTGCTTTAACATGCTATAAATAAATGGATTTAAAAGCATCCTGGTTTTATAAGGGATTTTTCAATCTCCCTGTCGGACTTGCCTTTCATCCTTTCCACATAAAAAGCTCATCCATATAGAAAAATTAGCTAGCAGGGTGAAGTTTCATAAGGATGCCATGCAAAGCAAGCTGTTTTTTTAAACATAAATAAATAATATAAATTCATCACTGTGCTACAAAATTTTGATTATTTAAAACCGTGATGACATATCAATCTTATCCTATATTTAATTCAGATAACAGAGTAAAAAACTCTCCGATCAGGGAAGAGCTTTGGAAGGTGCTCAGATTTTTATTCTTATTATTCTTATTCTTATTATTGTTATTATTATTATTATTTATTTATTTAGACTTGTATGCCACCCTTCTCCCTAAGGACTCAGAGTGGCGAACATTTAAAAACCGAACAAATTTCAATAAAAATGAATTAAACAACTACAAGTCTAAAGCCAATTAAAATTAAAATTAAATTAAAACAACTAAAAATAACCCACCCCCCGGGTCAATCCAGACCAGCCTGCTGAAATAGCCAGGTCTTCAGGTCTCGGCGAAAGGAGCGGAGATCAGGGGCCAAATGGAGACCCTGCACCATTTCTGACAAATGGCAGTCCAATCTCTTCTTGAAAGTCTCAAGTGATGAGGCAAGCCAGCTTCCTAATAATATGCCTGATACAGCAACCAGGCTGCTCAGATGCCCCCACCCCGCTCCCCAAAAACCTCCATTTTCCACTAGATTCAAAATATGCAGGGTGGATGGGAAGAGACTGACTCACCCCAATCAATCTACTGCAGTGAACGAAAGACGGGAGCGAAACAGGCTGCAAGGGAAGATGCCCAGATCTCAACTTATTTCCTGGTCTGACTCAGTCATTTTGAGGGGGGAAAAACAGCAGGAAAAAAATGGATTCCCCCAAAGCCCCCATTTTTACCACCAGAGTCCAGAGCAGATCTTTTTTTTTTAAACCTAAGGGTTGTGTCTCCTTTGCAAAATTCAGGATAATTCTGAAAACCAGCTGGATCTTCTTCTTCTTCTTCTTCTTCTTCTTCTTCTTCTTCTTCTTCTTCTTCTTCTTCTTCTTCTTCTTCTTCTTCTTCTTCTTCTTCTTCCTCTTCCTCTTCTTCTTCTTCTTCTTCCTCCTCTTCTTCCTTCTATCTTCTTCCTGTCAGGACCAGTATCTGCAGCCACAGCTTGGGGGCAGCAAAGGATTAGCCAACATCCAGCAAGCCAAGGTGGGCAGATCCCAGTTCAAAAGGGTCTGAATATGTCTTTCTGCAAACGGGGGGGGGCGTGTTTTCCAAAGGGGTTGATGCAATGATTCCCACACTGGTCTGCCTTTGCAAGCAAGGATTTGCACCCCCTCCACACACCCCCGGCATCAAGCAAACCCAGCGTAGAAGAAAGAGAGAGAGAAAAAAATCAAATTAAATTAAAATAAAAAGACAGGTGTTTGGCAGAGAGGCGAAAGACTCACCTTCCCGCAGGGATGGGTTCCTCCCCCCCTCCCCAAAAAAAGGCGTGCGAAGCCTCAGCTGCCTCTCTGCTACAGGATGGATGGAGGGAAGCCAGCATGCACGGGTCTGGGGGTGCACGTGTGCATGCCAAACACGCCAGTCTCTCCCCCCCCCTCGACCCTCCTTACCTGCAGACGAGCGCAAGACGCGCTAATCTCCTTCGCTCGCCCTGCTGAGCCAGCTTCACGGACAAGGTCGGGAGGGGGCGGGGTCTCCACGGGGCCCCGCCTCCCGGAGAAGCCCCGCCCACGCCTGCCTACCTTTGCAGCTGGAGAAAGATGCTAAGCCTTGGTCCTCACTTCCGGGCGGGTGCCAAAGGGAGAAGCGGAGGAAACCAAGCAGAGTAATAATAACAACGCAACACACACACACACACACACACACAGAAAGAGGCTGAATCATCCCACGTGAAAAAGCACAAAGCTTCCCCTGTCTAGGAAAGGAAGGAAGGAAGGAAGGAAGGAAGTGAAGGAAGGAAGGGAAAGAAGGAAAGGAAGGAAGGAAGGAAGGAAGGAAGGAAGGAAGGAAGGAAGGAAGGAAGGAAGGAAGGGACAACCAGGCCTAGTGGGTGCAGCCCAGCCTTCCCAGGCTTTTGCATGGATTGCAAAACCCACAATGTATGATGGGGCGGGAGCAGAAGTGCAGGAAAAGGCGGTTTTCCAACCAAGCACTGTGCACCTGCATGTATGTTGCATCACAGCCTCCAATGGCCCCTTCCAAACTACTTAGTCTTGAGCTGCTGTCATCTTCACTCCTCCAGGGTCAACCTATATTGTGGCCGTGAGTTCCATAGGCTGTGGGAAGCGGAGATCCTTTGGCCTCCCTGCCCAAATCCAGAGGGCCAATAGATGGTAGGAAGGAAAGAGTAAGGGTAAATTCCTTTTTTCCTCCTTCCCTCCCTTTCCTCCCTCCCACCCCTCCCTCTCCTTCCTTTCCTTCCCATCCTCCTCCTCCTTCCATCATCCATCCATCCATCCATCCATCCATCCATTCATTCAGTGCGCCTACCATTTTAGCAAGGCATTCTGGTGGCGAGCAATTGTAAAATAAATTCAAAACACATTTCCATCCTAAATGCAAAAATTACCACACACAGCAGCTGAAGAGGATGCTACAACTAGTGGCAGTTAGACCCAACCAGGAGACAACAACCAGGTCTGGGCGTGGCACCGGATATTGGTAGTCCAGATCTAACCGCCATGTTTACGAAGCCGTTCCAGCTCCTTGGGACTATTTTGAGACTAGATTGGAGCACTTCAAGCGGAGAAATTAGGACAGACACACGAACAAGATAATTCAGTGCATCACCCTTAATTTATTACATGATTATTTACATATTCACAAGGGCAGTTTGGACCAGATCTCACAGTTCAGCTCAACAGCCTGAGCGTTGGTCCATCTGCCTCTTTTACACACACAAATGCAATGATACACACACACACACACACAGTGAGTGCCCGGTGTTCAGAATAGCCTTGTGTTGGCATTGTGGTCCTGTCGCCCGGCCCATTCCTCTAAGGAAAAAATGAAGATGCAAGCACCTTTTGTGATAAGCTGGAGAAAGGAATTAGCCCCTCTGAAATTGTTTTGGCAATTAATACAGTGCCCAGAGCTTGCAAGGAAAAACAAAAAACACAACTACACACACACCTCAAATCGCAATTTCTCTGCCCTTTCATAGGCTGCTTTGCTCCTTTCTCAACATTTCTTTTAAGAAACCCAGACAAACGTCCTTTCTTCTTTCATTTTCAAGAAATCCTTTGCACAACTTGGAGGGCTTCGCTGCTCGGAGACGCTTCAAAGTGCAAGACAGGCAGCAAATAAAACTTGATAATCTTAATCACAGCTGCAGAGGGTTGAGTGGGCATTCAGTCTGGTGTGTGCGTGTGTGTGCGCGTAGGTGCATGTGTTTTATGGAGAAAATACCTAAGCCCATTTTATGGAGGGGAATACCAACGTCATACAGCATGCTTGCAAAGGATGTGGGATTCCGAAGGGAGCTTGCTTTGATCAAAACCCAATGCCCTATACCGGTAGTTAACTAAAATGAATAAGAAAACCCCTCCCCATGCCACCCCCAAATTTATAGCTCTTATCCCACAAAGATCAAATGTCAATTAAACCTGTCTGAAAAGATAAATATTCAAGTAGTGAAGAAAATAAAATATTTGGGAATACAGCTATCAGCAAGGTGTACAACAATTAAAAATAATTATATTAATTTGACCAATCAAATAAAGAATTAGAAAGATGGGGAACCTGCAACTCTCCTTTAGGAGGAGAGTTGCAGCAATAAAAATGAATATTCTACCTAAATACTTTTTCTTTTCCAAAATATACCAATAAAATCAGAGGAAAAAGTCTGTTGAAGATTTGAATAAAACAATACTGAAATTTATTTGGCAGGGGAGGGTATCAATTAACCCATATTGCTCCCTACAGTATATATGTATCTACAGAGCCTCGGTGGCACAGTGGTTAGAGTGCAGTATTATTGCAAGCTACTCCTACGGCAATTTGGCAGTTCAAATCCCATCAGGCACAAGGTTGACTCAGCCTTCCGTCCTTCTCAGCTCAGTAAAATGAGGACCCAGATTGTTGGGGGCAAGAGGCTGACTCTGTAAACCGCTTAGAGAGGGCTGGAAAGCAATGTGAAGTGGTATATAAGTCTAAGGAAGGAAGGAAGGAAGGAAGGAAGGAAGGAAGGAAGGAAGGAAGGAAGGAAGGAAGGAAGGAAAGAAGGGCTGTGGTGGCACAGTGATTAGAATGCAGCATTGCAGGCTAACTCATTGCTCATGTCAGCAGTTCGATCCAACCAGCTCAAGGTTGACTCAGCCTTTCCTCCTTCTGAGGTGGGTAAAATGAGGACCCAGATTGTTGGGGGCCAGAGGCTGACTGTAAACTGCTTAGAGAGGGCTGGAAAGCACTGTGAAGTGGTATAGAAGTCTAAGGGCTATTGCTCTGCTCTTCTTTTTCCTTCCTTCCTTCCTTCCTTCCTTCCTTCCTTCCTTCCTTCCTTCCTTCCTTCCTTCCTTCCTTCCTTCCCTTCCCTTCCCTTCCCTTCCCTTCCCTTCCCTTCCCAGTGGTTAGAATGCAATATTGTAGGCTACCTCTGCCCGCTGCCAGAAGTTCGATCCTGACCGGCTCAAGGTTGACTCAGCCTTCCATCCTTCCGAGGTCAACAAAATGAGAACCCAGATTGTTGTGGGGGCAAGAGGCTGACTCTGTAAGCCACTTAGAGAGGGGTGGAAATACACCGGGAAGCGGTCTACAAGTCTAAGTCCTATTGCTATTGCTATATGTCTCCGGTCGATCCTGATAGTTATGGGTAGTCCTCAACTTACAATGGAGCATAACATTTCCGTTGCTAAGCGAGGGAGTTGCTCAATGAAAATCGTCCCATTTTTACCACTTTTCTTGCCACTGCAGTTGTTCAGTGAGTAACTCGGTTGTTCACCTGACTTTCCCCACCACCACCACCTCCCGACTTTGCTTGTCAGAAGGTCACGAAAGGGGATCACATGACACCCCGCCGGGACACTTCACCCCATTGCAAGTATGAACCAGTGGCCGAGTGCCTGAATTTTTGAGCAGGTGACCCCGGAGATGCTCCATGAGCCGTTAAGTGTAAGGAAAGAAGGGGAAAAAAAACCCAGCTAAGTCACTTTTTGCCGTGCCGTCGTAACTTGGTTGTAAGTCGAGGACTACCTGTTATGCCTAGGTATGTGTGCACAATGGGCGAGAATGGCTGCGATGGGCACCAGCTCGAATCAATCATCCGGTTTTCTTCACGCTTGATAAGCTCTGCTCCGGAGTCAAGACCGTCTCGATCTGGAAGGAGATGAACTGGCTCCTTTTCAATTTCTTCAGGGGGGGCTCCTCATTTCTACCCAAAAGCCCCCCCTCCATTTTGTAGGCGAGAGCGGACAGTGGCTTCCCTTTCCTCTTGACGCTTTTCGGCTCCCCTTTGTACGTGGCCGTCATGTTGGCGATCACCTGCAAGGAGGAAGGAGGAAAAGGGATTTTTTTTTTGCCAGATTGGGATGGATTCAAGGTTAAAAACATACCAACCTTCCTATAGATCGATCTATCTATCCATCTATCTATCTATCTATTCATCATATATCTCTTTCTTTTTTTCCCCCTTTGTGCGTGGCCGTCATGTTGGCGATCACCTGCACAGGAGGAAGGAGGAAAAGGGATTTTTGCCAGATTGGGATGGATTCAAGGTTAAAAACATACCAACCTTCCTATAGATCGATCTATCTATCCATCTATCTATCTATCTATTCATCATATATTTTCTGTCTCTCTTTTTCTTTCTCTTTGTCTTTTTCTTTCTTTCTTTTTCTGTCTGTCTGTCTATCTATCTATCTATCTCTTTCTTTCTTTTTGTCTTTCTGTCTCTATCTATCTATCTATCTATCTATCATATCTTTTTCTTTTCTGTCTGTCTGTCTTTCTGTTTCTCTTTCTTTTTCTGCCTTTTTGTCTTTGTCTTTCTGTCTGTCTGTCTGTCTGTCTATCTATCTATCTATCTTTCTTTCTTTCTTTCCCTCTTTTTCTGTCTTGTCTGTCTGTCTGTCATCTCTTTCTTTCCTCTTTCTTTCTGTCTTTCTGTCCTCTATCTATCTATCTATCTATCTATCTCTATCTTTCTCTTTTGTCTTTCATCTCTCCTATCTATCTATCCATCTACTCTTTTCTGTCTGTCTTTCTGTTTCTCTTTCTTTCCTTTTGTCTTCATCTTTCCTGTCTGTCTGTCTTCTTCTCTTTCTTTCTTTCCACTGCTGTCTTGTCTGTCTATCTCTTTCTTTCTCTTTCTTTTTCTGTCTTTCTGTCTCTATCTATCTATCTATCTATCTATCTTTCTTTCTTTTTGTCTTTCTGTCTCTATCTATCTATCTATCTATCTATCTATCATCTACCTTTCTTTTTCTTTTTCTGTCTGTATGTCTTTCTGTTTCTTTTTTGTCTGCCTGTCTTTCTTTGTCTTATCTATCTATCTATCTATCTATCTATCTCTTTCTTTCCCTCTTTTTCTGTCTGTCTGTCTGTCTGTCTATCTTTCTTTCTTTCCCTCTTTTTCTGTCTGTCTATCTATCTTTGTCTCTATCTATCTATCTATCTATCTATCATCTATCTTTCTTTTTCTTTTTCTGTCTGTCTGTCTTTCTGTTTCTTTTTTTTTCTGCCTGTTTTTCTTTGTCTGTCTGTCTGTCTGTCTATCTATCTATCTATCTATCTATCTTTCTCTTTCTTTTTCTGTCTTTCTGTCTCTATCTATCTATCTATCTATCTATCTATCTATCTATCTATCTAATTATATAATATATAAAAAAGGAAGAAGAAAAAAGCAGTCAACAGCTTTGTTAAGCAGTTCAAATGCTTGTTAGTTTAATTCGTCAGAATCGAGGACCACACAGGGATCTCATGTCTGACTTACAATTTCTTTCACGGCGTTCTGCTGTTCCTGCGCGGCAGCTGTGAATGGCAGGAGGCGGCTGCCTTTAAACCCCCCGCATCCCTCTTCCTTCTTATATTCAGCCTAGGAAAGAAGAATAGAAAATATGCTCAGCCAGAACTGAATGCATTTATTTCTATTAGGGCTGGGCAAGAAAGACATACAGTACAGCTAGTCCTCAATACGCAAGTATTCGTCTCGTAACCGCTCCTACAACAGCGCTGAGAAAAAGTGGCTTAGGACCCGCTGAATGGGTTCTCCTTTACCTCCGAGGACAGACAGGCGTATCTGTTGTAGAGAAGGAAGAAAGGCGGGTATTTGGTCACAGGGCTGACGGACGTGCGGATCTCAAACAGAATTGGCTCAAGGGCCTCGTCCCATTCGTCTGGCTTCTCGTTGACCACGTTGTAGATGGAGGACTTCAGGAGGTCATTTGTGCGGTTGTCCAGGTTTGTGCAGCTGGCCGGGGTGAGACTTTGAGTAATGTTCCACCTCTCTAGTAAGAATTTGACCACCTGGAAATGCAAAACTACTGTCAACCAAAAAATACTCCTTCGGTCTTTTTAGTTGCCAGCAGAAAGGGAGTGGGAGAAAGCAGTGCATTCCTTAAATGCCTCAGATAATCACCTTGGCAGCCAAAGCTGTCAGCACACAAGATTATTACTGGAGAGCATGATTGATGACTCATGGCTATGGATGTGTCCCATTGGAGAATATACATCCAGGGGGTGAGGCGGCGAAAGACCAGGGTCAAGGGGGAAATAAAGGATGTATCTTAGTGTCAGCTGCACCCAGCTAACACCAAAATGACCACTCCCAATAAATCATTTTTTTTACTCTGAGAGATGTGGCTAGAGACTCATGATTTGAATGGGGGTGGATTTGTTGAAGCCCTGACAACTACTATGAAACTTTGGGCTCCAGACTTTCTACATGGGAGAAATCAAAGATGCAAATAGCTGAAGGTAGAAATAGCGGTGTAGTTTTTCTCTTTTTTGGCGTGGACTGCCGAGGTCCTGCCCACGGAGGAGAATAAGTAGACAGGCAGAATATATTTAGAAACCAACAGGATTGAAAATAGCTTGATGATAACTTTCCCAGAAGGAGCATGGAGGCATAGACTTAACAGAACGCAGAAGTAGAGCCCTCTAGGGCAATGTGTCTCAACCATGAGATGTGCGGACTTCAAATCCCAGAATTCCTCAGCCAACATCGTGACCTTAAAGATGTGTGGAGTTCAACACCCAGAAATCCCTAACCAGCATGGCAAGCTTAAAGATGCATGGACGTCAACTCCCAGGATTTCCAGCCAGCGTGACTGACTGGGGAATTCTGGATGTTGAACTCCACCCATCTTCAGGTTCCTGAAGTTGACAAATACTGCTCCAGGGAATGAAAGTTCTGACTCACCTCTTCGCAGAAATCCCAGCTCATATTGCATAAGATACTCCTGGAGGCCCCAAACCTGTTTTTAAAAAATCACAAGAGAAATACTCAAACAGTAAGTACTGTAGATTTCTAAGTTGAGATTATTTGGCGTGTCCATGCGGGGTCTCTGACAAGACATGCAAATATACCTTTTGCTATAGCTAGTCAACATCCTAATTTTAGGGGCCCATTCTATGCTCAGCTACCACCTTAAATCCCATAATAGCAGAAGAGATCAGCTCACCTGTAATACAAGGAAACCAACCCTTTGGCCACTGAGAAAGCATCTCTTTTCAACAAAGGGAAAGCCTCCACCCATTTTGTATAATAGTCCATCACAACAAGGATGTGAGTGTGGCCTTGTCTGGATTCCGGGAAAGGACCTACAGAATGCAAAGAGAGAGTCAGTTGCTGCCATGACCTCAATGAGATTTAGGTGAAGATACTCAAGATAAAGACGAGGCAGTTACTCGGGAGAAAGGAACGAACAGAAAAGGGAGTCAGCAGCAAGTGGAGAAGGCTATCAGGTTGCCAAATGAAAAGTAGCATTTGTTTAAAAAGATAGCAAGCTGGAAACCAGGAGGCTGTGAGTTCTAGTCCTGCCTTGGCCATGAAAGCCGGCTGTGTGATTTTGGGCCAATCACTAGGAGGCGGTGAGTTCTAATTCTGCCTTGGGAATGGAAGCCAACTGGGTGACTTTGGGCCAGTCTCAGGTGACAAGCCCGTCAATTTCTGTTGCAACTAAATGGATCCACGCTTGAGTTTATCCGGGAAAAAAAAAATCCTGCACTTGTGGGAAAACACTGGGGGAAGAAAAGAGACAAATCTATTGTTTTAAAAGCCACGCAAATTGGAATAAACGATGCATGTACCATAAATATCCAGCCCCACAACTTCCCAGGGCAATTCCACTTTAAGCGGCTGGATTTTTTTGGTGAGGTTCTTGCTGTGCTCTGCGTTCTGGCATGTTTCACACACCTTGATCTGGAGGAAGGACAGGTAGAAAAATAAATGCCCGTTGCAGCATCCCCATGGTCACCTGATCAAAATTTGGACGGTTGGCAATTGGCATGTACTTATGACAGTTGCAACGTCCTGGGTGTGTGTGTGTGAGTGTCAAGTGATCGCCTGTTTGCGACCTTCCCAGCCAGCGTCTGGCAAGCAGTCAACGGGGAAGCTGGGTTTGCTTAATGACCACATGATTTGCTCCAACTTATCACAGACTCACTTCAGAATGAGGCAAGAAAGGGCGTAGCATCAGGTACAACTCACTTAAGAACCACTGTGCTTAGCAGTGGAAATCCTGCTCTCCTGCTCTCTCATCATCATCATCACCACCCTCATCATCATCATCATCACCACCATCATCATCCTCTTTTAATGATCTCATAATCCCTTGCGGGGGTGGAGTCTGAGCAACTGAATGGAGCTGAGTGTTTTAATGGCCGGATACCCTTCCTGTCGCCAGGGCGGAGTCATGTTCAGCAGCTATATTCTCATTGTGCCCAGAGAGAGAAATATCTGCTTCTACCTAGGTTCGAACTCACACCGTGAGTTCCTGTATCACTCCCTGTATCATTGCAAATAATTTGCTTCCTTTTAGATCTCTGGGAATCCAAAATGCTCAAAGCAATCCATTCCTCTGCCTAAAACGATCCATTTTTCCTCTCCCCACCGCCCCTGAAAAACATTTACCCAGTCTACCACATCCTTCACAATACCCAGCCAATAATATCGGCTCTGAATCCGGTGCATCGTTTTCTTCTGGCCCAGGTGATTCCCCAGCTCCGTGAAGTGGCTTTCCAGGAAGACCTTCCTTCGCCGTTCAAGGTCAACCACCACTTCTCGCTTTTCCTCCTTTTTGGGGCCCACATAATAGAGGCAACCTCCTGCACCAGGAAAAAAGGAACACGCATGAGAAAATACGAGAAGGAAAAAGAACTTGGAAAATGGGATGCAGCGAATTGTTACCGTTTTCTAATGCAAGGGGCACCGGTAATTCTGCACCTGTCAATCTGGAACTAACTTCCCCTGGGGCTCCGCTTGGCCCCCGACCTCCGCACCTTCCGCCATGACCTGAAGACCTGGTTATTTGACCAATCCGGGCTGTGACCCATGGGTGGGGTGGTTTTTAGATTTTGGTGGATTTTAAGTTTTGTATTAATTGGGACCATTAGTTTAATTCTTTTTTAAATATTTATTGTGCTTGTTTTATTGTAAGCCGCCCCGAGTCTTCGGAGATGGGGCGGCATATAAGTCCCATTAATAATAATAATAATAATAATAATAATCTCCCCACTGGTTCCTTTTTGCACTAAAATACATTAAACCCTTCCATAAAATGTCCTTGAAATGGTGTTGATCCAACCAGCGGACCAAGGATGGAATTGAAAGAGCAGGAGGGGGAGGAAAGGAAGAAAGAGAAGGAGGAGGAGAATGAAAGGAGGAGAAGAGGAAGGAGAAGGATGGAAGGAAAAGGACAAGAGAAAAAAGAGGAAGGAGGAAAAGGGGAAAGAGAAGGAAGAGGAGTGGAAGGATGGAACAAGGATGGAAGGAGGAGAAGCGGAAGAAGCGGAAGCAAAAGGAGAAGGATGGAGATTCAGTTTTAAGTTTACTGAACCTAACATCTTGAACTTAAAATTTAAAAAAAAAACCCACCTTGCTCGGAATGACTTACTTGGTACGATGCCACTCTAATTTCTCAGTTCCGGATTAAAACCCAAATCACCTCCAGTCAGTCTGAAACCTCTGAGATCCTCTTCGAGGGAAGGGATGAGGAGATCCCACAGTGACTTTTGCAGGCAGCAGCAGCTTTGGGTTTTCTGCACCCTCCCCCCCCTTTCTCCCCATCTTGCCCTGCATCCTTTCCCTGCTGCCAATCAAGCTCATCCTTCCTCCCAACCCTGCCCATGTCCCGATGCCTCCTTGCCGGCTTTGGGCTACTGCAGCCGCAGACGTGACCCGACCCCCCAAATCATCTTCTCCCCATATCTTTTCACCTTCCACAATGAACTTCTGGGCGTAACGCTTGAGATTCTTCCGTTTGATGGAGCAGAAGCTGGCTGGGAAGCTGCCTTCGGAAAGGAGGCGGAAAATATCCTCAAACTTGCTCTTGGGGCTGCAGGACCCTTCGCTGGCCGCCTCCTCCTCTTCCTCCTCTTCCTCGGCCACTTGCAAGGCAGAGTCCATGTTGCAAGGAAGGCTCCAGCCGGGCAAGGGCCTGGCTTCCAGAGCCTGGGGCTGCAGGGGTTGGAGACCACTGGCCTGCAGCTGGGAAGCAGCCGTCCTTTTATCCAGGAACTGCAGCTGTGCGGATGGGCTTTGCATTTGCGTAAGGGACGATGCACAAGTGCCCCTTGCTTTGCAAAGCTGTTGGGGAAGGCTCTTTCCTGCTGTCTGCACCAGGATGGGATGCTCTGGGTAGATCTTTTGGGGCATTGGGGGTGAGGGGGTTTGACATAGTTGAAACTTAGAAGAATTAATCAGAGAATTAATTAAAAACTGTCAATTAATAGAGTTGACAGAGTAGAATGGAATTGAAATATGAAAGAAAATAATAGAAAATAGAATAAAATAGAAAATAGAGTAGAAAAGAGAATAGAATAGAAAATAGAATAGAAAATGGAATAGAATAGAAATACGAAAGAAAATAATAGAATATAGAATAGAATAGAAAGTAGAATAGAATAGAAAACACAGTAGAAAATAGAATAGAAAATGGAATAGAAATATGAAAGAAAATAATGGAATAGAAAATAGAATAGAATAGAAAATAGAATAGAATAGAAAATAGAGTAGAAAATGGAACAGAAAATGGAATAGAATAGAAATATGAAAGAAAATAATGGAATAGAAAATAGGAGAGAATAGGAGAGAATACAATAGAATAAAATAGGAGAGAATAGACGAGACAAAATAGAAAAGAGAATAGAGAAAAAGAGAGAATAGAAAAGAGTAGAATATAGAATAGAATGAGAAAGATTAGAATAGAATAGAATAGAATAGAATAGAATGAGAAAGATTAGAATAGAATAGAATAGAATAGAATAGAATAGAATAGAATAGAATTCTTTATTGGCCAAGTGTGGTTGGACTCACAAGGAATTTGTCTTCGGACGTAACAAATGGAATGGCTTGCCTCCAGAAGTTGTGGGTTCTCCAACACTGGAGGTTTTAAAGAAGAGACTGGGCAGTCCTTTGTCTGGTATGGTATAGAGTCTCCTGCTTGACCAGGAGGCTGGGCTAGAAGACCTCCAAAATCCCTTCTAACTCTGTTACTGCGTTACATATGCAGCCTCCAGAAATATCCCTGCTAAGCCCACTAAGGAAAATCAGTTCAATTCAGAGAGAGGGAAGTTTTTGCTGTTTCCCTGAATTCAAGGAGGATTGTTTTGCAGAACTCAAGGCAATGCGCAGTGTCGAATTTGCTCCCTCATCGTCCTTTTCTGCACGACTGTGAAATGATCTTCCCTTCTACCCATCTGTTCCAGGATTCAGACAGATTTTTCTCCCTCGGCTGAACGGCCACTTCACTGCTTATCTCAAAACAGTTTTGGGGAGATGAACAAAAGTATAACTGGTAGCAAAAGTGGAAACTGGATTCACCCCTAAGTGGCAACTGATTTGTGGCTTAGCCTCTTGGGGGTAGCCATTGGCTGAGTTATAATTTGATTATATATTTGATTATAAATATGATTTGATTGCTTATTGTACCTTATGGCTATTATTAAGTGTTGTACCTTATGATTCTTGACTCTTGATGAATGTATCTTTTGTTTTTATGTACATTGAGAGCATTTGCACCAAGACAAATTCCTTGTGTGTCCAATCACACTTGGCCAATAAAGAATTCTATTCTATTCTATTCTATCCTATCCTATCCCTTATTCTATTCTATCCTATCCTATCCTATCCCTTATTCTATTCTATTCTATTCTATTCTATATACCATGGTTGTTGGGTCAACCCAGGTAACTGGGGCTTAATCCTTAAACCAAATTGAAGCAAATTGAAGCCCTAGCAATGGATTTTTCCTCTAAAGTTGGCAACTTTTAAGATGAGTAGAGTTGAATTCCCTTGAAGTTCCTGGACAAATAGGATGGAGCTTCTTCCCATTGCAACAAAGTGGTCTTCACTCCTCTAGTCTTGAGCAGCCAGACTCTTGCCCGGCTGGACAGGTGGACTCCAACTCCCAGAATCCCCCAACCAGTGCATTTAACTGCCGCTCAACAATTGACCTTTCTCCCCACATCAGTATACAAAAATTTCTATTGAGAAAGTTTTGCATTTAAGCAAAGGAGCCCTCTAGGGAAAAATGCAATGGCAGCTGCCTTCTTCCAAACTGCAAAATTGCAGATTTTCCCAGGCTGGCTTGCCAAAAAAAAAAAAAAATCCGCTGGGAGGCTTTTCGGGGCCCACGAAATGGACTTAGCCTCGGCCTAAAGGAGCTCCCCGCTTTCCTCGGGGCCGTGGTTTGTGCTCCACTGCAGCAGGGCTCCAGAGCTGGAAGAGATGCTCCGACCTTAGTTTTCCTCCGCTTTTGGAACCGCTGGGTAATTTGCAGACGCTCCCTGACGCTGGCTGGCGCCCGGGGCACTTTGAGCGAAGGACCCGTTGCCCGGGCGACCGGGTTCCGTCCGCCGTCGGGTCCGGGCGGCAACATGGAGCGCGGCGTGTTGGGGCCGGGCCGGGCCCGCTTCCTGGCCTGCGCCTGTTTCCTCACCGACAACCTCTTCGTGGAGCGCTACGGCCTCCACCTGCGCTACCGGGGCGACCCCGAGCAGCTGCGGAGGGACTACGGGCCGGTGAGCCGAGGGGCGGCGGAGGATCCCGCGCCGCAGTGGGGGATGGGGGGAGGGGAAGGGCTGGACTACCGCCCCCATCCTCCCCGCCCTGCTGAGCCCCCTTCTTTCCTCCGCAGGTCTTGAGGCAGCGCGGCTGCAGGAGCGAGGAGGACTTCGCGCCGTCCTTCGAGAGGTCTGGGCGGGCGAGGCTGCGCAGAAAGCCCCTCCGGGCTTTGGTTGCATTAGTTCTGCCCTTTTTCAACTGAAGAATCTCACTAACCTGATTAGGAAAAAAAATCCTTTTTCTTCTTTCTTTTTCTCTTTCCTTCCTGTTTCCTTTCCTCCCACTTGCTCTCATTTTCTTTCTCCTGTCCTTCCTTCATTAGTCTTTGTTCTTCCCTTCCTCCCTCATTAGTTCTTCCTTCCTTCCTTCCTTCCTTCCTTCCTTCCTTCCTTCCTTCCTTCCTCAGTTTCTTTCTTTCCTTCCTTCCTTCCTTCCTTCCTTATTAGTCCTTCCTTCCTTCTTTCCTTCCTTATTAATCCTTCCTTCATTCTTTCCTTCCTTCATTAGTCCTTCATTCTTTTCTTTCTTCCTTCCTTAGCCCTTTCTTCCTTCCTTCTTTCTTCCCTCCATTAGTCCTTCCTTCCTCCCTCTCTCCCCATTTGCTCTCTTTTCCTTCTTTTTCTCCTTTTTCTTCTTTCTTCTTTCTTCTTCCTTCCGTTCCTTTCCCCTCCTTCCTCTGTATACATATATATACACAGACGTACATACATACACAGAATAGATGTTTATATATGTATACATACACTGCATAGCTACATAATTACCAGTATGTATCAGCTGGAAGAATTGCATTGAACTGTGGAATTTCAGTATTACCTTATTTTGAAAAACCATACAATTATGGATTACTCCACAGTATTGTTGCTGCTCTATATTAGTTGGAATAATCACACCAGCATAATTCTTAAATTATATCCATATCTAGTGAGGCATATTGATATATAGTATATATGTATATCCACATGCTTATATAATTACATATCACCTGGAAGAATCACACCATTGTGGAATTTAAGTCTTTTTATTGTTACGTTATTTTGAAGAATCATACAATTATGGCTTATTCTATGGTATTAGCTTGAAAGAACCACACAACTGGAAGATGGTTACGATTCTAGAATTGTATCCTTTTCTTTTTTGTACAGCTCAAGGCAGTGTGTACAAAATGATTCCTTGCCTCTTATTTTCCCCACACTGCCCCTCTTGAGAGGGGGTTGGGCGGTGCGAGAGACTCTAACCAAAAATCACCCAAAGATTTATGTGTACTAGAACTCAGTTTCTGGCCTGGCACTTTTTGAATTTTATGAGACCCTCTCACTGTTTCTGTAAACAAGAAAGTGAGGTGGAAATCTCCCATGTATCTGTTTAAGTATATCTTAATCTTAACATTTTATAAACAATCAGATTGAATTGTTGCAGGTTGAAAAAGAAGTGCAGAGAAGAAAGGGATTGGACCATCTGTCCAGAGAAAGAAAAGCAATAATCTCTCAGAATTACAGACCAAAGCACCCACATCTATATATTTTACAGGTAAAGGAGGTGCTTCGTTGTGTTTGCACATCGTTTTATGCTCAGAGGACTCATGGAAGGGGGAGGAAACGTAGGCAAATTATGAAGCAAAGTGAGACTAACTTGAGGCTTCACAGCCTTTCCTGACGAAGAGGAAACCACATAATCTAGATGTTGTTGATACCAAATCCTTTACCTGGGATTGACATAGGGGGATAATTTACCTGGGCAGGGCAGAAGCACTGGCATGAACCCCCCAAAAATCTGATGCAAGTGATAGGCCAGTTAATTAGAAGGAACGTTTATTCTGTTCAATTCTGTTTCTCTTGTTCTTTCCTCATCCCTACCTGCTATGTTAGGAATCATTTTTAAACCCGGAATTTTTAGAAACCGTCAAGTACTGCAGATCCCAAAATGCTAATCTCCAGGGTCTCCTGCACCGCGTGGAATCCTTATCAGGTAAAAACAGGTGTTCATTTGTCAGTAGCCTGCAGGGTGAGCTTACTACTGTTTGGCTCAGGAAAGGCTCGGATTTTCACGCACAAATGAATCTTTCTCACCCTTGCTGGTGAAGTTCCATTCAATTGGGGAAATTCATTATTTTATATGCAAATGAATTTAAAAATCTTGAATTATGGCCTCCTGCCCACAAACTTCTAAGCTTTAATATAAAAGCAAAAAAAATGGGACTAGTTTATTTTATCAGCTGGAAAATATACTTATTCCTAATAGGCAATAAAGTGGATTTCTTCACTCCCTTCCCTGGTTACTTTCTTCTTCCGCTTCAGATAAGAGAATCTACCGATTGCCAATATTCACCAAGGAATTCTGTGAAGCTTTTGTTGAAGAACTAGAACATTTTGAACAATCTGAGATGCCCAAGGGAAGACCCAATTCTATGAATAATTATGGGGTGAGACTCACATCTTGCAGATGGGAAAAATGGGGACTGTAATGCACTTTCTCACATTGGAGAAAAGAGGGTTGCTTGCATTCTATCCTGTCTCACTTAAACACAAAACAATTATCAATGCTACACTGCTAATGCTTGACATCATAAAAAACATTTTTTTTTCAAAGCTCTTGAAAAAGATCAACCTGAATCTTCTGCTAGAATATTCATCATTTTATTTTTTTTCTCCTTTTATTTTTTTGTCCCTTACTTTCTTGTTCACATTTATGGCAGGTGCTTTTGAATGAACTTGGACTGGATGAAACTTTTCTTACACCTCTGCGAGAGAAATATTTGCAACCCCTGACAGCTCTGCTTTACCCGGACTGTGGAGGGAGCTGCTTGGACAGCCACAAAGCTTTTGTGGTGAAATACGCACTGCATGAAGACCTGGACTTGAGCACTCATTACGACAACGCGGAAGTGACCCTCAATGTTTGCCTGGGGAAAGAGTTCACCGAAGGGAGCCTTTATTTTGCAGAATTTAGACAGGTGCCCCTTTTAAAATACAAGCTTTGTACAATTGATTGTAATCTTTTTTCACATCAACGTAGTTGAGATGGGCAATTAATTACTATATGACAGATTTGAGATCAGGTGTCTTTATAAAAAGTTACTCAAACTTTTCTCAGCTCTGCTGAAGACCTTCCCTACCTCAAGGTAGTACTTATTTTATACATCTCTGAATTATTAAAGCTATAATCACCTGGGTGTATGATGGTTATAACTTTTGGTTATTTTCTTTATATCTTGCCTGTATTATTCTTAGAAATAACTCAGGGCAGTAAACATACCTAACATCAACCCGGTGAGGTGAGCTGAGTGTGTGTGTGACTGGCCCAAAGTCACCCAGCTGGCTTTTGTGCCTAAGGCAAGACTAGAACTCACAATCTCCTGGTTTCCAGCTGGGTGTCTTAGCCACTAGTTTCTACTGCCTTGATTTGAAGACCACAATTGCTGAAACAGCTCTTAACCTGGTGATCTTTGTCCACTTTTTTCAAGGATGCCAAGCCTGTGCCAAGTTACCTTGAGGTCGAACACCTGCTGTACTACGGATTGTTCCATCGCGGAGGGCAGCTTCACGGGGCGCTGCCCATTGCCTCTGGCGAGCGCAAGAACCTGATTATCTGGATGCGATCATCCGCTGTCCGCAATCACCTTTGTCCCATGTGCAATAGAGCGCCTGACCTCGTTGAGGCAGATGGATTTGGGGACGGGTTCACTGGGATTTTGGAGGGCAGCCCACCTGGGACCACAGACGTATGCTCGTTAGCATAGAAAGACGGCGGAGGGAGAGCAGAATTTTGCATCTGGATTTTAATAAATGTTCAAAATCTGACTTTAAGGTCTCAATAGTCTCTTCTTTATTCAGTCCTGGGTGCTTGGCAGTTTGTTTGCAGACATTCCATTGCCCAACTAGGCAACATCAGTGCTAGAATGAAGTGGGGTTGGAGGAAGAGGATTGTGGGGTCCTTGGTGTTCTCTGAGTTTTCTTGCAGATGTTTCATAACCCAGCTAGGCAACACTATCCGTTTGAGGGTGTGTAAGGGGCTCCCTGCTTGCACATGCCAATTTTTATTAGAGTCCCTTCATCTTCAAATCCCACCCCCCAATATCAGTCCTATTTAGATGGTGTCTCTCTAGCATAACAGCTAAATACTTTCTTTATATCAAGAGCTCAAAAATACTAATTTTGAACGTTTTATTTTTTAAATAAGTACCTTTCCTTCTCAGTTACAATAGCCTCTAATTGGAATGCAAAATCTCCTATTTTTAACTTCTGGTGATCAGAAAGCCAACAGCTTCAGGAATCTTGAAAGAGATTTAAATAAATTTAAATAAATAAATCCCGACAAAACGGTGAGTGAAGAGTGAGATGGAAGGCATAGGAATCTAATAAAATACAGTTAATAAATCTCTTATCTGGAAGGAAGCTCTTCCTACCTTCGGCTCACGTACATTAACCGAAGGGGGAACCAAAGTGCGCAGCCTCCGATTCCCGTCGGACTCATCTAGGAACGTACCAACCGGAAGTCGCCGCCAGAATTTAGCGAACGGCCGCCGTTGCGGCGGGAGGGGGGGGGCTGCGTTCGCTTCCCGAGGCGGCTGAGGTCCGCGGATGGTGCGGAGAAGCCGCCTTAACGAGGGCCCTGCTCCTCACGCCGTGCCGGGCCTTTTCCGCCCCACCGGCGAGCCGATTACCTGACTCGGTAAGTTCAAGACAACGGGGCGAATTCGGATCCATAAAAGCGGAGCAGGGTCATCCTTGGTGCGCATGCGCCTCAGGCGCCCCCCACCCCCCGGGAGACTAGGCGGAGGCGGGCTTATAAAGGCAGGGGTGCAGGCGGATTAGCCGAAGACGGTTTAAATGACAGCTAGGAGAGGGAGCTTTTCTTAAAGGGCCAGTGCTGAAGTCTTATTAGGTATAGAAAAGGAAGAATATTAATATACTATAAAGATTTTGAGTACAGATAGCTATAAAACATGGGGGAGAAATTCCCCTTAAGAATAAAGTGACTATTCCTAAAGGAATAAAACCTAAAAGAATAAAAATTACATCAATTTTGTTGCTTTTGCATCAATTCAGTTGGTGCCCTTCCTTCCGTCTGCTTCCCCCTTTAAATCTTAACCAGTTTAAAAGAAAAATAATGTATGTTATCTTTCCAGAAGGACATGTGTTTTCCTCATGCGATCTATAGCATAAGCCTGCAAGAAAGTCTGTTGTACCACATACATATTTTATATACCAGATACAACTAAGATAACTTAGTTACCCTGTGAAACTCATAGCCACAAAGATACCTGCAAAAAGAAATGGGAATTAATCCAATGATTAAGTGAAGTAATTAAGTGAAACTGAAAAAAATGGCTTTTTTTTTTTTTTTTAAAAAGGTTAAAGTTTACAGGATAAGAATTCCATTGTAAAAAAGGATAAAGTTTTAGTTGGGAGATGAATAACGAGAGTTATATTTTGTATTGTATTTTACCCGTTTCAAATTGTATTCTACACCTTTTAATTTTATATATTCTAGCTTTACAAATAAGGCATTCCTAGAGGGTTGCAATGGTGACAAATTATTCTGCTGGGGTTGTTAAAAAGCATTTCGTCTGTCTAAAACAGGCCCAAGAGCAAGATGGCTCACAGCCAGGCTAAGAAACGCAGGAGGAGTCGAAGTGATTCCCGGAGCCGACGAGACAAGGAGGAAGATAAGAAACGGAGGAAGAGCAGCAAAGATTCCCGAGAGAGAAGGAGCCAATCCCCAGCAAGCAAAAAAGAATCTGAACCCCAGGAATTCAGGATGAGTTTATCCTCTTCCAAAGACGGTGAGGAAAAAACAAAACCCCGCCAGCTTTTCCCAAAATTGCAGCCCTTTTGTATAGCTGTGAATCTTAACAAATGGCACAATTGCAACTTCCAAGTGAGCCTTGTTGAAAGATGGAAGAAGGATGGGGATTTCTCCTCAACCTTCCATCTTGGTTCACTTGGTTGGCAGTTCACAGGAGGGTCCTCCTTGGCTTTGACTTATTGTATTTGATTTTATTTGTTTGTCAAACATGTCCAAGGTAACAAGTATCGGTATGAACATAAACATGATGCCAGGTGGGATGAGCCAAAGGGGCATGGCACAAAAGCAACAAAGTCACAAAAGTAGGTAAAGTCCCTTTAATTCCTCCAACTTGGCCCCCAATGTCCAGTTATCATTGGCTGGAGAAAAAAACTCTCCCAAGAACAGTTTGTAAAGGGAAGAAATTCAGTCCGAACCCAAAGTATATATAGATTTTAAATAAAAACCAACACAAATCACAACTGCAGCAATTAACGAGACAGGGCAGGGTAAGGAATTGCAGACTTCAAAAGATAATGAAACACACACAGTTGGGAGGACGCCAGAACCCAGATAAGACTTGACAAACAAAGATAATTCACGCTTTGCTTCCAGCAAGGTGCTGTGCACAAACACCCTTTTTAAATCCTGTTTTCCCAGCTGCAACTAATGAAAGGGATCAGGGCCCTTTTCTCTCCCATAAGCCACATTGCTCCCTTCTCCATTCCTCCCTGCGTGCCCTAGGATGAAGAGGGGGTGGGCCTGGGTCTTCCTCTGAATGCCCAGCCAGACTGTGCCCTTCCCCAGTTTCTTCCACAGCCACTGGAGCCACTCCCCCACTCCCTGTCAGCTGCTTGACCTCCCCCTTGGAATGACATGGCATGACATCAGGATTCCAGCAGTTACCCCCAATTAAATCATGAGTCTCGAGCCAAACTTCTGGAACTTCAAAAGGAGTTAACATGCCGGCACTGCCTGGGTGTAGCCGACTCTGAGGCACATCATCCATTGTCCCCCTTGACTCTGGTTTTGCCCCCACCCCCTGGGTGTATCGTAATTCATATTCTCCAATGGGACACATCCATAGCCAAGAGTCATCAATCATGCTCTCCAGTTAGAATTTTGCCCAGCAGAAACTTCAGTCACCTAAGTTACTATCTTTGAAAAATTATGTATGGAATGCACTTTTGGTTTCCAAGCTGCCGCACTGCCCTTTCCACCCCTCCCTTTCTGTTGGGAACTCTTAAAAAAAACCATAGAAATATTTTATGAGTTGACACATGAACAAAGGAAGTAAATACAGATCAATGGGAACCATAGGACAGGGACGGTAGGCACGCTGGTGCGCTTATGCACACCCCCTTTAAGGACCTCTTAGGAATGGGGTGAGGTCCACGGTAGACAGTTTGAGGTTGAAGCTGGGAGGGTTTGAGGCTGTAACAAGAGAGTCAGATTGTGGAGGCTGGCAGCAGTGAGGAAGAGGTCCCCGAGGAGCCCAGTGCGCATGTGCACAGGGCTTATTGAAGGAAAGAGCAGCTGCAGCAGCACTGGTGACTCAGGAGTAAGGCTGCAAGGTGATGGCCCCTCCCTTAAGGGATAAAAGCCAGCTGAGAAACCGGAGTTCTTTGCAGGAAGCAAAGACGTTTTTGCACTCAAGCCTTGTGGACATTCGGGATATCTTGGTTGGTGTTTGGAGACTCTTTGCGTTTGAACTATTTCTTGGCAACTTTATCCAGTGTTCTTGGCAGCCTTGCAAAACCTTGGCAAGGCTGGTTCTTATCAGAGACAATTAGTCTGAAACAGCCTTTTCAATCGGGAAGGAACGGAATTCGTAAAGAATCATTAAAAGGTTTTGCTGCTACCTCCCGTTTGGTGTTTCTTTCCTTGGAACAAGGTTTGGGTCAGAGCAATAATAAATTAAGCCGGTAGGATCACACCTCCTGGATCTCAGCCAGGTTGAGGGCGATGGTCCCCTCGATCCCCTGCTTATCTTCTGTTCCATGCTGCCTCCTAGTGAAAAAGAAGAAGAAAACGAAGAAGAAGAGGAAGAGGAAGGCCAGCTCCTCTTCCTCCGAGACCACCTCTTCTTCCTCCTCCTCTTCCAAATCGGCCTCCTCTTCCAGTGCCTCTTCAGGCGAGTCCGGCGGCGACAAGCCCAAATCCGACAAGAAAAAGCAGAGGAGGAAGAAAGCATCCAAAGGGAAGGACAAGAAGCGGAAAAAACGAAAAGGGAAGAAGAAGAGGAAGAAAGCCAAGAAGGAGAGGGGAAAAGAGGAGGGAACCAAGAAGGAGGAGGCCCCCGGCCCTTCGCTGGACCAGTGGCAGAAGGAGGCTGGGTCGGATTCCGGACCTGGTAAGGCTGGCATTTGCACACTCAGTTAAAGCAAGTCTGGGGGAAAAAATTCTCCCAAAAAAGAGGGTGGGAGGCACTAGTGAGAGGCTTTCATAACATAAAATAGGTCCCCCTTCCTTCTTCCCTCCCACCCTTTCCCTTCCTTCTGCCGTGGTCTCCTTCCTTCCTTCCTCTCTTTTTCCTTTCTCCTTCCTTCCTTTCCTCCCTCCTTCCTTCCTTCCCCCCTCCCTTCCTTCCTTCCTTCTCCTTTCTCTCTTTTCCTTTCTCCTTCTTCCCTTTTCCCTCCTCCTCCTTCCTTCCTTCCTTTTCCTTTTCCTCCTCCTTCCTTTCTTCTTTCTCCTCCTTTCCTTCTTTTCCTTTCTCCTTCTTCCTTCCTCCCTCCCTCCCTTCCGTTTCTTCCTTCCGTTTTTTCCTCCCTCGCCTTCCTTTTCTTCCTTCTTCCTTCCTTTTCCTCCTCTTTTTCCTTTCTTCCTTCTTCTTTCCTCCTCCTCCCTTCCTTTCTTCCTTCCTTTTCCCTCCCTTCCCTTCCTTTCTTCCTTCCTTCCTTCCTTTTCCTTCCTTTTTTCTTTCCTCCTTCCTTCCTTCCTCCCTCCCTCCCTCCCTTCCCACAATGGTTGGTCCATGTCACAGGTTTTTTTCCTTCCTTTCCGCCCTCCTCCCTCCTTCCTTTCCTCCCTCCTTCCTTCCTCCCTCCCTCCTTCCTTTCTCCCTCCCTCCCTCCCTTCCTTTCCTCCTCCCTCCTTCCTTCCCTCCCTCCTCCCTTCCTTCTTCTTCCTTCTCCTTCCTTTCTTCCTCCCTCCTTCCTTCCCTCCCTCCCTCCTTCCTTCCTTTCTTCCTTCCTTTCCTCCCTTCCTCTCTTCCCACAATGGTTGTTCATGATGAACAAGGTTTTTTTTCCTTCCTTCCCTCCTTTCCCCTTCCTTTCCTCCTTCCTCCCTCCCTCCCCACAGTGGTTCCCCCACCATGCAGACTAAACCCCTGGGTCCTTTCTCCCTGTGGGGTAAAAGCCAGAGCCTTTTTTATGGTCTGTTGAAGAGTTAAACAGCATCCTTTCATTTTCTGACGGAGGCTCCTCTTTCAGCCCTCACGGACGAGCAGAAATTCCGCATCCAGGCCATGAAGCCGATGACGAAAGAGGAATGGGACGCCCGCCAGAGCGTTATACGGAAAGTCCTCGACCCCGAAACAGGCCGAATGAGGTAGGAGCAGGGCGGCTGGGTTGAATGGGGGTTCCTTCCCTGTAATCTTCGCCTTTTAATTGCATCGGGTTGGAGTCTGGGCCACTGAATGGAGCTGAGTGGTTACTGGCCAGATGCCCTTCCTGTTGCCAGTGCGGAGTTTGCAGCAGATAATTACTCATTGGACCCAGGGGAGAGAAATATCTGCCACTACCTGGGATTGAACTCACAGCCTCCTGATTGTGAGGCAAAAGCTCCACCTCCAGGCCACCGCACCACTCAATTCCTTCCCTGTAATAATTCTACAAGCTCTGTAGAATCATGCTTTGCCAACATCAACGGAAAGCAGGTTGCATGGGGTACCAAGTGGAGGTGTTTCTCTTGCAGACTTATTAAGGGCGACGGAGAGATCTTGGAGGAGATTGTCACGAAAGACCGGCATAAAGAAATAAACAAGGTTAGTGGCTTTCTACTACCACAACAAGCTTGGATGCAGCTGGCCTGCTTGGACAGGATGTGCGTCATTGACTTCCTAACTAAAAGGCTGCATGTTTTCTTCAGAAGTTCTTATTTCACGGCCCATACCTCAGACAAGATTGAAATTACCTCAGACGAGATGTTGAAATTACCTCAGACGAGGCGCTCCATTTCCGTCTCCATACCTGCACTTCAGAACACCCCGAGCGTCACGAGATTGTCAGTCACCCAAGTCATGGTTGACCCAAAGGTGTTTTTTCCCCCAAAAGGCAACTAGATTTTGTTTTTCCTTGAAGAGCTTTCGCTTCACATCCAAGAAGCTTCTTCTGTTCTGATGGAAGGAAGAAGAGAGCTTCCGTCAGAACAGAAGAAGCTTCTTGGACAAGAAGCGAAACCACTTCAAGGAAAAACGTAAGTCCAGTTGCCTTTTGGAAAAGACACTTTTGACACCCCGAGCATCGGTCTTACCAAAATCAGGCTTCCTAAAGTGCGGGGTGAGACACTGCTGATTGACAGACGTCAATTCAATCCTCTCTTTATTTTCACCACCACTGGAAACCTAATAGCTTCAAGGCAATCAATCAATTCACCCTCTGGATTTTGCCATCTTCGGGGAATCCCTGTTGTGGTTAGCTGGCAGCAGGTGCAGATGGCTCAGGAAAGCGAGGACTCAGATGAGGGGCCAGGACCATTAGGGAGTGGAGTGTTGCCTTCCGAGATTGTGGGGGCTGGCAACAGCGATGAGGAGGTTCCTGAGAAGCCCATGCCCAGGGCTCCTCGCAGGAAAGAGCAACTGCAGCAGCACAGGCGACTCAGGAGTAAGGCTGCAAGGTAATGGCCCCTCTTTCGAGAAGATAAAAGATAAAAGCCAGCTGTGAATCAGACGTTCTTTGCAGGAAGCAAAGACATTTTGAAACTCCAGCCACGTGGACATTATAGTATTTTAAGTTGGTATTTGAAGACTCTAGTGTTGTGAAATATTTCTTATTTTATTTCTTATCAAGGTTGACTCAGCCTTCCATCCTCTCCGGGTAGGTAAATTGAGGACCCAAGATTGTTGGGGGCAATAAGCTGACTTTGTAAAAATGCCGCTTAGTAATAAGCAGGCACATACAATGGAATGAAGGCTATTGCTGAGCACATTGGGTTGTATCCCAAAAATTGTAAGCCGCCCTGAGTCTCCAGAGAAGGGCGGCATATAAATGTAATTAAAAATAATAATAATAATAATCTGTGATTCTTGGCAATCTTGTACAGTTTTGGCAAGGCTCCTGCGTATCAAAGTTAATTAGTTTGCAGCAGCCTTTTAACTGGTGATTCGTAAGAATCATTAAAAGGTTTCTGTTCCCTTTGGTTCGTGTTTCTTTTACTGGAAAAGGGTTTGGGTCAGAACAATCCCAGGGTGGGGTGGGGAATGGTGGAGGGCAGCTAAATATTTATTTATTTATTTATTTATTTATTTATTTATTTATTTATTTATTTATTTATTTATTTATGGGACTTATATGCCGCCCCATCTCCGAAGACTCGGGGCGGCTTACAAATAAAACAACAACAATAATAAATAATTTAAAAATAGGACTTTGTTTGTCCCTGCTCAACTCCCCCTAACTTGTACCATCATCTTCTTTTGCAGCAAGCCAGTCGGGGCGATGGACTTTCGTTCCAGATGAAAATGGGGATGTTGCAGTAACAGGATGGACCCCCGAAACGGCAAAGATGATCTGGTGGCTGTTTGCAAAGGTTTTGCCCCAGTGAGGCACGTCCAGGTGCCAGAAGGCAGGCACAGGCCACGGTGCCCAAACCTTTGGGAGGGGGGGCCCCTCTCCCCCTCCCTTTCTGCCCCAAGGGCTCCTTGATTTTCCCAGGGGTCACTCCAGCTCCACTCCAGTCGAGGTTAGGGAATGTAAGAGAGAGAGAGAGGAGGATGCAGGACTGTTTGTGATGGGGGCGCTTTCCAAGGGATTCCTTGCAGCTAAAGAGGCCGCTGATCTCCCTCGTCCGTAATTTTGGGGATCTGGGAGGGAAGCTGAGCAAAGGAACAGCTGAGAAAAAGGGCCAGCCTTGCCAGCGATGCAAAACCCTGCCATCAGAGACTGGGCTACCGCAGGGGCTCCTTACCAGGAAGGAGAATGACTCATCTCCCCCCTGGTCCGGCTGCAGGAGGAGAACAGAGCGCAGCCTACGGGGTCTCCTTCAATCCACCTGGCATTGCACCATTCACACACACCCCTCCCTCCCCCAACCCCCAGCAAGAGCTTCAGGGGAAATCTGGAATGAGACCTCCCGGCCCAGTTCTCCAGCTGCCTCAGTTCCTCTCCTTCCAGGCACAGGTGATACACCTCACGTTTTAAAGGGTGCAGTGACTTCCCAGCCAGTTGGGGAAGGTTAAAGAACCACTTTGGGGTTTCCAGAGGAGCCGATTCTGGATTTGGGGCTATGTTGGTCCTGCCCAGTTGGTTGGAGCCCAGAGAATGCCTGGAGGGTAGCCAGTTGCTCAGCCCCGATGCGGGATTTGATTTCAGCTTCTGCTAGTGAGAGAGGCAAAAGAAAGGTGTTGTACGTTTGTAAGGTCTGGCAAAGCCTACTGTATCTGCCTGGGCTGCTAGCTTAATTCTGCATTGGTTGCTGCAGGTTTTAATTTTAAATTATCTCCTTCCATCCTTCCCTTCTTTCTCTTCTTCCTATGCTCCTCCTCCTTTTCCCTCCATCCTTTTCTTCTTTCCACCCTTCTTTCCCCTCTTCCTTTCATTCTTTCATTTTATTCTTCTCTTCCTTCCATCTTTTCTTCTATTCTTATCCTTTCTCCTTCTCTTCCTTCCATCTTCTCTTCCTTTCCTTCTTTTCTCTTTCCTTCTTTTCGTCTTCCATCCTCCTTTTCCTTCTCTTTCTTTCCCTCCTTCCATCCATCTCCTCCTCCTCCTCTTCTGGCCAGGTTCAGCATTCACAGTCAATCATTCATTCTTGGATAGCCACTTCGTGCAATTTGCACATAACCTTCCTTACGGGCAAGAAATTTCCTCCCCTCTTCCCGATTCCTCCCGTCTCCAATCTTGCCTGGCCTGATTGCCCTACCAGTACAAAATTGGGTTACCCACAGGCCCAGCGGAACTACACACCGGCC
Source organism: Naja naja (assembly GCA_009733165.1). Taxonomy (NCBI): domain Eukaryota; kingdom Metazoa; phylum Chordata; class Lepidosauria; order Squamata; family Elapidae; genus Naja; species Naja naja. The sequence continues at coordinate 2,273,591 of CM019165.1, forward strand.
ACTTCTTAGCCTCCTCTAGCAATCAAACAGCTGCTCAGCTAGCTTGTGTAAACTCAGTTTCCCATTGCAAGCAGTTAATTATTAATCCGTTCTTGGAACAGGCCACGCAATTCACTCCAAAGGGAAATCAAACAGAAGCACGCGAGAGAAAATATGGTAGTCAGTGTGTGTTTAAAATTCTTCAGAGCATTCTGCCCTGCAGAGATACAGGTGCCGAAATCGTGCTGGTTTCCAAAGCACCACGAAAGGCAAATTTAATATTCTTCCTTTGGGAATTCGCCAAATGAAAGTGTTCTTATTTTTTTTTTTTTCTTAATTTGGCTGGATTGTACGTACCCTTTGCATGCATCGTTCTCTTTTTCAAAACTGCAAGCACCAAGCTCTTAAAAAGAAGAATTCAGACTGTCCAAAGCGATCAATATTATGTCATCTGTCCAACTGGAAAATGCTTGTACTGGGTGCTGATGTAGCTAATTTAACTAATTAAAGCAGACTTCTAAACAACCTTAGTGGGCTGATGGCATCCTCTTTTCAGTTAAGAGGAGGAGCGCGTGCTCAGAAGTGGGTGTGTTTTCCAGACTTTTCCGGGACGTTTAAATTCTGGATAAGGATGGGCCACTACCAGATGATACACCAGAAGAAGGGATGGCTTCCCAAATTAAGAAAGGCCTGCCACCACCACCAGTGGAATTATTTTATCCACAAATAATAATAATAATAAAATCACTCAAGATCCAAGTTTTTAGCCTGCTTTCCGGCTGGGCCTCAGTGGTTTAGCAGGAGCTACAAATAGGCCACTCCTCTCTCTCTGCATCCTTACCAATACCGAAAGTTTCCAAGATATTGCAACTGAGTTAATTTGAGCAACTTCCCTTGGTTGGAAACACATCCTGATTATTTTTGCCTGGTGAAGAAAAGGTTACGCAGGAGGCTATATTTGCAAATAATAATAATAATCATCATCATCATCATCATCTAGGGAATTGCCAGGGAAAGTCGAAGCCAACGAAGCCCAACAGAAGGAAATGGACATGGGTTAAAACAGGCCCCATGGGGCAATTTGTGATCTGGTTCCCGGCATGCCGTTGCAAAGAAACGAAGACGGTGAGCAAGCCTTCCCAGTTCCTTTAATTAAGAGGTTCACATACAACAGGTAACTGGATACAAAGCACACTCAGGTGGCAGGGGAGAAGATGGTAGTTATGTACGACAACAGCAAGGCGCCTGACAGTATCATGCACACAGAAACATAGGAACAAAATGAAACAAAACAAAAAAGATGGAACGGGCTAAGCCAGACCCTCCAAACGTCCCAATTGAGCATTTCCATCTGCAATAATTTTATCCCCCCCCCTCCTGCCTATATCCTTAATAGTTAGATTTTTTTTTCCATTTCTGGTGCCAACAGGACACATTTAAAGATGACATTAGGAGAGGTAGGAAAAAAAGAGGGCTAATAGGAACCTTGTACTGATGGTGAAGACATTGAAAAGAGAGTGAAATGCTTCGCAGCAAAGCAGCTTTGGCTAAATCCGGCAGGAACCGAACTCGGTCAAGTTGCTCGGCTTCGCCGCAGGGCACGATAAACCTTCTTCAAACTGAAATGTTTCCCTGTTTGAAAAGGCAAAGAGATCTGCCTGGATTGAAAAGGAGGAGACTTTTCCTTCCATCAAGAGGTTCCAATTTGCCTGCTACCTTTACAAGCTACCTTTTCTGCCATTGTGGGATTTAAGGGGGTGATGGGTGGGAATTGCCAGGTTTCTAATTCTGGACCAGTTTGGAGCCTCTCGGCTCCAGGTTGATGGACTGGGACAAAAAAAATAAATAAAACAGATCTACATTCTTTCCAAGCAGAGATGTTTCAGATCAGGGGTGTCCAACCTTGGCCAACTTTTAAGACCTGTGGACTTCCAACTCCCAGAATCCCCCAGCCAACATGGGTGGATCTCAATTCCCAGAATCCCCCAGCCAGCATGCTGAGATTTCCCCCACCACCACCACGTTAAAATTTGCCCAAGTTTGCAAAAACATTTGAGTTGTACGCAGACTTTCTCTTTTTACACACATCTTGCAAATGCACACAAGAGACACGACATACTGTTTGTTTGTTTTTTCTTTAGAGTTTGAAAATGTTTACACATCAGGTTGTGTCTTGGTTGACAGGTTGTGCAGAGTAAAAGAAGGGAGGGAGGAAGTCCCAAACAAGTGTGTGTGGTTCCCTTGGCAGTTTTTGTGGTGTCTTTTTGTTTTGTTTTTGCACAACGAAACGGAGACGCGATGATGGGACGAGACAGAGCAGAAAACGCAATCCTTCTGGACAGTTCTCCCACTCCTGTTTTTCATCGTCCATCCCTAAGCACTAGGCTCAACCAGAGAGAGAAAGAAAAAAAAACATCCCATTAAGTAGTGAGAAACCTTCCAGCCCCCTTCACAGCTGGACAGGCGGCTTAGGATCTTACAATATGGCTTCCTAAGCCACCAATATTTTCTCCGTACAGTGAATTTTACTCTGGCACTTTTCAAAGGGGAGAAACAGACGCCGGAGAAGTTTTAAAGAGGGGGGGAGGGATATATTATAAAAAAGAGCATTGGGTGGATATTTGTTCATTTAAAAAAAAAGTATCCAGGCAAATCACCAAAGTGTTACGGCGGTTGGAAAAAGGCTGCATTTCACAGTGCAAAAGTCTGGGGAGTTTGGGATGCCCATCAGTCTGGCGGGGGAAAGGAAGGAAGGAATGGACGAAGATGCACCTGCGAGATAAGGAGTGATACAAGCGGTCGGAGGCGGACAGTGACCAAATATATAAAAACAGGAGCAGCATTGCAGGCCAGTAAAGACAAGGCTGACCTCCCAGTGAAGAGGTTGGGGCTTTAGGATGGGCTGAAATGCCCCATGTCAGAAGCTAGAAAATCTGAATTGCAAACAGGGCAGACAAAAAGGAGGGTGAACAGCCAGACAAATGCCCCCTCCCCGGTCTTTCCCCCCCAAAGCTTTCAAGCCTCCTTCAAGCCAGGTAAACGAGCAGAGAAGCAGGAGGAAAATGCAGGTCCTCCTTGACTTACGGCCCTCCCAGGTTTCCATTGCTAAGTGGGACAGTGGTGGAGTTTTTGCCCCATTTCGCGAGCTCTCTGGCCGCCGTCGTTAAAGGAGTCACTGTAGTTGTTCGTCCGGTGGTTGTTAAGTGAGTCGGGCTTCCCCGTTGGCTTTGCTCATCAGAAGGTGGCCAAAGGGGATCCTGTGACACGCACACACACACCCCGGGACACTGTGACCATCGTAAATATGAACCTGCTGCCAAGTGGGTGAATTTTGATCACGTGACTATACTGCAACGGTACAAGAAACGGTCATAAGTCACTTTTTTTTTTAAAGTGCCTTTGTAACTTCGAATGGTCATAAGCCAAGGACCCCCTGCATTATAAATCCCCTTCTGCTCAGAGATCCTATCTTTTTCAGCATTAAACCCCCTCCAGGCGGGGAAAAAAACCACCATTTTCCCTCTCCTAACCTCCCTGGTCAGGTTGACGTCTCTACGAGGTGGCTTAAACGGCTAATCTGAACTTTAAAAAAAAAAAATCTTCCTGAAATATCCAAAGGGCGGATGGGTGGGGAAATCTCTCCCTTTGTTCAGCCTGCCGTGTTGTTGTGCGTCTGTTAAGTACAGACAGACATGCCGTGGCTTAACAACATTGAATGACATGCGCTAGAAATCCGGAAGGAGTCGCTTGAGAGGGAAAAAGTAAAAACCAGATCTCCTTCCTAAAAGTTTCTCAGTGCAAACACCTAAAAAACCATGAGGTGTACAGTTGCGATATACCTACAGTTTTAAAAAAAAGGAAACCGAGTTTACAACCCCTCCCGAAATCTGACACTATAACGTTGGAAAAACGAGAAACGATTCCAGTCTAAAGGCAGGGAGGGGAATTCATAAATTAAATAAATAAATAACAACAACAACAACAACAATCTGAAAAGGCCTGGGAAGAATTTGGACGTAGCTTCTTTTTATTTTCGGTTTTAGGCTGAGGACATATCGCCACTTCCCAGGTGCTCCGAATCGTACGGCAGGTCCTCCCTGTGGAAGGCCGTGCCCTGATCGTGCTCCCTTCCTTCTGAAGGGACAGAATCCTGTGCCTGTTAAGACTCGTTTTTAAAAATTTTTTCCTGAATTAGTGCAATCCCGTCAACTTCCAAACTCTTTATTTAAAAAATAAAAAGCCTTTAATTAGAACCAGCCTCGATAAAACCACCAATCCAGCGGTGTGTGCATCGCACCCGTAGCTCTACATCACCACCATGGAAGCTGTGCAACGTGACTCGGCCCTGGGGCTGTGGCTTCTGCTTGTGCGTCCCTGAGTCCTTCCAGACTCCAGAAATGAATCAAGTGGCGGTGCGGGTTGTAAAGCAGTGATAGTTGCCGGTGTCCCCTTCCTCGGTCCGGGTCCCAGGGCCGGCCTACATGAACACACAGTTCTACTACCCACAACCTGTTCTCCTGCTGCTGCCCCCAGCGGTACCGGTGTGTTTGCTTGGACGATGTGTCTTCTTGTCTTTGACGGATGGCTAAGAAGAAGCTGGACAGGCACGTATTTACAATCTCTAACCCTGGATAAAGAGCCGGAAAATGGTGGATCTTTGAAGATGAGGCAGCTTGACGTCTCGGTGGCAGAAGGCGGCTCCTGTTCTCGGCCTCTCCGGTTGCGCTCCACGTACCCAATGTCCCTGCCACTGTCCAGGCCTGTGTGTTTTGTGGGGGAGGGGGGAAGGAAACCAAAATGCTCGGTTGCTCCTGGCCAGGTTACCGCCACCCCACCAGCAATGAGTAGCACCATATTTGCCCACGAGCCCCACGCTGCTGGCCTTGCCGTGGCCCCTGCTTCCGCCACCCGGGCAAGTGCAGCCGGCCATCATCACGCCTTGGATGCCTCTACTTCTGACCCAAGTTCCCCGGTTCGAGCCTCGGGAGCGTGCTCCGGCCCCAGCAGCCCGTGGCGAGACTCATGCTCCGTTGGCTCCGTTCTCGGTCCCTTTCCCGGTCACTTTCGGAGTGGCTTTGCGTCCGCTCTGGACGATAACCGGCACTCTGGCCAGTGGACACGGTGGGCTGGGAGGAGATGGTTCGCAACAGGTGGTTCCTCTTGCGCAGGAATTCGGTTTGGCCCGGGAGTCCAAAGCTGCCCTTCCGGAGAGCCATTCGCGTGGTGTTCTTGGCAGGCCGAGAGCGATGGGTGTACTCCAGCTGGGCCAGATGGGACGCGTAGCCTTCTGTGATGAACTACGGGACAAGAGACACCAAAAATTCCTTACTTTGGGAGAGGACTCAGGGTGGTGCCCTTGGTTTAAGGTCGAAGAACTTCTCTTTCAGATGACCTACCAACAGGTGGGTTTCCCCCCCCCTTTCCCTCCCCTACTTCTCTCTACCACCGTCATCAAAGTCTTGTCCTTCCTTCTTTTCCTCTTCCCATATCTGCTGAACACAATCCTGTTTTGCCCTTTGAAGTAGTCGGAAGAAGCATTTGCTTTCTCCTTCCCTACATCCCTTCCAAAATGCTTCCCACCCTTCTGTGGGCTGAGACATTTTTTATACACTGGTTGTTCGGTCTGCAGTTCTTCCAGTAGTGGGCTGAAGCCAGTTTAACAACTGGCTCTCTGAGTGGGTGCTTTGTGCGTGTGCACAGTGTTCTAAAACCACCAATTTTAACCTCTACAGCTTACCTTCTAGGGCTGTGATGGCAAACCGTATGGTACGTGTGCCGGAAGTGGCACACAGAGCCATTCCCGCTGGCACACGAACCATCACCCTAGAGCAGGTGCACTGCACAGGTGTGCACGCTGCCTGCCCGCCAGCTGATCATTGGGTATAGCTGCCGCATGGGGGGCGGCGCTGCAGCAGCAGACACACTATGTGCAGAGACTTGCGCCGTGTGCGCTGGGGTAGTGCGCATATGCACAGGGGTGTGTGGGGCCCCACACATGCATTGCCTTATGGGTACATGTGTGCGTGCATACTTTTGGCATGCGAGGACGAAAAGGTTAGCCATCACTGTTCTAGGGCAGCGTTGGTTAAGTAAAACAGCTGAGGCGCGGCAATTCACTGTGCCACGTGAATCAGCTGAGCTGAAAAACACGGAAATACAGGACAGGATAGGGCAGAGTTGGGTCCAACTGATCGTCGGAACTACCGGTTCCAGAACCAGTCCGAATAGGCAGCAGCCCACTACTGAGTTCTTCCCCTGCCTCCTAAGCACTGGCTCATACCCTTACAGTCTGTATCTGGATGAAAACCAGGACTGGTTCTACATACTGGCCCAAGCAGCTGAACATGTATATCTGGTCAGCTTGCAACATCTGGACATTTCTAACCCAACCTGCTTCATCATTCGCGCTTGGGCTCCAAAGCTAAGCCTGATCTCTGGAACATCTTTCCAAAAGTTCCTCAATCCAACAGAGCTGAGGTGAGTTTGCTAATGTTGCTCCTTTCTTCTACAAGATGCTTCCCTGTGATTTATTGACCGTGGACAGTGGGCTGGACCCCTCACAATAAAAGGTTCTTACTTGGCATTGGTTTTGTAACTTTTTGGTAGACCGCCCGACAATGTAGATCTGTGGAGGGGACAGGTTGATGGAGGTGTAGACGGAGACATCCTTGGTGGATCCATAGGCCGCATGGATCTTCATGTCCAGCTAGAAGAAGAAGAAAAAGTCAAACCTGTCAACTCATATATTTCTCTGGTCTTTTTAGAGTTACCAACAGAAAGGGAGCGGGGAGCAGTGTGACAGCTTGCAAACCGAAACTTGCATTCCATAAATGTTTTCAAAGATAGTTTCTAGGTGACCAGAGTTTCTGCCATGCAAAATTGGTGCAAGAATGTGAAGAATTATAAACAGGACTCATGTTTGATACTCAGCAATCTCTGGAATTTTTTTTTTCTCATAAGGGCTTGTTAACTTTCCTGCAATATAATTTCTGATTAGAAGGTCCCAGATTCTCAAAAGCGCATTTAAGGGGACTCGGCCCAGCCTGACCGCGACTGCTTTAACCCGCTGCGAATTCTGCTTACGTCTGTGACTAGAGACTTCAGGAAGTTGGCTTTGTGCCTCAAGGGATCATGAACCAGCCCATCGCAGAAGGAGACAATCCCGTGGGGGAAGTTGTGCTGTGCTAACCAGGCAACCACTCTCTGCTTCTGCATGTCGGGCCGGCCCGTGACGTAGATAATGAGGTAGCCAAGCTCTTGCCAGTGCCTAAGGAGAGGGGAAAATGAGAAAGATGGATGAGCGGAGAGAGCGAGAGGCAGCGTGAATATAAGCACGGAAAAGGGTCTCTCGTTTTCAACTGGAAAAAAAATGTTCCTGCTATTCTTATAGTATCCCATAAGGAGCATGGCAGCTCAGGTGGTTAGAACAATGGCTTGAAAATCAGCAAGCGTTCGAGACCCATGCGCTCCTGTTGGGATGGGGTGAGCTCCCGTCATTCGCTCCAGCTCCTAGGAGTTTGAAAGCATGCAAATGTAAGTAGATAAATAGGTACCACTTCGGTGGGCTCACTATGGGGATGTGCAACTGGATATTTCCAGGGCAACGGTGATGTCACTGGCTAATCCTTTCAACCCGCAAGTGCCTTGGAGCTTCCGACACGAAACCAGCAGCATGAAAATCCCATTCTTCAGTACAACTTCCTGGCACTAACGCTCCCCACCACCGCTGATCCCTCCTACCGTACGACATCCACTGCTCCAGCTCTGACTTTGGGGTCGCTGCCCATGATGGAAGGAACATGCTGGTGCGAAGGTAGCTAGATCCGAATCTTCAGTACGCATTTTCCCCCCTAGTCTTCTCAGGAAAGTTAAATTGTATTAATGCCTATTTTAGGGATCTGTGCTACCATTTTGATGGGTTTCATCCTTCCAAATTAAGGTCAACAGCATGCCTGCCATTTTTCAACATTGTTAGTCAGAAGGGGGGACACAAAGACAAAAGTTAAGCTCAGAAGCGACCTGTGGTTTTAGCGGAACAGGCACCTCTACCTTGGCTGAGAGACTGAATAGATTTTTTTTTTCCTTAAATTTAACTGGTCGTAATTATGCATCTGCCTTCAAAGGGGGAAAACAGGACAGGAATCTAAAAGATAAGCAATTGCTCCCTGCCTTGGATTAAGGATGAAGATGCCAATAGAATAGAACAGAACAGAATAGAATTCTTTATTGGCCAAGTGTGATTGGACACACAAGGAATTTGTCTTCGGTGCAGATGCTCTCAGTATACATAAAAGAAAAGATATATTCGTCAAGAATCATAATAATCATAGCTCACCTACAACCAGGTGGCCTGAGTTGCCACATCTGTGTTTTTCAAGCCATGCCCATTTTTCCTACCTACCGCTCCACAGCTGTGCCAATCCCTGGCAAACCTCTGTGCACAAGAACGTACCTCACCACCATTTTGACAGGATACACCCCTATCCCCAGCCGCCTCTGCTCCGCAATTGTGTAGGAAACTCGTCCGCTGCTGTTGGTGATCTCTGTGTCAAAGTAAACCCATTCTCCTGAGGGGGGCTGGGTCATGATGTGAATGTCCACCTGAAGCACAAAGAAGAAGAAACTTGGAATCTCAGCACCATCTGAGTTCGAATCCCATGGTCGCACGGACCATCTTCTGCAGTCATTAATGAGTTTATACTGGGGAGGGTAAGAAAAGAGCCTTGGTGGTGCAGGCTGTTAAAGGCCTAGCACTTAAGTTCCAGCTGCCTGCAATTAGTGCAGCCTCAAATCCCACCAGGCTCAAGGTTGACTCAGCCTTCCATCCTCCTGGGGTAGGTAAAATTGAGGACCCAAGATTGTTGGGGGCAATTAGCTAACTTTGTGAAAATGCCGCTTAGTAATAAGCAGGCATATACAATGGAATGAAGGCTATTGCTGAGCGCATTGGGTTGCATCCCAAAAATTGTAAGCCGCCCTGAGTCTCCGGAGAAGGGCGGCATATAAATGTAATTAAAAAAAAAAAGGTTTTTGTTCTTTTTGGAATTGTGTTCGATTTGTCGGAAAAGGGCATGGGTCAGAACAAGAATAGAATAGAATAGAATTTTTTATTGGCCAAGTGTGATTGGACACACAAGGAATTTGTCTTGGTGCAAATGCCCTCAGTGTCCGTAAAAGAAAAGAGACATTCATCAAGAGTCAATTACAGTTGGGACATGAGATCCTGTAGAACCAAGCCTTCTTTGGGTCCACACCGCTGCCACTTTTTCGAGCTTTCGTGGGACCAGATCAGCAACCCACCTTCTCCCCTGTGAGTGTGACCATATCCAACGGGCCGTACATGAACCTCCCGTTTAACACCTGGGGCCGTTCTTCATTGGCTACGGCGTCGTTGACCCGGTGATTGGCGGTGACATTCTGCCAAAAGAAGAGAAGCAGCAAACATCGGGTTTGGGAGTCCCACCATGGCAGATGGACAATTTTATACTGGTAGTTCACATCTGATTTTGTATGTTCAACATCTTCCACGCATACACAACTCTCGACTCTGCCTGGTTTGCTGGTTGACGCAAGGTGATCAATGAGTCTGGATGGCCATTAATCATTTTTGGGCACGGACCTTTATTTAAATTGAAGTGGGGAGCCTTTTCCTGCCTGGCTGAGTGGATGCATTGATTTAAATTTACTTTTTAATTCAACTCAGGGTGGCTGTCAGCCCTACCTTCACCGCCCTGACAAATATTGGATTATACAACACGTTCTGCATGTTGCAATTCCATCTTGTACCCTTTTACTTATTCACTTGATTGTGGCCATCGTGTTCAAACTGTTTCATAGATTAAAAAAAAAAACCTCAAAAAACTTCAGTAACGATCAGGGATCACACAACTGTTCCCCTCGACTGTCAGAATCGGGCTTCTCTGGCAATCAAAAATTCAGGATTTATCCCCTCTTGGCTTTGCGGGCTGCTTTTTTGACAGGTTTTCACAGTACCCCAAAATTGAACTGAATATGCGTTGAATTTATATAAATTAAATACTTCGTCCTCATCTCTTTGCTCGGTAGGAAAATCCAGTTCTAACAGTAATCTAGCAAAAGAGCTTTAATTGGATAGCTAGTTTTTAAAAAGGCACCCCATTACGCATTGTATTATATTATTATCTCTTTTATTGACTAAACATGAAACTCAGTTAACTGAACATTTAAAAATGTATCACAAATACCAGTGACTGGTGCTAAGAGTTGATACGGGTTGCTGCCAATGTGCTAGATATCAACCAAGTATCTTCTTAAAATGTACGACGTTTGAGTAGCGCAGTTTTTTGCAGTTCCGCTGGTGTTATTGTAGCAAACTGCAATTTCTTGATGTGGTATTATTATTAATCTGCACAGTCAGACAGTTATTATTATTATTATTCCTACTTGCTGAATCAGTGGCATCACTCTCGCCCAGATTCTTAACACAAAGTTGTAATTTGGGGCTGTGTCCCCCCGCCCCAATTTGGGATGCTGACCGATGGGGGTGACGAATGCAACCCACCCGTAGCTTGACATGAGTCCGTTTACGGAGCCATTTCTCCCTGGGTTTGGAAGGCGTGAAGACGGAGACCTCTTTCCCATCTACTTCAAGAATGCTGCCGTTTTCATGCCGCATCACCTGAAAGACAAAACAGGGTTTGCCCACGATGAGGTGCCACTTCTGATGGACGGGCTCCCACCTTGGCATGACCCACAAAGACACAAAGCCTGGTTTACAAATGGACAAGGAGTCCAGACCCACACTAAGTCCATAATGGGCAATGGTTCGTTAGTGAAGGGATGAGAACAGTGGTGCGATTCAACTGGTGTAACAACCGTTTCAGTAAGCGCACGCGTGCACAGCGTTTAGAAAACACCATTTTTAGCTATAATACTTACCTTCTGCTGCATCCCCTGTGAATAAAACAGCTGATGCGCGGCAAACTGTTCTGCGCGAATCAGCTATGCTCAAAACAAGGAAATAAAGCATAGGAAAAGGGCAGGGATGAGTGGGCAGGGCCAATTGATCACTGGAACTACTGGTTTGCCCAAACTGGTCTGAACTGGTAGAATCCCATCCCAAAGATGTTGGCAGGAGGATTCTCACCTGTCTAAGGAGGAAGGAGACCACGTCTGTGGATTCCCAGTAGCTGGCGTGAAAGAGGTGTGGTAAGGCAACTGTGGGGAAAGCGGTCAGCGCATCCGGACAGTAGAGAGCATAGTCAATCCTTTTGGTTCCCCACCACTTGGCCGCAACTGAGAGAAGAAAGAAATCCCATTGGGTTTCTGCAAAGCATCTTTCCATCTCCATCGATTCCCAAGACCGTAGACCATCCAGGAGAAGGCCCAGAGAACTCCCCTGGTCTGTCCACATCAGCCCTATTAAATGTTTGGCCATGGCTCTTCTTGGACCATGGAAGGTTCAGGAGGAGCTGTCCCACCCCCCACCCCCTGGAAAAGTCACCAGATTGGCCTTCCTTGCGGCTTCGATTTTTGAGAACATACCTTGAGGAGCCTATTTCTGAACCTTACAACAGGATAGCCAAAATTTGAGCCTCAAAGAAAGGACAGAGAGAGGCTAGTCTGGATAAGAAAGCCCCCACCTGTTGTTCAGTGTTATCATTCTTGGAAATTGAAATGGAAAGGGTCAAAGACTGGCCTGTAAGCAGAATTCCTAGATTTTATGTCCAGAAAAATAAGCTAGCTTGGTTGATTTAATTTCTAAATCAAATTTATGTGGCCTCCATCTCACAAGAAGTGACTTTCCTGGGCTTCATTCAATTCCTTCTTTTAAGTCTGTTCTTAATTCCAGGAAAAAGTCCACTTCTGAGATGATGATAATAGACAAAGACACTCAAATATGGAGTGGGACCACATATGGCCGAGGTCTCAATGTCCAAATTGACAGTTGGGAAAGCAAAGCGGGAGCTTCCAAGCCAATAGTTCTGCTTTTTCAGGCTCGCAAAGTATTTAAGGAATTCTCCAAAGCAGGGCAGTCGAGAACCAGTCTTTCCTTCCCAAGAAGCAGCTCAGGAGGACAAGATAATCGGAGGACACGTGCAGTGTAGAACGTTAAGATGAATCGGAATGAGCTTGACTCTGTATGATGGGCTGTTAGTAGCATGTTGGCTAATCTCCAGAGCGAGAGTAAAAAGAGTGGTTTGTTAAACAGACAGCCAGATTTGAGGAAGACCTCCCGTGAAGAAGATTTTGGGGTTCTGGAGACAGCGAAAGAAGAGATAAGCAATTGCTCCATTTTGATCCCGTTCTCCTCGCTCTCCAGAATACCTTTGTGGACATCAAGATCTGGAATCAGGCGAGCAGTCTCAGATTCCCCATGGAGGGAGCTCTCAAACCTTCGTGCTGGAGGATTTGGGGATCTTCGGCTTGAGCCTCCCAGTCCTCTGGGGGAAGGACTGGATGTGGGGGTTGTGGGGGAGCACTAGGAGAGCCAGAAGGCTAAACCCTCTGGAGTGGTTGAGATGATGTTTTTTATCTAAAAGGAATCACATTTTCGAAGAGAGAGAGAGAGACAGAGAAAGACAACACAAAAATAAAAAACACACGCTTTTGTTAAAGCACACGGGGGGACCATGCCAAAAACAAAATGCACCATAGATTTTTGACCTCTAGCGTTGGGGTGGGGGATGTAGAATGCATTCAACCATATGTCGGATGAGTTAAAAGTCAACCATGCCTTTGCCCTCGGAGTTGGGAATTTGGGATCTTGGCTTTAGCTGATGAATCAAAACAGGAGGTTGAAAAGGGAAGCAACTTGTGAAAGTTATGACTTCTTAACAAGGGTTGTGCTTTGTTCTTTGGGGTTTCAGGAATTATGGGAGGGTAAGAAAGCAGAGTTGAAAAACTCTGAAGGTCAACTGTGCAGTGAGTTGGAGATGACGTTCTCTGAACCTGGAACAAAAAAATGAACATTTTCACATCTTACTTACTGCAATATGGCTGTGTTTCTCAACCTTGGCAACTCTAATGGTGGACCTCAACTCCCAGAGTTGAAGTCCACATATCTTAGAGTACCAAGTTTGAGAAACACTGCAGTAGAAACTCTGAATTTGTAAGGAGTTTGCTCTTTTGACCATGAGGGACACGGCATCCATTTTGGGTGCTAACCATTCCTCTGCCCTTTCCTTCTTTTGCAATATCTTGAAAAGCTCCATATTTATTCCCAGGCTCGGAGAACTTCGGAGAGGAGGAGTAGAAGACATCAGCCAATCTTCACAGGGGGTTGAGGGAACTAAGCATGGGGCAGGCTCATTTCCATGGGGAAAAACACTTACTGTTGGCTATGTTGGAAGCAGTGTAACTGTCTGCCATTCCGGACACCTGGCTGACAGTGCTCACTTCACTTGCTCTCCGGAAGGCTCTGAACTGTGGGGCGGAAACGGGAGCAGACGGGGACGTGTTTTCCACCAAGACGCCACCATGAGACTGAACAACATCTGCTACAGGGACGAAACGGGGAAATCGGGAATATTAAACCCAACCACAAACACACAAAGACAACCAGGATGCCATAAATACGTCAAGAAATTGTTTTTAAAAAAAAAAAGAAAAAGCAGGCACACATACAGAAATTAGGCTGGATGCCACCATGGTGAACATCTGATCAAAGCTCTCAGAACCAACACCAAAAACAGAAGCTTTGGTAGGGAAGCACCAAGGGAAAAAATTAGGTGGACACAACGGTGAAAGCATCAAAACAGGATCTCCACAGCCATGGAAACCCAACAGAAGAGAAGCTTAACAAGTCTTCCTTAGAAGGAAACAGAAACATCTTAAGAATTCCACCTGGGTGCTGGGATGACTCATACCAAATAGGTGCAGTTGGTGGAGAGCAAGAATTTCTCAACTATGGCAACTTGAAGATATGTGGACTTCCACTCCCAGAATTCTAAGAGATGAGGTCCCCATATCTTAAGGTTGCCAGGGCGGGCTGGGGAATTCTGGGAGTTGAAGTCCACACATCTTACAGTCCCCATGCTGGTTAGGGAATTCTGGGGATGCGTCCATACATCTTAAGGTTGCCATGCTGGCTGGGGAATTCTGGGAGTTGAAGTCCACATATCTTCAAGTTGCCAAGGTTGAGAAACCCTGCTCTAGAGGGGCTTCACTAGTTGGTTCCAAATCCTGAATGGGAGGGAGGCATTTCTGATCCTTCCTGAAGCCCCTCGCTGGGGTTGGGAGAGAGAGAGAGAGAGAGAGAGAGAGCAAGCAAGGCAACCCAAATAAATCCTAAAACTCAAACAAGCCATCCACAAGCTCACAGATATGCCATGCAGTAGAGCTGTTGGGACAGCGGAGAGAAGCCACGAGCAGGACGTGGAGAGCGGAGGTCATGAAAGCTTTCCCAAGGGAGCAAGAAACATTCTCAATTCCAGCCTTTGCCAAAAAAAAAAAATTAAGTAGGTTTGGAGGCAGCCACTGCAAAAATAAATGCCAGCGTGGCTTTTCCTGGCCACATCAACCAAACTGAAATAACCCAAAGAACTCAACTTGACCATTCTTTGAGCTCTGGAGAAGGTGGCGCTCCGTTCCTAGGACTTCCACAATTCCGTGCCCAACAACATCATCCTGAGTTACACCCCACTGAATTACCACCCAAAGTTGGCTTCCAAGCAGATGTTGCTGCAGCTTTTCCCTGAAGCCTGGCACCTTCCAGATGTTCTGGGCTACTGTCACCTGAGCCAACGTGGCCAACATTCTGGTTCCTGATGGGGGATGGTAGCTCAGCACATCTGGAGGGTCCCAGCTTGAGAAAAATGGTTGAAACGACATGGGAAACTGTCATCTATAGAGGAAGATTGCAAAAGATATGGATATAGATTGGCGGGGGGGAGGGATCCATAACTCCAGCAACGCAAAGTTTCTTCTCAGGGACAGAAACTTCTCCACCTTCTCAAATTTTTGCAAATTCTTTGTGTACGTGACCCAGCAGGAAATACCCAAAGGCCATTCTTAATTTTTTGTTCCCCTTTGCTGCCTCCTTCGTTCATCTCTCCTACTTTGTCCAGCACAACTGGAACGTTCTCCGTGGGCCTGTCTTCTACGAAGACTGGAAAAGCTTTCAGGATGGGAGGTTCAAGCATTAGCCACCACTCCGAAAAACGCCACACAAGACCAAATGGGGGAAGGTTCAGATCACACACACTCAGCAAATCCAGAATGTTTATTGGAAACGTCTTGCCAGTTCAAGGTGGGGACGGGGATACTGGTTTCCATGAAGTTGTCCTGGTTCTGGAAAGCAACCAGAAGGTTGCTTTCAACGAGGAGGGCAGGGTTGTTCTGGACTGTTTCCACTAGAACAGACGGGGAAGAAAACAGAGGGGCACCAAGAAAATAAAAAAACAGGAAGACAAAAGACATGTGGCCACAAGCACTTGGAACAAGACACTTACAACCAACGTCAACACCATCTTCTACCAGAGTTTGGATGCTGGAAACAAAGCTTTGGTGGTAGACCATGGTGAGGCCTGAGCAGGTATAAAAGGCTGGTGGCCTAACGCTGAGAGGCAACAGCAGAATGGTGATGGACCATAATTGCTGTGATGTTCACATCCAGACTTGGAAGTCCAGTGGAGAGAACAATGTCAAGGAGTTAATTTTTTAGGGACATGGAGCATCTGGATGGAATCAGGTTCCACCTTGTTTGTCCACCTTGTTTGTTCTCCTCTTGAAGTCAGCCCACCTTTTATACCTGTTCAGCGGTAATCCATAGTCCAAAACACAGATCTTCTCCTAATCACATTGTCCTGGATCCCAAAAAGCAGAAGTGGGGACAGTTCATGGTCACGTGGGCCCAGGGGCATAAAACCAGGATTCAGAAGCATATGCAGAATGCTTTCTTTTGTGGTATGTCCTTTTTTTCCTTCTGAAGTCCAAGATATGAATATTTTGGTTGAGTTCCCACCCATCAATCCAATTTCATGTTTTTTTCTGAAGTCCAAGGTAAACGAACATTTCAGTTGAGTTCCCACCCATCCTTCAGAGGTTGGATCTAATTATCACATTGGACCTTAAAGAAGTCTTGAGCAGACAAAAATGGATTTTAGCTAACAGCAAAGATTTTAGAAGCCCAGGAGCTTCTAGACACCCATAGGAGAATGGCTAACATTCTACCATCCCTGTTCATCGGACATCTGTGTTTGCTTGTTAGCCCAAGATTCAATATTTGATCACCACTGTGCTGGAGAACATTTCAAAAGCAAATCCCACAGAGTTTCCCACATGGGACGTAAGCTTGACAGCAATTATTTCCTGATGGCTGACTCAGAATAGTGTATCCTTCACATGAAAAAAGGGTCTATGACAGCTGGAGATAAGGGTGAATCTACAACGAGGATGAAAATTCTAGGAAAATGCCATTGCTTGTGTTCCTCAGAACAAAAGGTCTGGGACTTGCGTATCTCATCATCTTGGCCACCTCAGCTGGATTTGATTTTCTCCAAATCTCCAGCTTCACTGGGGACTTAAGGAAATCTAGAAGTGCAATTCACTGCTTCCCTAGCCTAGAAGACAATACATGGCCCTCAGATTTCTGAGGAACATCTTGACCATGTCTCAACTTCTTCTTGCTGGCAAGAGACACCTCAGGAATTTAAAGCAGGTGCCACTCACCCCATCACCCGCTCACTTATAAGATAGAAATGGTGGGCGGGGGGGAGGGATGAACTTACCCAGAAGGGCTGAATTGCCATCCCCAAGAGGGAACCGCTGGTAACGTGGGATGTTGAAGGGAGGTAAAATATGGAACTTCTTCTCGAGAAGAGGCTCCAAGCGAGAGGCCGAAGGATCAGCTGGGTGGAAGAGGTTGTAGACTTGCTGACAGGCTGGTCTCAACTGGAAGACTGTGCCATGGAGAGAAGAGAAAGAGTTGGCCAAGGGGGCAGGATACTGAAACCATAATCCACAGTTCTGCCATCTCACGGACAACTCTTTTCATTGGCTCTAAAGTTCTTCCAGATAGTTAAAAGTTAATGGGTTACATCTTCAGAACAGAAATTGAAGGAATATTTGGGGAAGATGCTCTTCCTTAAACCCTGTTGGGTGTCAGTGCTCAGTGGGCAACCCCAAAACAATTTTGTCACCTGTGTTTTTATGAAACAACCAGGTACTCACAGGAGCAGAGAGAATTAGGATTTTAAAGGGGAGTTACCCCAGATTGTATTGTGTACAGCATGGCTAAATAATGGCTTATAATCATATAATTCATCAGGTGATGTAGTATACAAATCATATGATACGTATACGGCTTTTTAGTTTTGTATTAATTGGGACCATTAATTTAATTCTTTTTTAAATATTTATTGTGTCTGTTTTTATTGTACCGAGTCTTCGGAGATGGGGCGGCATATAAGTCCCATTAATAAATAAATAAATAAATAAATATTAAAAAGCATAACGTCTTCTTTCTTGACCGCGTTCTTTTAAAGAATTGTTAAAAGAAAAATCAACAGGCCATTTCCGAGCTCCAAGTTTATCTCGTTTATCGATCCACTCATAAAAATATTTCGAGGGGTTGCAAAAATTTACTCTGCACTTTGATCCTGTGTCTTGGTGAGAAGAGGATTTTGCAAGCACAGGTCAAGGTGAGATGACTTTACAGCAATCTGTGCAACCCTGAATTGTTATCCCTGGCCAGGAAGAACTCTGAAAAGGTGCTCATGTTTGGGCCTCAGGACTAATTTTAGCATTCCAATTTTGCATCTCTGCTTGCAAAACCTGTGAAAAGGCAGAGGAAGCTTCAGGAGGCCTCCATCCCCCACCAGGGAACGTACTGTCAAGAGTTGGCATGATGGTTTTTCGTAAGGCAAGGACCAGCCCCAGGGGACAGCCAAAGAGGAAGAAGTCGGTGATCTCAAATTCAAACTTGCCAAGATTCCCACAGTCCAGTTGAGTGGAACTACTCGATCGCCGTGATCCCACAAAGTTCTTCAGAGCACTAGAGTGTAAACTAAGAGAAGGGAAAAAGAAGGAATGTCAGCAACAAAAGGTGCCCAGAAAGCTGGTTTTCCAGAGGGACAATCGGGAAAACGTTCTTTATTGAACAAATGCATTTATACATCATGCTCCAGTTGATGAGACATGCAATTTTCCTGTAGGAAATGCCCCCCAAAATGCCTATGAGCACCATGGACAGAGGAACTTTCCAGAGGTACTCCTTGACTCATGACTGTCCCAAAGGTGGTTTTTTGCAAAAGGCAGCTGGACTTCCTTGTTTATTTTTTTGGATTTCACTTCTCACTCAAGAAGCTTTCTCAATTCTGCGCCTTCGGGACCACCGTGGCTTGCATGCTTCAGAATTTACTGCACTTGACTCACCACAATTCAGACTTACGCCATTAAAAAACTTTTGACCGTAATGGGTGGATTCCATTCCCATCAAAACGTGAGGACTAGCCGCTTGAAGCAGCAGAAGAATGAAGTAGCCGTCGATTTTTCTGGCACGGTGGTGCCGGACATTAGACCCAGGTGGAATTGTTTTGATTGCAAAACTTAAAATTAGAAGAAGGGATTAGGCAAAGCTCTCGTCTCTCACTACTTTTTGATCGTTTTATTTCTATTTGTTGCTGCTCACTGATATTGACCTCTTGACTTGGCAGCTCTTGACCAAATGCCACAGGTAGGGGGTAAAAATATAGGTATTGGCTGAAATGTTTTCAAAGACAACCCCTGAAACCAGGTTTAATTTTCAAGCCATGATATTTGAACAAAACACTTTCAGATGTCCGTTTGCTTCCTCTTGTCCATGACTGCAGAAGAGCATCTACGGAATGTTTCACAGCCATTCTTGGTCCAACTAATCACTTTATCCTCCAAGCTGAAGAACTCACAGGTAGTCCTTGACTTACGACTGCAACTGACCCCCAAATTTATGTCGCTGAGTGAGGAATTTGTTAGGTGAGTTTTGCCTTCCTTTTAACGACTTTTCTTGCCCCCTTTGTGAAGTGAATCCCTGCCATGGTTTAAATGAGGGACACGGTCATTGAGTGAACCTGGACTTCCCGTGGACTTTGTCTGTCAGAAGGTCACAAAAGGGGACCATGTGACACTGCAACCGTCGCAAGTACATGCCAGTTGCTAAGCCTCTGAATTTGGTTCACGAGACCACGGAGATGCTAAAGGGGTCCTCCTACGTGTGGAAAAACAGTCCTAAGTCCCTTTTTTTCAGGGGTGTTGTAACTTTGAACGGTCACTAAATGAACCCTGGTAAGTCGAGGACTACCTTTAGTGCAAGATTGGAAGAGGGAGAAAGAACTGGCCCACAATTTCGCCAAGAGATGGACACAATAACACCACCACCATCATCTCTGAGCTATTCCACGCAACAAAGGCAAGGCTTTTCATCAATGTCTCTCTCTTTCTCTCTCTCTCTCTTACACACACACACACACGCCCTTGATCAAAGGGGATTTGTTGCTAAAAGAATCTGCCCCCCTTAGATTTACAATCAAGAGATTTCTTGACAGGGGACTGCCCTCCCACCACCGCCATGTCGTCGTCCTCCCCCCCCCCCGACGTTCTAGATTTCTCTACGATACACAAAGCGGGCGAGTGCAGCTTACCTATTTCTTCCTCAAGGAAGTTGTTGGGGGCAAGAAGGGTTGGTTAAAAGGGGGTTTAAGAGAAAAGAAACAAGAGAGAAGAAATAAGAGAGGGAAGTGAAAGAGAGGAAGGCAATCTTGACAGCTCGCGTACGACCGTAATTTACTTATTTATTTCTCAAATTTGGAGCCCGCCCGTCTTACCCCCAAGGTAACTCTGGGCAGCTTACAGTCATGAAAGATCAAAACTGCATCAACATAAACAAATAATTATGTTTAGCCCCGCCTTAAAGCGAGGTTCTCGTAATGGTTAGGGTTCCTGTCTGAGCGGCGGATTGGACTAGCTCTGCTGGCTGGGGAATTCTGGGAGTTGAAGTCCACAAGTCTTAAAAGTGGCCAAGGTTGGAGACCCCTGGACTAGGCGTCCTCCAAGGTCCGTTCTAACTCTGTTTTTTTTTTTTAATAAGCTTTATTAAGGTAAATCATAACAACAAACAAACAAAGAAAAAACATGAACTTTAAAAACCTGTTAAAAAGAAATAAACATCCATATTTAGTATCGAGGCAGAAAAGTCCTGGTACATGCTTAAATCCAAATCTGCTGAGCTTTCCTTAACGGTCAAGTATTTATTTGCCATAAATGCATGAAAGAAAGAAAGAACGAAAGAAAAAAGGAAAGAAAGAAAAAAGAAAAGCAATACCCAATAGGCAGTATAATATTCAATTTCTATTGTACAGAGTTCAAATAAACATTTTCAAAGTTCTGCATATTGTCTTGGCGCGTCGTCCTACTAAGTCATTAAAATTCCTAACTTTATTATATATATATATATATGCCTATTATATTAAATATAAAACATAAAACTAAGGTTTATCAGAACTTAAGATTATATTATTATATCTTATATTGAAAGTAATATAAGTATTTCTTGTAGCCTCTATCTTTCGTAGCACGTTACAATCTGTCTCCTTTAGTCCACTGAGTTAAATAACTTTAAGCTTCCCTTTTTGTTCTGCCCAATTATACCATTTGTTCCAAATGTTATAGTAATCTGTATCTTCTTTTTAATGTAATCCTCTCCAACTGGGCACATTCATAAGTTTTTAATATGACTACTTGTAACGGGGATACCTCTTCCTTCTTCCAATACCCTTCTAACTCTGTTACTCTGTTCTCACCTGTATGCCCAGGCGAGCCATCCTTGGTCACAGGAGACACAGTAGATAAGCTAATTCTAAACTTTATTGTGAAGCTACATTAATGGTCTGAAAGTACAATTTCCCCTTGCCAAGTCTGGAGACCACTCCTCTACAGCTTCTCTCTGCCCAACCCTAAACATCTCTGCTCTTCGTGGTTGAAGTGGCTGAGCGTCAGATCTCTTCTGGCCAGGTGGGATTTGTCTCTTGTAAAAAGACTTCGACTTTCTGTGCCATTT
Organism: Naja naja; assembly: GCA_009733165.1. Lineage (NCBI taxonomy): Eukaryota > Metazoa > Chordata > Lepidosauria > Squamata > Elapidae > Naja > Naja naja. Next base: position 2,294,583 of record CM019165.1, read on the forward strand.
CAACCATCCAGCATTGTTTGCTGGGTGATCTACAGAGCTGGAGAGGCTGTTAATCACGAGGAAGGACTTTCAGCGAAGGAGTTATAATTTTCCTTTTCTGCCTCTGATGCTGAAGGAAGACAACAGCTCTCCACATTATTTAGGGCAAGGAGTAAAACAAAAGCCGCCGAATCCGATCAATCTTCGGAAATAATACCGAGAGAATTTTCCTACTGATAGGAAACATGCTCAATAAAATAGATGGCGGCAATGATAGAGCGAGCAAGCATTCTTATCAGCTTGGGACAACCTGCAAGTCAATTCCCGGGCAGCTCATTTCAAAGAGGGGGGGAGGGAGGGGGATTCATTGATCAAAGCTGGAGGACCCCAAGGAAACCTCGGTTCAAGGCCCCACAGAACTCTTCTCAGCGATCGGAGCCAGTTCCCTCTCCTATCTCAACGTGGCCTACCTCATCACAGGGTTGATCTTGCTAGGATAATATTAGGGGAGAACTGGCACCCCCCAGAAAACTGAGGGGGGTCTTTGATGGTCTCTGAGCTTAGTGGTTCTCTTGCAGACATTCTAGCACTGGTGATGTTCCCTAGTTGGGTCACGAAACATCTGCAAGGAAACCACCAAGCTCAGAGAGCACCAAGGACCCCACAGTTCAACCCCGAGCTACAACTCTCCTCTCCTGTTGGTACTCCCAAGAAAAATGTGACACTCGACAAGAGCAACCTCTCCGGCTCTGCAAAGCTACCTGGACAAGAATGCCTGATGTTGCTTCAGGGTGTCCAGCTCAAAGGTGGACGAATCGCTCCTTTTCCGTAGCAGCTGCTGCTTCTGGGGATCTTCCTTGTTGCTGCGCGGCAGGTCGGCCGTGCTCCGGCTGAGATGCCGGCTGGCTTCCAACCCACAGCCTTCCGAGCAGTAGCTGTTGTTCACCAGGATGCCGGGAGACAGGAGGTCCGTGTCCTGGAATTGGAAGGACACAGGCCAGGTCATCAGACTCTTGAGAAAGGCCAGAAGGCGTCCAGCTCTGGTGGAGAAAGGAAGAGATCCGTGCATGGCCTGACTTCCTGGCGGCTGGCCCGGCTGGCCCCCTCACTTGTTGGCTTTGCACTCAGCAAGCAATCCGACTATTTCTGTAGCCGCTGTGGTTTTAACAGCCAGCCCAGAGGGGAGAAAGTGAGGTTGCAAACATAACTGGTGCTTGCCAAGTATTTGCATCCCCATGGAAGCATGCACAACGATTCCCGCCCCCAACCATCGTATCTGAGTTGATCTCCACCCTGTGGTAGATGGGTTCCTTCCTGAGCTAATCTTGATTAATTGCAATCTGCATATTTATCATTATCTCCTTTTAATAACCCCATAATCCCTTGTGGGGTGGAGTCTGGGCAACTGAATGGTGCTGAGTGTTTACTGGCTGGATGCCCTTCTTGTTGCCAATGAGGAGTTTTGTTCGGCAGATATATTCTCATTGTGCACAGAGAGAGAAACATATCTGCCTCTACCTAGGATCAAACTTACAGCCTCCTGATTGTGAGGCGAGAACTCTACCTCTAGGCCGCCGCACCACTCAATCTTCATATTTATCATATTAGTATTTTAGGGGTTGTATACCAGGGGCCTCCAAACTTGGCCACTTTTAAGACTCGTGGACTTCAACTCTTACAATTCCTCAGCCAGCATAGGCTTCTCACAGAATTCTGGGAGTTGAAGTCCACAAGCTTTAAAGTTACCATGTTTGAGACCTTTGGTTTTTTTTATTTTTATCTTATATGATCGTTTTAATCTTGTAGCAAGCCACCTACAGTCCCTTGACTGTGAGACGGGTGCCCTATAAATTTAATCAATAAACAGGGGAGCTAAGCAGGTTTACAAACTCAACACTGGCCTTGCAGAGGTGAAATGGGAGAATTTCACCTCTGGGTGAAACCGGGAAGGAATGACGGAGAACTATGACTTCTGGAATTGTTATCTTAGTGTCGACTTCAGAGCCTGTCCAGTTTCCAGACAGCATAACGTGTCCGTGATTCCTTCTCTGAGTAATTCCCAAAGGATCAGGGCCATGACAAAGAAACAGGCAGGGTCGAGGACAAAGCTAAACCCAAGATAAATAGAACCAAAATCCATGAATATTGTCACTTACCATGCGTTGCACTGAACATCATAATTCAGCGGCCATATTCATGTTGGCCCTGGGATCCCCAAAGTGGGTTTTGAGGGTCCCGATTCTGCACCAACCTGGCTTGACTTCCTTTCTGTCCAGAACCAACTCAAGATATTGCTTACCTGCACACTGATGATGCTCCCACGCCGGCTACTGTTTTGACTCTCCGGCATCGTCTGGTTGCTATAACAAAGGGCGTCAAAGGCCAGGATCCCTCCCACGCAGTCCCCAATCAGGCACACCTGGGGAAAACAAAACCCATGCCTGGTTGCTTTTTGAGGGACTCCAACTCAAGTTCCCAACCGAAAGCAGAGAAGGGCCTTGGGCCTTTCCAGCAGTGGTGGACTTCAACTCCCAGAATTCCACTGCCAGCATGATCATGGAGGGGACTTCTGGGAGTTGAAGAAATGCCTGAGGTTGGGAAACACTGAATCTAGAGGCTATGGGTATCTTTAGAAAGCTTTGTCTGAGGGCTCACTGAGAGGGTCCATCTTGAAGATCACGAATTTAGATTAAGGAGAGTGGATCCAGCTGTGTTGTCTAATGCCAGATGTTGACGAAGGCTATCTTCATCCATGGCTACATGGAGGGCCCATTGACTAAGCTTGAAAAGAGAAGGAACCTGGTTTCTCATGATTTCCCTCAGGTGGTGGTGGAAGCAGAAGAAGCATCTGGTACGGTTTCAGCTCATAAAGATCTAGGCCACTGCAGCCAAGAGCTTCTCCTTTACCCATTAATGTTCTCTCTCCTTCAAAAAAATATGTGGCTTCTAGAACATTCCCTTGGGAAGTTCATGCTGGTGAGAAGAGTCCAAAATGAGGACAACTAAGGTCAAGAATGGGTGGACACACCTGTTTCTCCCATTTCATCTTGACCAGTGGAGATTCTAACAGTGGAGTTAAGAGAGGGCGACCATGTTGGTTTCAAGGACTTTGGAGATGTGGTCAAGGTCTACATTGAAAGTCTACATCTCGCCTACAGCCACAGCCACAATTTGATCCAAGCTGGTGTTCCTCAGCGGAGCGTCAACGCCAGTGACTTCTTCAACAGCAATCCAGATCCCGGTGCAGCGGACGCCAACCTTTGGGACCTCAGGGACCACCAAACTCATGATTTTAAATCCCGCGGACCAGTAATATGAATTTTGACTGACGGCGGTTTGCTGACGGTGGTGGGAAAGTCGGTCCCATATTCCAGAGCTGCAGGAGTCACAGGACCAGCCCTTTGGTCATCCCGGAGCAGCTGCTCCTCCACCCAGGTGCACTGGCCTGCCATGGACTGGAGGAGCTGCTCCGGGATGACCGAAGAGCCGGTCATGTGACTACTGCAGCTCTGGAATATGGAACCGACTTTCCCACCAACATCAGCCAGCCACCCCGGGGTGGTTTTCTCTTCCCCGCCGTTGGTCTTAACTTCCAGTTCCAGCTCATGTGGCTCTACTCAAGGTAAGGTTTGCGCTCGGCTGAAGGGTGGGGGTGGGCGGGCCATGTAGGCGCTGCAGTCTTGTGTTCCCACACAGCCTGGATTAATTGCTTTGGGGGGGGACATTTCCCTGAGGACCACCATAATTTTCTCATGGGCCACCAGTGGTGCCCAGCCCACCGGTTCTGCAGATCGACTCCTTTCAATAATTGGGAATTATTTCATAAGCCAACGGATGGGGGGGTCTTAAATCAACCCTCGTTCAACGACCTGTTTTGATGAGCTTCCACCAGCTGGGAAAAAGGCCAGCTGGCTTAGCTCTTGACGATGGAGGCTCACCTGGCCATTGAAGGATGCACCTTCTTGGGACCTGAGGAAGTCGCCGTACACCTGATTGGCTCTCAGGATCACTGTGGCAACTGCCTCTTGGTACTGCGGGGAGGACGTGGCCAGGAGGGGAAGCGCGGCGAGCGGGATGTGATCCTGGCTACTACAAAGGCAGCCTTCGTCGTAGCTGTATGGGCTGAGGCTACAGAGAAGAGGAAGAGGAGGAATGTCAATCAAAGCTCTTTCCTTTCAAGGAGAACAACCAACTGGATATAGGACGTCCTTGATGTACCACCATTCGTCATTCGTTCAAAGCTACGATGGATTGAAAAAAAAATGTGACCAATCCTCACACTTACGACGGTCCCCATGGTTGTGCGATCAGAATTCAGGCGTTTGGCGACCGGCATGGATTTATGAGGGTCTTGGGGTCATGTGAGAGCTTCCCAGCTGGCTTGCAACAAGCCGAGTCAACACGAGAAGTCGGATTCACTTAAGGACCGTATGGCTCACTGTACCTTTGCAGTGATGTGTGCTGAAGAATGACGGCCAAAAAGGGCCCAGTCAAACTCAACTCCCTTAACAGCCGGATTGCTTAGCAACAGAAGTTCAGTCCCAATAGGGTTGTAAGTTGAGGACTAGCTAAATTTTTCGAGGCCCGGTCCTTTTTCTGAAAATTGTCTTGTGGAATGCAACCGGCCCAGAATTTTGAGTGCCGGATGGTTATATGCAAAGGCTTGCAAATAAATCACTCTCTGAGCTACCTGATCCCTTCTTCCTTATCTAAGGGGAAATTCCCAACGCTCTCTCCGAAATGCAGCCATCTGGGGCTTTTGCTATGACTCAGGCCTGCGAGAGAAGGCCCTCGCCAGCTGCCGCACCCCGGGAAGGAGAACCAGTGGCTTTTATAAATGGGTTGGAGTCTAAACATGGAGGAAGCGCTGGCAGGAGAGGAGAAGACGCGCCCCGTGAATGATAAATGAGTTAAGAAATAAATGGGTTCGGAGCGATGATGGCTCCAGGCTGCGCTGAGCCTGGATGAGTCATCGTGCCGGAGTGAAGTAAGGCTCCCTCGGAAATGGGGGAATTGATGGGGATGGAAGGAAGGAGGGAAGGAAGAGAAGGGAGGAAGGAGGAAGGAAAGAGGAAGGACAAAAGAAAGAAAAGGGAGAGAGAGAGGGAGGGGCAGAAGAAGGAAGAAGGAAAGGAGGGAAGGACAAACGAGAGAGAAGGGAAGGAGGAAGGAAGGACAAAAGATGGGAGATGGGAGGAAGGAAGGAAGGAAGGAAGGGGGGGAAGAGGAGGAGGAAAGGAAGGACAAACGAGAGAAGGAAGGAAGGGCAAAAGAGAGTGAAGGGAGAGGTTTCTCTACCTCTGGATATTTTTAAGAGGCTGGACAATTTATCTGTTTTAAGGAAGGTTTATTTAGTTTGGCTGCAACTTGCAGAAGATCAAATTTCCAGTTCTGCATGAGGAAAGGAAAGGAGAAAGGAAAGATGGATGGATAGGCAAGCAGGCAGAGATAGACAGGCAGACCCAGAAGATACATAGCTGGATAAAGATGGCTTAATGGTGGTGGAGACTTGGTCATGCCCCAATCAGGGCTTAAGGGAGTCTCCCTCCCAGTCCCACGCATGCAGCCATCAAAAGCAAAGCCAGATGTGAGGTCCACAGCTGGCGCCTAAATCCACTGAACAATGACACAAACTGGAGGCCGGGCTTCACACCAAGGCACTCTTGGGAAGCAGCCTTATTGCCCTTCCCTAAATCCTACCCATCTTCCAGAAAGCCAAGTGGCCACTCACTTGGAGACCAGAGAAAATGCTTCCGAGCAGATGGCCGGACAAGGGACCAGCTTGATGGCTATCCGGCCCAGGGTGGCCGGGTAATGGACCCTGATGACAGTATCGAAGGCGGTGGCAATGGTGTTGACGTCCCCCTGCTTGGAGCTCTGCTCCCCGCTTCCCGTATCGAGAATGTTGCCTCCGTGCAGGACCAAAAGGAGGACATGGATTTGGCTGGGCTGCGCCAGGGGAGGCGCCGCTTCATCCTGAAAAGAGACCAGATTCAGATCAAGTGGATTCTCAAGGACCTGTTGGAGAAGCAGGAAGTTTAGAGGGGTAAGGTCCAATCATCTGGAAGCCCTTAGATCCGTGATGGTGAACCTGTGGCATGCAGAGCCATTTGGGCGGGCACGCGAGCCCCAGCCAAAATTACCTGCACTGCGCATGCGTGCACCTCCCAGCTGATCTTCGGCACATTTGAGGCCATTTTCATCCTCCTGGAGGCTCAAGGGAAGCTTTTGCTGCCTCGGGAGGCTGAAAAACAGGCCTTCTGGAAATACCAGAAGTGCCGAAACAGGCCTGTTTTTCGGCCACCAAAGGCTGCAGAGGCTTCCTTCAAGCCTCCGGGAGGGCAAAAACGGCTTCAAACGGGCCAAAAAATCAGCTGGGAGGCGCAGGCATGTGCAGTGCAGGTGAGATGACGGGGCGGGGGTGTTGCGTGTGCATATGTGGGGAGGGCAGGGCGCATTGCATTTGGGTGCCGGCACATGCACGCTATCGGCCCACCGCAACAAAAAGGTTCACCACCACTGCTCCAGATCATCTGGCCTGCTGGCTAGGCAGATTCCCTTCTACTGTGACGGAGTCCCCCCCCAAAAATCTCGGAGACGTCCCTGTGGACACCTGGACACTATGGAAGGCTTCAGGTGCCACAGGCAAGAAGACTACATGTAAACACAAAGGAGGATCAGCTGGAAGGACGACAAGAATAGATCTGAGCTCTTTCCTGGAACCTGTTCAGTTGTGTGTGTTTTTTATTTTGTATCACTTCCAACTTCCCCTTGGCACATTGGCACCTTAATTGAACACTGTTGCCGCTATGTGTTTATTCTCCTTATAATTAGCCAGACGTGTTGCGTAAAACTGGATCGGATTCCCAGAAAGCGCCCTGGGTTTTGCATGGAAACGATAGAAGGGACAGAATTAGGCAGGTAATGTTCGACTTACGATCGCGCGCTTAGCGAATGTTCAAAGTAACGACGGAATCTAGGAACTGGGCCTGGCTAGTCTAGGGAAGAGAAGGACCAGGGGAGACAGGACAGCAGCCTTCCAATATTTGAGGGGTTGCCACAGAGAGGAGGAAGGGGTCAAGCTATTTTCCAAAGCACCAGAAGGCCAGACAAGGAATAATGGATGGAAACTGACCAAGGAGAGATTCAACCTAGAAATAAGGAGGGATTTTCTGACCGTGAGAACCATCAACCAATGGAACAGAAGTTGCCTTCGGAAGTTGTGGGAGCTTCATCCCTGGAGGCTTTCAAGAAGAGACTGTACTTCCATCTGTCAGAAATGGTGTAGGGTGTCCTGCTTGGGCAGGGGGTTGGACTAGATGACCTACAAGGTCCCTTCCAACTCTGATTATCTGTTACCTGAATCCCCAAAGCTACTTAGGACCACTTCAGAGTTACAGCTACCCAATGTCTTCCCCTATGCCAGAAGTCTCCAAACTTGGCAGCTTTAAGACTTGTGGACTTCAGCCAGCATAGCATAGAGTTGAAGTCCACAAGTCTTAAAAGTTGCCAAGTTTGGGGACCCCTGCCCTATGCAGTCACCTGAACACATTTTTTTCTGATAACTGGACTGCATTTACGGCCGTCCGCGGCCCCTCCCACAATTGCATGGCTGTGATTTGCAACTTGGTTCCCCCATTTAATCCTGGTTTCCAGGGGGGAAAAATACCCATTGGGGAAACTCCATCTACTTAATGACTGCAGCGTTTGCTTAATACCACCGCAAAAAAAAAAACCCCAACCTCTCCTAAAATTGGTTATGTGTCGCCTCGACTTATGACTGCAACGGTTTCACGACCGTAATTCTGGGCCCCGCTTTGGATGAACAGAGAACAAACCCAGCCGTTTCGGAGCCCGTATCCCAAGCCTTATGGTCAGGTCCCAGATAGAGGGTGCCCAATAGTTAAGTCTGTTTGCTTTCCAATACGAGCAGGGCATGGGTTCAAATGCTGTACCTCAATAATGCTTAGTCTTTCCATGCTGCATCCAACATGGAATCCCGCAGCCGATTCCAGAGTCGGGTCATCTGGAAGGGAGGAAAAAAGGTGGACGTGTAAACGGGATTTATTCTCCTGCCAGTGAGATAAATGTCAGGATTTAATCTGGAGAAAGGTGACGATCATTGCCGCTTGACCCACACCCAACACAGTCAATTTTCGGCTTTCTTGGGAAGAGTTAGGCCAATGTCCTTCCTTCCTTCCGAGAAGAGGTGTCGCTTTAGGGAAGAAGAGGTTACCCGCCACCGTTTCCAGAACTCTTAACGTTGCACAAAGCGCTGTGTTCATTCGAGAGGATTATGGCCTGTGGCATCCATTGGGCCCCTAAATAGGTTACCTGGGACTTCATCCGTTTCTGCCGCTTCGATCTTATCCATGAGATCGTTGGAACTCCATTTGGTAATCTCTTTGGGGAACACCTCTTCGTTCTCAGAGATATCCTCTAAGGAAGAGAAGAGGAGGAGGAGGAAGAGGAGGAAAGAGGAGGGGGAGGGGAGAGATGGGGAGGAGGGCAGGAGGAAAGGGGGAGGGGAGGGGAGAGAAGGAGAGAGCAGTTAAGGCATAAATACCTGAACGTTCTAGTTTTAATCATATTTTTTCATCTGCCAGTTGGGCCTGGGTTGAGAGGGAAGGCTAACTCTCATTGCCTTTTTTGTTTTAATTTATTTTGGGGGGGCCCCCCAGCCTCTTGGGTCTCCTTGCCCCTCCCCACAAAGCCCGCCCACCATTTCAAAACTGCCAAAGCAACCCAAAAGTTGTCAGCCGAGTGAGCGATGCCGCCGACTTCTCTCTTCCTCAAACAGCGGCTGCCCACCTGCCCAAAGGGCCAGAATTGGGGGGCAAGGATGCCGAGTCCCAGGTCAACCCCTTCCCCATCTAAGGCAACCCCTTTGGAAAGGAGGTGTGTGTGTGCATGTGTGTGTGTGTGTGTGTTCCCCACCTACCGTGTGCATCGAAGAACTCCTCGTCGGTGCTCTCGTCCGAGTCCCGGGCGATGCTTTGCATCCTCCAGTCGGAGATGGGATGGTGCGAGGGGCTTGCTAGGAGCAACAGGAGAAGTTTTATACCATCAATTCTTTTTGGGGGACCAAGGGAGGTGCCTTGGCTGGCAGAGACCCATCCGCCCGTCTTGCAAGGCACACGGCAAACCCAAGGGTGCTGCGCCCGGGTCCAATTTCCCTCCCGGACATCGTTGCCACTCGTTGTTTATGGGAGGTGGGTGGGGGGGCTCACAACCCCCTGCCCAGACAGCCTGGCAATCAGAGAACCTCCGTCGTCGCTGCTCGCTAGCTCTGAACGAATAAAGCTATTTATAAACCTGGGGAGGATGGGGGGCGTGTGTGTGTGAGAAGATCACTCAGGCCGGCAATTTAGCAAAGGAAGTGGTCTAATTGAACCTGTTTTTGTTTCTTGTGTTTGTTTTTCTTTTCAAAGCATGGGGAGGTTGCAGTAAAAAAAAGCCTTGCTCCTCTGTTAGGAAGGTTTGGAAGAAGAAGAGGAGGAGGAGGGAGAAGAGAAGGAGGAGGAAGAAGAAGAGGAGGAGGAGGGAGAAGGAGAAGAAGGGAGAGGGAGAAGGAGAAGAGGAGGAAGAAGAAGAGGAGGAGGAGGAGGAGGAAGAAGAAGAAGGAGAAGGAGACAATGAGGAAGAGGAGAAGGTGAAGAGGAAGAGGAAGAGGATGAAGAAGAAGAAGAGGAGGAGGGAGAAGGAGAAGGAAAAGAAGAGGAAGAAGAAGAAGAAGAAGAAGAAGAAGAAGAAGAAGAAGAAGAAGAAGAAGAAGAAGAAGAAGAAGAAGAAGAAGAAGA